>CM062498.1:8326889-8349389 GCA_031479575.1 Coregonus ussuriensis | reverse complement strand
AGCCAGGCCATCTAATGTTATCTCTGTTCTCCCCGTACTGTACTGTCTTTAGTCATCCTATTTAGCTAGGCTAGCCTTCCTAAGTATGCTGCAGAGCTGTCTGAGGTAGATAAGGTATACCTTCACGAACTGTCTCTGTCCCTCTGTCTCCTAGTTGTGTCTCTGTCTCCTCTGTCTCCTAGTTGTGTCTCTGTCCCTCTGTCTCCTAGTTGTGTCTCTGTCTCCTCTCTCTCCTAGTTGTGTCTCTGTCCCTCTCTCTCCTAGTTGTGTCTCTGTCTCCTCTCTCTCCTAGTTGTGTCTCTGTCCCTCTGTCTCCTCGTTGTGTCTCTGTCTCCTCTGTCTCCTAGTTGTGTCTCTGTCCCTCTCTCTCCTAGTTGTGTCTCTGTCCCTCTCTCTCCTAGTTGTGTCTCTGTCCCTCTCTCTCCTAGTTGTGTCTCTGTCTCCTCTCTCTCCTAGTTGTGTCTCTGTCTCCTCTCTCTCCTAGTTGTGTCTCTGTCTCCTCTGTCTCCTAGTTGTGTCTCTGTCCCTCTCTCTCCTAGTTGTGTCTCTCTCCCTCTCTCTCCTAGTTGTGTCTCTGTCCCTCTCTCCTAGTTGTGTCTCTGTCCCTCTCTCTCCTAGTTGTGTCTCTGTCTCCTCTCTCTCCTAGTTGTGTCTCTGTCTCCTCTGTCTCCTAGTTGTGTCTCTGTCCCTCTCTCTCCTAGTTGTGTCTCTGTCTCCTCTCTCTCCTAGTTGTGTCTCTGTCTCCTCTGTCTCCTAGTTGTGTCTCTGTCCCTCTGTCTCCTAGTTGTGTCTCTGTCCCTCTCTCTCCTAGTTGTGTCTCTGTCTCCTCTCTCTCCTAGTTGTGTCTCTGTCCCTCTGTCTCCTAGTTGTGTCTCTGTCTCCTCTCTCTCCTAGTTGTGTCTCTGTCCCTCTGTCTCCTAGTTGTGTCTCTGTCTCCTCTCTCTCCTAGTTGTGTCTCTGTCCCTCTCTCTCCTAGTTGTGTCTCTGTCTCCTCTCTCTCCTAGTTGTGTCTCTGTCCCTCTGTCTCCTAGTTGTGTCTCTGTCTCCTCTGTCTCCTAGTTGTGTCTCTGTCCCTCTCTCTCCTAGTTGTGTCTCTGTCTCCTCTCTCTCCTAGTTGTGTGTCTCTGTCCCTCTGTCTCCTAGTTGTGTCTCTGTCTCCTCTCTCTCCTAGTTGTGTCTCTGTCTCCTCTCTCTCCTAGTTGTGTCTCTGTCCCTCTCTCTCCTAGTTGTGTCTCTGTCCCTCTCTCTCCTAGTTGTGTCTCTGTCTCCTCTCTCTCCTAGTTGTGTCTCTGTCTCCTCTCTCTCCTAGTTGTGTCTCTGTCCCTCTGTCTCCTAGTTGTGTCTCTGTCCCTCTCTCTCCTAGTTGTGTCTCTGTCCCTCTCTCTCCTAGTTGTGTCTCTGTCCCTCTCTCCTAGTTGTGTCTCTGTCTCCTCTCTCTCCTAGTTGTGTCTCTGTCTCCTCTCTCTCCTAGTTGTGTCTCTGTCTCCTCTCTCTCCTAGTTGTGTCTCTGTCCCTCTGTCTCCTAGTTGTGTCTCTGTCTCCTCTCTCTCCTAGTTGTGTCTCTGTCCCTCTGTCTCCTAGTTGTGTCTCTGTCCCTCTGTCTCCTAGTTGTGTCTCTGTCTCTCTCTCCTAGTTGTGTCTCTGTCTCCTCTCTCTCCTAGTTGTGTCTCTGTCCCTCTGTCTCCTAGTTGTGTCTCTGTCTCCTCTCTCTCCTAGTTGTGTCTCTGTCCCTCTCTCTCCTAGTTGTGTCTCTGTCTCCTCTCTCTCCTAGTTGTGTCTCTGTCCCTCTCTCTCCTAGTTGTGTCTCTGTCTCCTCTCTCTCCTAGTTGTGTCTCTGTCCCTCTGTCTCCTAGTTGTGTCTCTGTCCCTCTCTCTCCTAGTTGTGTCTCTGTCCCTCTGTCTCCTAGTTGTGTCTCTGTCTCCTCTCTCTCCTAGTTGTGTCTCTGTCTCCTCTCTCTCCTAGTTGTGTCTCTGTCTCCTCTCTCTCCTAGTTGTGTCTCTGTCTCCTCTCTCTCCTAGTTGTGTCTCTGTCCCTCTGTCTCCTAGTTGTGTCTCTGTCTCCTCTGTCTCCTAGTTGTGTCTCTGTCCCTCTGTCTCCTAGTTGTGTCTCTGTCCCTCTGTCTCCTAGTTGTGTCTCTGTCCCTCTGTCTCCTAGTTGTGTCTCTGTCTCCTCTCTCTCCTAGTTGTGTCTCTGTCCCTCTCTCTCCTAGTTGTGTCTCTGTCCCTCTCTCCTAGTTGTGTCTCTGTCTCCTCTCTCTCCTAGTTGTGTCTCTGTCTCCTCTCTCTCCTAGTTGTGTCTCTGTCCCTCTGTCTCCTAGTTGTGTCTCTGTCCCTCTCTCTCCTAGTTGTGTCTCTGTCCCTCTCTCTCCTAGTTGTGTCTCTGTCCCTCTCTCCTAGTTGTGTCTCTGTCTCCTCTCTCTCCTAGTTGTGTCTCTGTCCCTCTGTCTCCTAGTTGTGTCTCTGTCTCCTCTCTCTCCTAGTTGTGTCTCTGTCCCTCTGTCTCCTAGTTGTGTCTCTGTCTCCTCTCTCTCCTAGTTGTGTCTCTGTCCCTCTGCCTCCTAGTTGTGTCTCTGTCCCTCTGTCTCCTAGTTGTGTCTCTGTCCCTCTGTCTCCTAGTTGTGTCTCTGTCTCCTCTCTCTCCTAGTTGTGTCTCTGTCCCTCTGTCTCCTAGTTGTGTCTCTGTCCCTCTGTCTCCTAGTTGTGTCTCTGTCCCTCTGTCTCCTAGTTGTGTCTCTGTCTCCTCTCTCTCCTAGTTGTGTCTCTGTCCCTCTCTCTCCTAGTTGTGTCTCTGTCTCCTCTCTCTCCTAGTTGTGTCTCTGTCTCCTCTCTCTCCTAGTTGTGTCTCTGTCCCTCTCTCTCCTAGTTGTGTCTCTGTCTCCTCTCTCTCCTAGTTGTGTCTCTGTCCCTCTCTCTCCTAGTTGTGTCTCTGTCTCCTCTCTAGGTTGAATATTTGCTTAATAAAAACTACAACTCCTGTGTTGGACTCTCAAAGAACCCCAAAACTAAATGTAATTGAAGTAATTGAACCAAGGTCGGTCAATTAGTTGTTGAATAACAGAAACCCACCTGAAATGTCTGTTAATCGCTCCGCAGTACTAGAGAATGTCTTGGGAGTCTGGGCCTTTATGTGTGTGTATGTATGTATATACAGTACCAGGAAATATACAAAGATATCTATATACAGTACCAGGAAATATACAAAGATATCTATATACACTACCAGGAAATATACAAAGATATCTATATACAGTACCAGGAAATATACAAAGATATCTATATACAGTACCAGGAAATATACAAAGATATCTATATACACTACCAGGAAATATACAAAGATATCTATATACACTACCAGGAAATATACAAAGATATCTATATACAGTACCAGGAAATATACAAAGATATCTATATACAGTACCAGGAAATATACAAATATATCTATATACAGTACCAGGAAATATACAAAGATATCTATATACAGTACCAGGAAATATACAAAGATATCTATATACACTACCAGGAAATATACAAAGATATCTATATACACTACCAGGAAATATACAAAGATATCTATATACAGTACCAGGAAATATACAAAGATATCTATATACAGTACCAGGAAATATACAAAGATATCTATATACAGTACCAGGAAATATACAAAGATATCTATATACAGTACCAGGAAATATACAAAGATATCTATATACACTACCAGGAAATATACAAAGATATATATATATACAGTACCAGGAAATATACAAAGATATCTATATACAGTACCAGGAAATATACAAAGATATCTATATACAGTACCAGGAAATATACAAAGATATCTATATACAGTACCAGGAAATATACAAAGATATCTATATAGAGTACCAGGAAATATACAAAGATATCTATATACAGTACCAGGAAATATACAAAGATATCTATATACAGTACCAGTCAAAAGTTTTAGAACACCTACTCATTCAAGGGTTTTTCTTTATTTTTACTATTTTCTACATTGTAGAATAATAGTGAAGACATCAAAACTATGCAATAACAGATGTTGAATCATGTAGTAACCAACAAAGTGTTACACAAATCAAGATATATTTTAGATTTTAGATTCTTGAAAGGAGCCACCCTTTGCCTTGATGACAGCTTTGCATTCTCTCAACCAGCTTCATGAGGTAGTCACCTGGAATGCTTTTCCAACAGTCTTGAAGGAGTTCCCACATATGCTGAGCACTTGTTGGCTGCTTTTCCTTCACTCTGCGGTCCGACTCATCCCAAACCAGCTCAGTTGGGTTGAGGCCAGGTGATTGTGAACCCATATGTTAAATGTATGCACCCATGACTGTAAGTCACTTTGGATAAAAGCGTCTGCTAAATGGCATATTATTATTATTATATTGAAGTCAGAAACTATTGCTGTAGGAGACATACGTGTCCTTGACGCATATTAACAGTCTGAACCTACTGTATGTGTAGAGTATCTGTCTGCTACTGTCTGTGTAGAGTATCTGTCTGCTACTGTATGTGTAGAGTATCTGTATGCTACTGTATGTGTAGAGTATCTGTCTGCTACTGTATGTGTAGAGTATCTGTCTGTTACTGTATGTGTAGAGTATCTGTCTGCTACTGTCTGTGTAGAGTATCTGTCTGCTACTGTATGTGGAGAGTATCTGTCTGCTACTGTATGTGGAGAGTATCTGTCTGCTACTGTCTGTGTAGAGTATCTGTCTGCTACTGTATGTGGAGAGTATCTGTCTGCTACTGTCTGTGTAGAGTATATATATTTTACTGTATGTGTTTCTAGTCAGTTGAAACATGTCCTACCAAAGAGAAACAAATGGAAGGAATAGGAAATTAGCATAGGAAAGGAATGGAAGGAATAGGAAATTAGCATAGGAAAGGAATGGAAGGAATAGAAGCATAGGAAAGGAATGGAAGGAATAGAAGCATAGGAAAGGAATGGAAGGAATAGAAGCATAGGAAAGGAATGGAAGGAATAGAAGCATAGGAAAGGAATGGAAGGAATAGGAAGCATAGGAAAGGAATGGAAGGAATAGGAAGCATAGGAAAGGAATGGAAGGAATAGGAAGCATAGGAAAGGAATGGAAGGAATAAGAAGCATAGGAAAGGAATGGAAGGAATAGGAAGCATAGGAAAGGAATGGAAGGAATAGAAGCATAGGAAAGGAATAGGAAGCATAGGAAAGGAATGGAAGGAATAGGAAGCATAGGAAAGGAATGGAAGGAATAGGAAGCATAGGAAAGGAATGGAAGGAATAGGAAGCATAGGAAAGGAATGGAAGGAATAGGAAGCATAGGAAAGGAATGGAAGCATAGGAAGCATAGGAAAGGAATGGAAGGAATAGAAGCATAGGAAAGGAATAGGAAGCATAGGAAAGGAATGGAAGGAATAGGAAGCATAGGAAAGGAATGGAAGGAATAGGAAGCATAGGAAAGGAATGGAAGGAATAGGAAGCATAGGAAAGGAATGGAAGGAATAGGAAGCATAGGAAAGGAATGGAAGGAATAGGAAGCATAGGAAAGGAATGGAAGGAATAGGAAGCATAGGAAAGGAATGGAAGGAATAGGAAGCATAGGAGAAAGGAATGGAAGGAATAGGAAGCATAGGAAAGGAATGGAAGGAATAGGAAGCATAGGAAAGGAATGGAAGGAATAGGAAGCATAGGAAAGGAATGGAAGGAATAGGAAGCATAGGAAAGGAATGGAAGGAATAGGAAGCATAGGAAAGGAATGGAAGGAATAGGAAGCATAGGAAAGGAATGGAAGGAATAGGAAGCATAGGAAAGGAATGGAAGGAATAGGAAGCATAGGAAAGGAATGGAAGGAATAGGAAGCATAGGAAAGGAATGGAAGGAATAGGAAGCATAGGAAAGGAATGGAAGGAATAGGAAGCATAGGAAAGGAATGGAAGGAATAGGAAGCATAGGAAAGGAATGGAAGGAATAGGAAGCATAGGAAAGGAATGGAAGGAATAGGAAGCATAGGAAAGGAATGGAAGGAATAGGAAGCATAGGAAAGGAATGGAAGGAATAGGAAGCATAGGAAAGGAATGGAAGGAATAGGAAGCATAGGAAAGGAGAATGGAAGGAATAGGAAGCATAGGAAAGGAATGGAAGGAATAGGAAGCATAGGAAAGGAATGGAAGGAATAGGAAGCATAGGAAAGGAATGGAAGGAATAGGAAGCATAGGAAAGGAATGGAAGGAATAGGAAGCATAGGAAAGGAATGGAAGGAATAGGAAGCATAGGAAAGGAATGGAAGGAATAGGAAGCATAGGAAAGGAATGGAAGGAATAGGAAGCATAGGAAAGGAATGGAAGGAATAGGAAGCATAGGAAAGGAATGGAAGGAATAGGAAGCATAGGAAAGGAATGGAAGGAATAGGAAGCATAGGAAAGGAATGGAAGGAATAGGAAGCATAGGAAAGGAATGGAAGGAATAGGAAGCATAGGAAAGGAATGGAAGGAATAGGAAGCATAGGAAAGGAATGGAAGGAATAGGAAGCATAGGAAAGGAATGGAAGGAATAGGAAGCATAGGAAAGGAATGGAAGGAATAGGAAGCATAGGAAAGGAATAGGAGGAATGGAAGGAATAGGAAGCATAGGAAAGGAATGGAAGGAATAGGAAGCATAGGAAAGGAATGGAAGGAATAGGAAGCATAGGAAAGGAATGGAAGGAATAGGAAGCATAGGAAAGGAATGGAAGGAATAGGAAGCATAGGAAAGGAATGGAAGGAATAGGAAGCATAGGAAAGGAATGGAAGGAATAGGAAGCATAGGAAAGGAATGGAAGGAATAGGAAGCATAGGAAAGGAATGGAAGGAATAGGAAGCATAGGAAAGGAATGGAAGGAATAGGAAGCATAGGAAAGGAATGGAAGGAATAGGAAGCATAGGAAAGGAATGGAAGGAATAGGAAGCATAGGAAAGGAATGGAAGGAATAGGAAGCATAGGAAAGGAATGGAAGGAATAGGAAGCATAGGAAAGGAATGGAAGGAATAGGAAGCATAGGAAAGGAATGGAAGGAATAGGAAGCATAGGAAAGGAATGGAAGGAATAGGAAGCATAGGAAAGGAATAGGAAGCATAGGAAAGGAATGGAAGGAATAGGAAGCATAGGAAAGGAATGGAAGGAATAGGAAGCATAGGAAAGGAATGGAAGGAATAGGAAGCATAGGAAAGGAATGGAAGGAATAGGAAGCATAGGAAAGGAATGGAAGGAATAGGAAGCATAGGAAAGGAATGGAAGGAATAGGAAGCATAGGAAAGGAATGGAAGGAATAGGAAGCATAGGAAAGGAATGGAAGGAATAGGAAGCATAGGAAAGGAATGGAAGGAATAGGAAGCATAGGAAAGGAATGGAAGGAATAGGAAGCATAGGAAAGGAATGGAAGGAATAGGAAGCATAGGAAAGGAATGGAAGGAATAGGAAGCATAGGAAAGGAATGGAAGGAATAGGAAGCATAGGAAAGGAATGGAAGGAATAGGAAGCATAGGAAAGGAATGGAAGGAATAGGAAGCATAGGAAAGGAATGGAAGGAATAGGAAGCATAGGAAAGGAATGGAAGGAATAGGAAAGGAATGGAAGGAATAGGAAGCATAGGAAAGGAATGGAAGGAATAGGAAGCATAGGAAAGGAATGGAAGGAATAGGAAGCATAGGAAAGGAATGGAAGGAATAGGAAGCATAGGAAAGGAATGGAAGGAATAGGAAGCATAGGAAAGGAATGGAAGGAATAGGAAGCATAGGAAAGGAATGGAAGGAATAGGAAGCATAGGAAAGGAATGGAAGGAATAGGAAGCATAGGAAAGGAATGGAAGGAATAGGAAGCATAGGAAAGGAATGGAAGGAATAGGAAGCATAGGAAAGGAATGGAAGGAATAGGAAGCATAGGAAAGGAATGGAAGGAATAGGAAGCATAGGAAAGGAATGGAAGGAATAGGAAGCATAGGAAAGGAATGGAAGGAATAGGAAGCATAGGAAAGGAATGGAAGGAATAGGAAGCATAGGAAAGGAATGGAAGGAATAGGAAGCATAGGAAAGGAATGGAAGGAATAGGAAGCATAGGAAAATAGGAAAGGAATGGAAGGAATAGGAAGCATAGGAAAGGAATGGAAGGAATAGGAAGCATAGGAAAGGAATGGAAGGAATAGGAAGCATAGGAAAGGAATGGAAGGAATAGGAAGCATAGGAAAGGAATGGAAGGAATAGGAAGCATAGGAAAGGAATGGAAGGAATAGGAAGCATAGGAAAGGAATGGAAGGAATAGGAAGCATAGGAAAGGAATGGAAGGAATAGGAAGCATAGGAAAGGAATGGAAGGAATAGGAAGCATAGGAAAGGAATGGAAGGAATAGGAAGCATAGGAAAGGAATGGAAGGAATAGGAAGCATAGGAAAGGAATGGAAGGAATAGGAAGCATAGGAAAGGAATGGAAGGAATAGGAAGCATAGGAAAGGAATGGAAGGAATAGGAAGCATAGGAAAGGAATGGAAGGAATAGGAAGCATAGGAAAGGAATGGAAGGAATAGGAAGCATAGGAAAGGAATGGAAGGAATAGGAAGCATAGGAAAGGAATAGGAAGCATAGGAAAGGAATGGAAGGAATAGGAAGCATAGGAAAGGAATGGAAGGAATAGGAAGCATAGGAAAGGAATGGAAGGAATAGGAAGCATAGGAAAGGAATGGAAGGAATAGGAAGCATAGGAAAGGAATGGAAGGAATAGGAAGCATAGGAAAGGAATGGAAGGAATAGGAAGCATAGGAAAGGAATGGAAGGAATAGGAAGCATAGGAAAGGAATGGAAGGAATAGGAAGCATAGGAAAGGAATGGAAGGAATAGGAAGCATAGGAAAGGAATGGAAGGAATAGGAAGCATAGGAAAGGAATGGAAGGAATAGGAAGCATAGGAAAGGAATGGAAGGAATAGGAAGCATAGGAAAGGAATGGAAGGAATAGGAAGCATAGGAAAGGAATGGAAGGAATAGGAAGCATAGGAAAGGAATGGAAGGAATAGGAAGCATAGGAAAGGAATGGAAGGAATAGGAAGCATAGGAAAGGAATGGAAGCATAGGAAAGGGATGGAAGGAATAGGAAGCATAGGAAAGGAATGGAAGGAATAGGAAGCATAGGAAAGGAATGGAAGGAATAGGAAGCATAGGAAAGGAATGGAAGGAATAGGAAGCATAGGAAAGGAATGGAAGGAATAGGAAGCATAGGAAAGGAATGGAAGGAATAGGAAGCATAGGAAAGGAATGGAAGGAATAGGAAGCATAGGAAAGGAATGGAAGGAATAGGAAGCATAGGAAAGGAATGGAAGGAATAGGAAGCATAGGAAAGGAATGGAAGGAATAGGAAGCATAGGAAAGGAATGGAAGGAATAGGAAGCATAGGAAAGGAATGGAAGGAATAGGAAGCATAGGAAAGGAATGGAAGGAATAGGAAGCATAGGAAAGGAATGGAAGGAATAGGAAGCATAGGAAAGGAATGGAAGGAATAGGAAGCATAGGAAAGGAATGGAAGGAATAGGAAGCATAGGAAAGGAATGGAAGGAATAGGAAGCATAGAATGGAAGGAATAGGAAGCATAGGAAAGGAATGGAAGGAATAGGAAGCATAGGAAAGGAATGGAAGGAATAGGAAGCATAGGAAAGGAATGGAAGGAATAGGAAGCATAGGAAAGGAATGGAAGGAATAGGAAGCATAGGAAAGGAATGGAAGGAATAGGAAGCATAGGAAAGGAATGGAAGGAATAGGAAGCATAGGAAAGGAATGGAAGGAATAGGAAGCATAGGAAAGGAATGGAAGGAATAGGAAGCATAGGAAAGGGAATGGAAGGAATAGGAAGCATAGGAAAGGAATGGAAGGAATAGGAAGCATAGGAAAGGAATGGAAGGAATAGGAAGCATAGGAAAGGAATGGAAGGAATAGGAAGCATAGGAAAGGAATGGAAGGAATAGGAAGCATAGGAAAGGAATGGAAGGAATAGGAAGCATAGGAAAGGAATGGAAGGAATAGGAAGCATAGGAAAGGAATGGAAGGAATAGGAAGCATAGGAAAGGAATGGAAAGGAATAGGAAGCATAGGAAAGGAATGGAAGGAATAGGAAGCATAGGAAAGGAATGGAAGGAATAGGAAGCATAGGAAAGGAATGGAAGGAATAGGAAGCATAGGAAAGGAATGGAAGGAATAGGAAGCATAGGAAAGGAATGGAAGGAATAGGAAGCATAGGAAAGGAATGGAAGGAATAGGAAGCATAGGAAAGGAATGGAAGGAATAGGAAGCATAGGAAAGGAATGGAAGGAATAGGAAGCATAGGAAAGGAATGGAAGGAATAGGAAGCATAGGAAAGGAATGGAAGGAATAGGAAGCATAGGAAAGGAATGGAAGGAATAGGAAGCATAGGAAAGGAATGGAAGGAATAGGAAGCATAGGAAAGGAATGGAAGGAATAGGAAGCATAGGAAAGGAATGGAAGGAATAGGAAGCATAGGAAAGGAATGGAAGGAATAGGAAGCATAGGAAAGGAATGGAAGGAATAGGAAGCATAGGAAAGGAATGGAAGGAATAATAGGAAGCATAGGAAAGGAATGGAAGGAATAGGAAGCATAGGAAAGGAATGGAAGGAATAGGAAGCATAGGAAAGGAATGGAAGGAATAGGAAGCATAGGAAAGGAATGGAAGGAATAGGAAGCATAGGAAAGGAATGGAAGGAATAGGAAGCATAGGAAAGGAATGGAAGGAATAGGAAGCATAGGAAAGGAATGGAAGGAATAGGAAGCATAGGAAAGGAATGGAAGGAATAGGAAGCATAGGAAAGGAATGGAAGGAATAGGAAGCATAGGAAAGGAATGGAAGGAATAGGAAGCATAGGAAAGGAATGGAAGGAATAGGAAGCATAGGAAAGGAATGGAAGGAATAGGAAGCATAGGAAAGGAATGGAAGGAATAGGAAGCATAGGAAAGGAATGGAAGGAATAGGAAGCATAGGAAAGGAATAGGAAGGAATAGGAAGCATAGGAAAGGAATGGAAGGAATAGGAAGCATAGGAAAGGAATGGAAGGAATAGGAAGCATAGGAAAGGAATGGAAGGAATAGGAAGCATAGGAAAGGAATGGAAGGAATAGGAAAGGAATGGAAGGAATAGGAAGCATAGGAAAGGAATGGAAGGAATAGGAAGCATAGGAAAGGAATGGAAGGAATAGGAAGCATAGGAAAGGAATGGAAGGAATAGGAAGCATAGGAAAGGAATGGAAGGAATAGGAAGCATAGGAAAGGAATGGAAGGAATAGGAAGCATAGGAAAGGAATGGAAGGAATAGGAAGCATAGGAAAGGAATGGAAGGAATAGGAAGCATAGGAAAGGAATGGAAGGAATAGGAAGCATAGGAAAGGAATGGAAGGAATAGGAAGCATAGGAAAGGAATGGAAGGAATAGGAAGCATAGGAAAGGAATGGAAGGAATAGGAAGCATAGGAAAGGAATGGAAGGAATAGGAAGCATAGGAAAGGAATGGAAGGAATAGGAAGCATAGGAAAGGAATGGAAGGAATAGGAAGCATAGGAAAGGAATGGAAGGAATAGGAAGCATAGGAAAGGAATGGAAGGAATAGGAAGCATAGGAAAGGAATGGAAGGAATAGGAAGCATAGGAAAGGAATGGAAGGAATAGGAAGCATAGGAAAGGAAGGAAGGATAGGAAGCATAGGAAAGGAATGGAAGGAATAGGAAGCATAGGAAAGGAATGGAAGGAATAGGAAGCATAGGAAAGGAATAGGAAGGAATAGGAAGCATAGGAAAGGAATGGAAGGAATAGGAAGCATAGGAAAGGAATGGAAGAATAGGAAGCATAGGAAAGGAATGGAAGGAATAGGAAGCATAGGAAAGGAATGGAAGGAATAGGAAGCATAGGAAAGGAATGGAAGGAATAGGAAGCATAGGAAAGGAATGGAAGGAATAGGAAGCATAGGAAAGGAATGGAAGGAATAGGAAGCATAGGAAAGGAATGGAAGGAATAGGAAGCATAGGAAAGGAATGGAAGGAATAGGAAGCATAGGAAAGGAATGGAAGCATAGGAAAGGAATGGAAGGAATAGGAAGCATAGGAAAGGAATGGAAGGAATAGGAAGCATAGGAAAGGAATGGAAGGAATAGGAAGCATAGGAAAGGAATGGAAGGAATAGGAAGCATAGGAAAGGAATGGAAGGAATAGGAAGCATAGGAAAGGAATGGAAGGAATAGGAAGCTAGGAAAGGAATGGAAGGAATAGGAAGCATAGGAAAGGAATGGAAGGAATAGGAAGCATAGGAAAGGAATGGAAGGAATAGGAAGCATAGGAAAGGAATGGAAGGAATAGGAAGCATAGGAAAGGAATGGAAGGAATAGGAAGCATAGGAAAGGAATGGAAGGAATAGGAAGCATAGGAAAGGAATGGAAGGAATAGGAAGCATAGGAAAGGAATGGAAGGAATAGGAAGCATAGGAAAGGAATGGAAGGAATAGGAAGCATAGGAAAGGAATGGAAGGAATAGGAAGCATAGGAAAGGAATGGAAGGAATAGGAAGCATAAATGGAAGGAATAGGAAGCATAGGAAAGGAATGGAAGGAATAGGAAGCATAGGAAAGGAATGGAAGGAATAGGAAGCATAGGAAAGGAATGAAGGAAATAGGAAGCATAGGAAAGGAATGGAAGGAATAGGAAGCATAGGAAAGGAATGGAAGGAATAGGAAGCATAGGAAAGGAATGGAAGGAATAGGAAGCATAGGAAAGGAATGGAAGGAATAGGAAGCATAGGAAAGGAATGGAAGGAATAGGAAGCATAGGAAAGGAATGGAAGGAATAGGAAGCATAGGAAAGGAATGGAAGGAATAGAAGCATAGGAAAGGAATGGAAGGAATAGGAAGCATAGGAAAGGAATAGAAGGAATAGGAAGCATAGGAAAGGAATAGAAGGAATAGGAAGCATAGGAAGGAATGGGAAGGAATAGGAAGCATAGGAAAGGAATGGAAGAATAGGAAGCATAGGAAAGGAATGGAAGGAATAGGAAGGCATAGGAAAGGATGGAATAGGAAGCATAGGAAAGGAATGGAAGGAATAGGAAGCATAGGAAAGGAATGGAAGGAATAGGAAGCATAGGAAAGGAATGGAAGGAATAGGAAGCATAGGAAAGGAATGGAAGGAATAGGAAGCATAGGAAAGGAATGGAAGGAATAGGAAGCATAGGAAAGGAATGGAAGGAATAGGAAGCATAGGAAAGGAATGGAAGGAATAGGAAAGCATAGGAAAGGAATGGAAGGAATAGGAAGCATAGGAAAGGAATGGAAGGAATAGGAAGCATAGGAAAGGAATGGAAGGAATAGGAAGCATAGGAAAGGAATGGAAGGAATAGGAAGCATAGGAAAGGAATGGAAGGAATAGGAAGCATAGGAAAGGAATGGAAGGAATAGGAAGCATAGGAAAGGAATGGAAGGAATAGGAAGCATAGGAAAGGAATGGAAGGAATAGGAAGCATAGGAAAGGAATGGAAGGAATAGGAAGCATAGGAAAGGAATGGAAGGAATAGGAAGCATAGGAAAGGAATGGAAGGAATAGGAAGCATAGGAAAGGAATGGAAGGAATAGGAAAGGAATGGAAGGAATAGGAAGCATAGGAAAGGAATGGAAGGAATAGGAAGCATAGGAAAGGAATGGAAGGAATAGGAAGCATAGGAAAGGAATGGAAGGAATAGGAAGCATAGGAAAGGAATGGAAGGAATAGGAAGCATAGGAAAGGAATGGAAGGAATAGGAAGCATAGGAAAGGAATGGAAGGAATAGGAAGCATAGGAAAGGAATGGAAGGAATAGGAAGCATAGGAAAGGAATGGAAGGAATAGGAAGCATAGGAAAGGAATGGAAGGAATAGGAAGCATAGGAAAGGAATGGAAGGAATAGGAAGCATAGGAAAGGAATAGGAAGGAATAGGAAGCATAGGAAAGGAATGGAAGGAATAGGAAGCATAGGAAAGGAATGGAAGGAATAGGAAGCATAGGAAAGGAATGGAAGGAATAGGAAGCATAGGAAAGGAATAGGAAGCATAGGAAAGGAATGGAAGGAATAGGAAGCATAGGAAAGGAATGGAAGGAATAGGAAGCATAGGAAAGGAATGGAAGGAATAGGAAGCATAGGAAAGGAATGGAAGGAATAGGAAGCATAGGAAAGGAATGGAAGGAATAGGAAGCATAGGAAAGGAATGGAAGGAATAGGAAGCATAGGAAAGGAATGGAAGGAATAGGAAGCATAGGAAAGGAATGGAAGGAATAGGAAGCATAGGAAAGGAATGGAAGGAATAGGAAGCATAGGAAAGGAATGGAAGGAATAGGAAGCATAGGAAAGGAATGGAAGGAATAGGAAGCATAGGAAAGGAATGGAAGGAATAGGAAGCATAGGAAAGGAATGGAAGGAATAGGAAGCATAGGAAAGGAATGGAAGGAATAGGAAGCATAGGAAAGGAATGGAAGGAATAGGAAGCATAGGAAAGGAATGGAAGGAATAGGAAGCATAGGAAAGGAATGGAAGGAATAGGAAAGGAATGGAAGGAATAGGAAGCATAGGAAAGGAATGGAAGGAATAGGAAGCATAGGAAAGGAATGGAAGGAATAGGAAGCATAGGAAAGGAATGGAAGGAATAGGAAGCATAGGAAAGGAATGGAAGGAATAGGAAGCATAGGAAAGGAATGGAAGGAATAGGAAGCATAGGAAAGGAATGGAAGGAATAGGAAGCATAGGAAAGGAATGGAAGGAATAGGAAGCATAGGAAAGGAATGGAAGGAATAGGAAGCATAGGAAAGGAATGGAAGGAATAGGAAGCATAGGAAAGGAATGGAAGGAATAGGAAGCATAGGAAAGGAATGGAAGGAATAGGAAGCATAGGAAAGGAATGGAAGGAATAGGAAGCATAGGAAGGAATGGAAGGAATAGGAAGCATAGGAAAGGAATGGAAGGAATAGGAAGCATAGGAAAGGAATGGAAGGAATAGGAAGCATAGGAAAGGAATGGAAGGAATAGGAAGCATAGGAAAGAAAGGAATGGAAGGAATAGGAAGCATAGGAAAGGAATGGAAGGAATAGGAAGCATAGGAAAGGAATGGAAGGAATAGGAAGCATAGGAAAGGAATGGAAGGAATAGGAAGCATAGGAAAGGAATGGAAGGAATAGGAAGCATAGGAAAGGAATGGAAGGAATAGGAAGCATAGGAAAGGAATGGAAGGAATAGGAAGCATAGGAAAGGAATGGAAGGAATAGGAAGCATAGGAAAGGAATGGAAGGAATAGGAAGCATAGGAAAGGAATGGAAGGAATAGGAAGCATAGGAAAGGAATGGAAGGAATAGGAAGCATAGGAAAGGAATGGAAGGAATAGGAAGCATAGGAAAGGAATGGAAGGAATAGGAAGCATAGGAAAGGAATGGAAGGAATAGGAAGCATAGGAAAGGAATGGAAGGAATAGGAAGCATAGGAAAGGAATGGAAGGAATAGGAAGCATAGGAAAGGAATGGAAGGAATAGGAAGCATAGGAAAGGAGGAATGGAAGGAATAGGAAGCATAGGAAAGGAATGGAAGGAATAGGAAGCATAGGAAAGGAATGGAAGGAATAGGAAGCATAGGAAAGGAATGGAAGGAATAGGAAGCATAGGAAAGGAATGGAAGGAATAGGAAGCATAGGAAAGGAATGGAAGGAATAGGAAGCATAGGAAAGGAATGGAAGGAATAGGAAGCATAGGAAAGGAATGGAAGGAATAGGAAGCATAGGAAAGGAATGGAAGGAATAGGAAGCATAGGAAAGGAATGGAAGGAATAGGAAGCATAGGAAAGGAATGGAAGGAATAGGAAGCATAGGAAAGGAATGGAAGGAATAGGAAGCATAGGAAAGGAATGGAAGGAATAGGAAGCATAGGAAAGGAATGGAAGGAATAGGAAGCATAGGAAAGGAATGGAAGGAATAGGAAGCATAGGAAAGGAATGGAAGGAATAGGAAGCATAGGAAAGGAATGGAAGGAATAGGAAGCATAGGAAAGGAATAGGAAGCATAGGAAAGGAATGGAAGGAATAGGAAGCATAGGAAAGGAATGGAAGGAATAGGAAGCATAGGAAAGGAATGGAAGGAATAGGAAGCATAGGAAAGGAATGGAAGGAATAGGAAGCATAGGAAAGGAATGGAAGGAATAGGAAGCATAGGAAAGGAATGGAAGGAATAGGAAGCATAGGAAAGGAATGGAAGGAATAGGAAGCATAGGAAAGGAATGGAAGGAATAGGAAGCATAGGAAAGGAATGGAAGGAATAGGAAGCATAGGAAAGGAATGGAAGGAATAGGAAGCATAGGAAAGGAATGGAAGGAATAGGAAGCATAGGAAAGGAATGGAAGGAATAGGAAGCATAGGAAAGGAATGGAAGGAATAGGAAGCATAGGAAAGGAATGGAAGGAATAGGAAGCATAGGAAAGGAATGGAAGGAATAGGAAGCATAGGAAAGGAATGGAAGGAATAGGAAAGGAATGGAAGGAATAGGAAGCATAGGAAAGGAATAGGAAGCATAGGAAAGGAATGGAAGGAATAGGAAGCATAGGAAAGGAATGGAAGGAATAGGAAGCATAGGAAAGGAATGGAAGGAATAGGAAGCATAGGAAAGGAATGGAAGGAATAGGAAGCATAGGAAAGGAATGGAAGGAATAGGAAGCATAGGAAAGGAATGGAAGGAATAGGAAGCATAGGAAAGGAATGGAAGGAATAGGAAGCATAGGAAAGGAATGGAAGGAATAGGAAGCATAGGAAAGGAATGGAAGGAATAGGAAGCATAGGAAAGGAATGGAAGGAATAGGAAGCATAGGAAAGGAATGGAAGGAATAGGAAGCATAGGAAAGGAATGGAAGGAATAGGAAGCATAGGAAAGGAATGGAAGGAATAGGAAGCATAGGAAAGGAATGGAAGGAATAGGAAGCATAGGAAAGGAATGGAAGGAATAGGAAGCATAGGAAAGGAATGGAAGGAATAGGAAGCATAGGAAAGGAATGGAAGGAATAGGAAGCATAGGAAAGGAATGGAAGGAATAGGAAGCATAGGAAAGGAATGGAAGGAATAGGAAGCATAGGAAAGGAATGGAAGGAATAGGAAGCATAGGAAAGGAATGGAAGGAATAGGAAGCATAGGAAAGGAATGGAAGGAATAGGAAGCATAGGAAAGGAATGGAAGGAATAGGAAGCATAGGAAAGGAATGGAAGGAATAGGAAGCATAGGAAAGGAATGGAAGGAATAGGAAGCATAGGAAAGAATGGAAGGAATAGGAAGCATAGGAAAGGAATGGAAGGAATAGAGCATAGAAGGAATGGAAGGAATAGGAAGCATAGGAAAGGAATGGAAGGAATAGGAAGCATAGGAAAGGAATGGAAGGAATAGGAAGCATAGGAAAGGAATGGAAGGAATAGGAAGCATAGGAAAGGAATGGAAGGAATAGGAAGCATAGGAAAGGAATGGAAGGAATAGGAAGCATAGGAAAGGAATGGAAGGAATAGGAAAGGAATGGAAGGAATAGGAAGCATAGGAAAGGAATGGAAGGAATAGGAAGCATAGGAAAGGAATGGAAGGAATAGGAAGCATAGGAAAGGAATGGAAGGAATAGGAAGCATAGGAAAGGAATGGAAGGAATAGGAAGCATAGGAAAGGAATGGAAGGAATAGGAAGCATAGGAAAGGAATGGAAGGAATAGGAAGCATAGGAAAGGAATGGAAGGAATAGGAAGCATAGGAAAGGAATGGAAGGAATAGGAAGCATAGGAAAGGAATGGAAGGAATAGGAAGCATAGGAAAGGAATGGAAGGAATAGGAAGCATAGGAAAGGAATGGAAGGAATAGGAAGCATAGGAAAGGAATGGAAGGAATAGGAAGCATAGGAAAGGAATGGAAGGAATAGGAAGCATAGGAAAGGAATGGAAGGAATAGGAAGCATAGGAAAGGAATGGAAGGAATAGGAAGCATAGGAAAGGAATGGAAGGAATAGGAAGCATAGGAAAGGAATGGAATGGAAGGAATAGGAAGCATAGGAAAGGAATGGAAGGAATAGGAAGCATAGGAGGAATGGAAGGAATAGGAAGCATAGGAAAGGAATGGAAGGAATAGGAAGCATAGGAAAGGAATGGAAGGAATAGGAAGCATAGGAAAGGAATGGAAGGAATAGGAAGCATAGGAAAGGAATGGAAGGAATAGGAAGCATAGGAAAGGAATGGAAGGAATAGGAAGCATAGGAAAGGAATGGAAGGAATAGGAAGCATAGGAAAGGAATGGAAGGAATAGGAAGCATAGGAAAGGAATGGAAGGAATAGGAAGCATAGGAAAGGAATGGAAGGAATAGGAAGCATAGGAAAGGAATGGAAGGAATAGGAAGCATAGGAAAGAATGGAAGGGAATAGGAAGCATAGGAAAGGAATGGAAGGAATAGGAAGCATAGGAAAGGAATGGAAGGAATAGGAAGCATAGGAAAGGAATGGAAGGAATAGGAAGCATAGGAAAGGAATGGAAGCATAGGAAAGGAATGGAAGGAATAGGAAGCATAGGAAAGGAATGGAAGGAATAGGAAGCATAGGAAAGGAATGGAAGGAATAGGAAGCATAGGAAAGGAATGGAAGGAATAGGAAGCATAGGAAAGGAATGGAAGGAATAGGAAGCATAGGAAAGGAATGGAAGGAATAGGAAGCATAGGAAAGGAATGGAAGGAATAGGAAGCATAGGAAAGGAATGGAAGGAATAGGAAGCATAGGAAAGGTATGGAAGGAATAGGAAGCATAGGAAAGGAATGGGAAGGAATAGGAAGCCTAGGAAAGGAATGGGAAGGGAATAGGAAGCATAGGAAAGGAATGGGAAGGAATAGGAAGCATAGGAAAGGAATGGAAGGAATAGAACATAGGAAAGGAATGAAGGAATAGGAACATAGGAAAGGGAGGAATGGAAGGAATAGGAAGCAATAGGAATAGGAATAGATGGAAGGAATAGGAAAGCAGATAGGAAAGGAATGGAATGGAAGGAATAGGAAGCATAGGAAAGGAATGGAAGGAATAGGAAGCATAGGAAAGGAATGGAAGGAATAGGAAGCATAGGAAAGGAATGGAAGGAATAGGAAGCTAGGAAAGGAATGGAAGGAATAGGAAGCATAGGAAAGGAATGGAAGGAATAGGAAGCATAGGAAAGGAATGGAAGGAATAGGAAGCATAGGAAAGGAATGGAAGGAATAGGAAGCATAGGAAAGGAATGGAAGGAATAGGAAGCATAGGAAAGGAATGGAAGGGAATAGGAAGCATAGGAAAGGAATGGAAGGAATAGGAGCATAGGAAAGGAATGGAAGGAATAGGAAGCATAGGAAAGGAATGGAAGGAATAGGAAGCATAGGAAAGGAATGGAAGGATAGGAAGCATAGGAAAGGAATGGAAGGAATAGGAAGCATAGGGAAAGGAATGGAAGGAATAGGAAGCATAGGAAAGGAATGGAAGGAATGGAATAGGAAGCATAGGAAAAGGAATGAGGAAGGAATCAGGAAGCATAGGGAAAGGGATGGAAGGAATAGGAGCATAGGGCAAGGATGGAAGAAATAGGAAGCATAGGAAAGGAATGGAACAGGCTTAGGAAGCATAGGACAGGAATGAGAAGGGAATAGGAAGCAATAGGAAGGAATAGGGAAGGCCATAGGAACGAATAGGAAGGAACATAGGAGGCGCATAGGAAAGGGATATGAAGGAATAGGAAGCATAGGAAAGATATGGAAGGAATAGGCAGGCATAGGAAAGGGAATGGAAGGAATAGGAAGCATAGGAAAGGAATGGAAGTAATAGGAAGCATAGGAACGGAAATGAGCAGGAATAGGAAGCATAGGAAAGGAATGAGAAGGAATAGGAGCATAGGAAAGGGAATGAAGGAATAGGAAGCATAGGAAAGGAAATGGAAGGAATAGGAGCATAGGAAAGGATGGAAGGAATAGGAAGCATAGGAAAGGAATGAGGAAAAGGAATGGAAGGAATAGGAAGCATAGGAAAGGAATGGAAGGAATAGGAAAGGAATGGAAGGAATAGGAAGCATAGGAAAGGAATGGAAGGAATAGGAAGCATAGGAAAGGAATGGAAGGAATAGGAAGCATAGGAAAGGAATGGAAGGAATAGGAAGCATAGGAAAGGAATGGTAAGAATAGGAAGCATAGGAAAGGAATGGAAGGAATAGGAAGCATAGGAAAGGAATGGAAGGAATAGGAAGCATAGGAAAGGAATGGAAGGAATAGGAAGCATAGGAAAGGAATGGAAGGAATAGGAAGCATAGGAAAGGAATGGAAGGAATAGGAAGCATAGGAAAGGAATGGAAGGAATAGGAAGCATAGGAAAGGAATGGAAGGAATAGGAAGCATAGGAAAGGAATGGAAGGAATAGGAAGCATAGGAAAGGAATGGAAGGAATAGGAAGCATAGGAAAGGAATGGAAGGAATCTCTCTCCTAGTTGTGTCTCTGTCCCTCTCTCTCCTAGTTGTGTCTCTGTCTCCTCTGTCTCCTAGTTGTGTCTCTGTCCCTCTGTCTCCTAGTTGTGTCTCTGTCTCCTCTGTCTCCTAGTTGTGTCTCTGTCCCTCTCTCTCCTAGTTGTGTCTCTGTCTCCTCTCTCTCCTAGTTGTGTCTCTGTCCCTCTGTCTCCTAGTTGTGTCTCTGTCTCCTCTGTCTCCTAGTTGTGTCTCTGTCCCTCTCTCTCCTAGTGTGTCTCTGTCCCTCTCTCTCCTAGTTGTGTCTCTGTCCCTCTCTCTCCTAGTTGTGTCTCTGTCTCCTCTCTCTCCTAGTTGTGTCTCTGTCTCCTCTCTCTCCTAGTTGTGTCTCTGTCTCCTCTGCTCTCCTAGTTGTGTCTCTGTCCCTCTCTCTCCTAGTTGTGTCTCTGTCCCTCTCTCTCCTAGTTGTGTCTCTGTCCCTCTCTCCTAGTTGTGTCTCTGTCCCTCTCTCTCCTAGTTGTGTCTCTGTCTCCTCTCTCTCCTAGTTGTGTCTCTGTCTCCTCTGTCTCCTAGTTGTGTCTCTGTCCCTCTCTCTCCTAGTTGTGTCTCTGTCTCCTCTCTCTCCTAGTTGTGTCTCTGTCTCCTCTGTCTCCTAGTTGTGTCTCTGTCCCTCTGTCTCCTAGTTGTGTCTCTGTCCCTCTCCTCTCCACCTAGTTGTGTCTCTGTCTCCTCTCTCTCCTAGTTGTGTCTCTGTCCCCTCTGTCTCCTAGTTGTGTCTCTGTCTCCTCTCTCTCCTAGTTGTGTCTCTGTCCCTCTGTCTCCTAGTTGTGTCTCTGTCTCCTCTCTCTCCTAGTTGTGTCTCTGTCCCTCTCTCTCCTAGTTGTGTCTCTGTCTCCTCTCTCTCCTAGTTGTGTCTCTGTCCCTCTGTCTCCTAGTTGTGTCTCTGTCCCTCTCTCTCCTAGTTGTGTCTCTGTCCCTCTGTCTCCTAGTTTGTGTCTCTGTCCGCTCTCTCTCTAGTAGTCTCTCTGTCTCATCTCCTCTCCTAGATTAGTGTCTCTCCTCTCCTCCCCTCTCTCCCTCCTCCTGTGTGTCTCTCTCCTCTCTCTCTCCCTCCTGGGTCTGTGTCTCTGTCACCTCTGTACCACTCCTAGTGTCTCCTCTGTCTCCTAGTCCTCCTCTCTCTCCCTCCCTGGTGTCTCTAGATGTCCCGCGTCCTCTCTCCTGTAGTCTGTTCCCTCAGTCTCCTAGTTCCTGTAGTTGTGTCTCTGTCTCCCTCTCTCTCCTAGTTGTGTCTCTGTCTCCTCTCTCTCCTAGTTGTGTCTCTGTCCCTCTCTCTCCTAGTTGTGTCTCTGTCCCTCTGTCTCCTAGTTGTGTCTCTGTCTCCTCTCTCTCCTAGTTGTGTCTCTGTCCCTCTCTGTCTCCTAGTTGTGTCTCTGTCCCTCTGTCTCCTAGTTGTGTCTCTGTCCCTCTGTCTCCTAGTTGTGTCTCTGTCTCCTCTCTCTCCTAGTTGTGTCTCTGTCCCTCTCGGTCTCCTAGTTGTGTCTCTGTCCCTCTCTCCTAGTTGTGTCTCTGTCTCCTCTCTCCTCTCCTAGTTGTGTCTCTTCTCCTCTCTCTCCTAGTTGTGTCTCTGTCCCTCTGTCTCCTAGTTGTGTCTTCTGTCCCTCTGCCTCTATAGTTGTGTCTCTGTCCTCTATCTCCTAGTGTGTCTCTGTCCCTCTCTCTCCTAGTTGTGTCTCTGTCTCCTCTCTCCTATTGTGTCTCTGTCTCCTCCTCTCTCCTAGTTGTGTCTCTGTCCTCTGTCTCCTAGTTGTGTCTCTGTCTCCTCTCTCTCCTAGTTGTGTCTCTGTCCCTGTCTCCTAGTTGTGTCTCTGTTCTCCTCTCTCCTCCTAGTTGTGTCTCTGTCCCTCCCTGCCTCCTAGTTGTGTCTCTGTCCCTCTGTCTCCTAGTTGTGTCTCTGTCCCTCTGTCTCCTAGTTTGTGTCTCTGTGTCTCCTCTCTCTCCTATTGTGTCTCT
>CM062498.1:8188443-8326389 GCA_031479575.1 Coregonus ussuriensis | reverse complement strand
TGTGTGTGTGCGTGTGTGTGTGCCTGTGTGTGTGTGCGTGCGTGTGTGTGTGTGTGCCTGTGTGTGCGTGTGTGTGTGTGTGTGCGTGCGTGTGTGTGTGCGTGTGTGCGTGCGTGTGTGTGTGCGTGTGTGTGCCTGTGTGTGCGTGTGTGCGTGCGTGCGTGCGTGCGTGCGTGCGTGCGTGCGTGCGTGTGTGTGTGTGTGTGTGCCCACCTGCTCTCCCTGCCTCATACCCTGCAACTAATTGACATGATCAGTGTCTCTCTGACAAATAACCTTCAGTGAAAATCTCATCTGAATATTGCTGAGACATTCTCTTTTAGAGAGAGACACAAAGAAAGTGACAGGATTGGCAGCCATCCTTCATCCTCTCAATACAGTCAACAGACAACCTATCCAGGACAACTATACCAGGCGGTGTCAGAGGAAGGCCCTCAAAATGGGAAAATATCTGTATCCTGACTTACTCTATCCTGCTATTCCAATACTGCACTGTTGTTTGAACAAACATTCTGCTTCGGGCCTGGAGGGAAGCAAAAATGTGGTCCTCTGTAGCAAAAATGTGGTCCTCTGTAGCTCAGCTGGTAGAGCACGGCGCTTGTAACGCCAAGGTAGTGGGTTCGATCCCCGGGACCACCCATACACAAAAATGTATGCACGCATGACTGTAAGTCGCTTTGGATAAAAGCGTCTGCTAAATGGCATATTATATTATTAAAAATTATTCCCCTACCTAAGAATAGTAAAGCCCCCTTTACTGGCTCAAATAGCCGACCAATCAGCCTGTTACCAACCCTTAGTAAACTATTGGAAAAAATTGTGTTTGACCAGATAAATTGCTATTTTACAGTAAACAAATTGACAACATACTTTCAGCACGCTTATAGGGAAGGACATTCAACAAGCACAGCACTTACACAAATGACTGATGATTGGCTGAGAGAAATGATTGATAAAAATATTGTGGGGGCTATTGTGTTAGACTTCAGTGCAGCTTTTGACATTATCGATCATAGTCTGCTGATGGAAAAACCTGTGTTATGGCTTTAGGCCCCTTACTTTTTTCCATCTTTACTAATGACATGCCACTGGCTTTGAGTAAAGCCAGAGTGTCTATGTATGCTGATGACTCAACACTATACACGTCAGCTACTACAGCGACTGAAATGACAGCAATACTTAACAAAGAGCTGCAGTTCGTTTCAGAATGGGTGGCAAGGAATAAGTTAGTCCTAAATATTTCAAAAACTAAAAGCTTTGTATTTGGGACAAATCATTCACTAAACCCTAAACCTCAACTAAATCTTGTAATAAATCATGTGGACATTGAGCAAGTTGAGGTGACTAAACTGCTTGGAGTAACCCTGGATTGTAAACTGTCATGGTCAAAACATATTGATACAACAGTAGCTAGGATGGGGAGAAGTCTGTCCATAATAAAGCGCTGCTCTACCTTCTTAACAGCACTATCAACAAGGCAGGTCCTACGGGCCGTAGTTTTGTCGCACCTGGACTACTGTTCAGTCGTGTGGTCAGGTGCCACAAAGAGGGATTTGGGACAATTGCTATTGGCTCAGAACAGGGCAGCACGGCTGGCCTTTGGATGTACACAGAGAGCAAACATTAATAATATGCATGTCAATCTCTCCTGGCTCAAAGTGGAGGATAGATTGACTTCATCACTACTTGTCTTTGTGAGAGGTATTGACATGTTGAATGCAACAGTGCCTTGCAAAAGTATTCATCCCCGTTGGCGTTTTTCCTATTTTGTTACATTACAACCTGTAATTTAAATGGATTTTTATTTGGATTTCATGTAATGGACATACACAAAATAGTCCAAATTGGTGAAGTGAAATGAAAAAAATAACTTGCTTCAAAAAATTCTAAAAAATAAACGGAAAAGTGGTGCGTGCATACAGTGGGGAAAAAAAGTATTTAGTCAAATCAAATCAAATTTTATTGGTCACATGCGCCGAATACAACAGGTGCAGACATTACAGTGAAATGCTTACTTACAGCCCTTAACCAACAGTGCATTTATTTTTAACAAAAAAAAGTAAAAATAAAACAACAACAAAAAAAGTGTTGAGAAAAAAAGAGCAGAAGTAAAATAAAATAACAGTAGGGAGGCTATATACAGGGGGGTACCGGTGCAGAGTCAATGTGCGGGGGCACCGGCTAGTTGAGATAGTTGAAGTAATAGTCAGCCACCAATTGTGCAAGTTCTCCCACTTAAAAAGATGAGAGAGGCCTGTAATTTTCATCATAGGTACACGTCAACCATGACAGACAAAATGAGAATTATTTTTCCAGAAAATCACATTGTAGGAGTTTTCATGAATTTATTTGCAAATTATGGTGGAAAATAAGTATTTGGTCAATAACAAAAGTTTCTCAATACTTTGTTATATACCCTTTGTTGGCAATGACACAGGTCAAACCTTTTCTGTAAGTCTTCACAAGGTTTTCACACACTGTTGCTGGTATTTTGGCCCATTCCTCCATGCAGATCTCCTCTAGAGCAGTGATGTTTTGGGGCTGTCGCTGGGCAACACGGACTTTCAACTCCCTCCAAAGATTTTCTATGGGGTTGAGATCTGGAGACTGGCTAGGCCACTCCAGGACCTTGAAATGCTTCTTACGAAGCCACTCCTTCGTTGCCCGGGCGGTGTGTTTGGGATCATTGTCATGCTGAAAAACCCAGCCACGTTTCATCTTCAATGCCCTTGCTGATGGAAGGAGGTTTTCACTCAAAATCTCACGATACATGGCCCCATTCATTCTTTCCTTTACACGGATCAGTCGTCCTGGTCCCTTTGCAGAAAAACAGCCCCAAAGCATGATGTTTCCACCCCCATGCTTCACAGTAGGTATGGTGTTCTTTGGATGCAACTCAGCATTCTTTGTCCTCCAAACACGACGAGTTGAGTTTTTACCAAAAAGTTCTATTTTGGTTTCATCTGACCATATGACATTCTCCGAATCCTCTTCTGGATCATCCAAATGTACTCTAGCAAACTTCAGACGGGCCTGGACATGTACTGGCTTAAGCAGGGGGACACGTCTGCCACTGCAGGATTTGAGTCCCTGGCGGCGTAGTGTGTTACTGATGGTAGGCTTTGTTACTTTGGTCCCAGCTCTCTGCAGGTCATTCACTAGGTCCCCCCGTGTGGTTCTGGGATTTTTGCTCACCATTCTTGTGATCATTTTGACCCCACGGTGTGAGATCTTGCGTGGAGCCCCAGATCGAGGGAGATTATCAGTGGTCTTGTATGTCTTCCATTTCCTAATAATTGCTCCCACATTTGATTTCTTCAAACCAAGTTGCTTACCTATTGCAGATTCAGTCTTCCCAGCCTGGTGCAGGTGTACAATTTTGTTTCTGGTGTCCTTTGACAGCTCTTTGGTCTTGGCCATAGTGGAGTTTGGAGTGTGACTGTTTGAGGTTGTGGACAGGTGTATTTTATACTGATAACAAGTTCAAACAGGTGCCATTAATACAGGTAACGAGTGGAGGACAGAGGAGCCTCTTAAAGAAGAAGTTACAGGTCTGTGAGAGCCAGAAATCTTGCTTGTTTGTAGGTGACCAAATACTTATTTTCCACC
Source organism: Coregonus ussuriensis (assembly GCA_031479575.1). Classification (NCBI taxonomy): domain Eukaryota; kingdom Metazoa; phylum Chordata; class Actinopteri; order Salmoniformes; family Salmonidae; genus Coregonus; species Coregonus ussuriensis. The sequence goes on along the minus strand of CM062498.1, from coordinate 8,322,780 downwards.
ATGATTTGCAAATAAATTCATAAAAAATCCTACAATGTGATTTTCTGGATCTTCTTTTCTCAATTTGTCTGTCATAGTTGACGTGTACCTATGATGAAAATTACAGGCCTCTCTCATCTTTTTAAGTGGGAGAACTTGCACAATTGGTGGCTGACTAAATACTTTTTTTCCCCACTGTATGTATTCACTCCCTTTGCAATGAAGCCCCTAAATAAGATCGGGTGCAACCAATTACCTTCAGAAGTCACATAATTAGTTAAATAAAGTCCACCTGTGTGCAACCTAAGTGTCACATGATCACTCACATGATCTCAGTATATATACACCTGTTCTGAAAGGCCCCAGAGTCTGCAACACCACTAAGCAAGGGTCACCACCAAACAAGTGGCACCATGAAGACCAAGGAGCTCTCCAAACAGGTCAGGGACAAAGTTGTGGAGAAGTACAGATCAGGGTTGGGTTATAAAAAATCCCACGGAGCACCATTAAATCCATCATTAAAAAATGGAAAGAATATGGCACCACAGCAAACCTGCCAAGAGAGGGCAGCCCACCAAAACTCATGGACCAGGCAAGGAGGGCATTAATCAGAGAGGCAACAAAGAGACCAAAGATAACCCTAAAGGGGCTGCAAAGCTCCACAGCGGAGATTGGAGTATCTGTCCATCGGACCACTTTAAGCTGTACACTCCACAGAGCTGGGCTTTACGGAAGAGTGGCCAGAAAAAAGCCATTGCTTAAAGAAATAAATAAGCAAACACGTTTGGTGTTCGCCAAAAGGCGTGTGGGAGACTTCCCAAACATATGGAAGAAGGTACTCTGGTCAAATGAGACTTAAATTGAGCTTTTTGGCCATCAAGGAAAAAGCTATGTCTGGCGCAAACCCAACACCCAACAATCTCATCACCCCGAGAACACCATCCCCACAGTGAAGCATGGTGGTGGCAACATCATGCTGTGGGGATGTTTTTCCATTGGCAGGGACTGGGAAACTGGTCAGAATTGAAGGAATGATGGATGGCGCTAAATACAGGGAAATTCTTGAGGGAAACCTGTTTCAGTCTTCCAGAGATTTGAGACTGGGACGGAGGTTCACCTTCCAGCAGGACAATGACCCTAAGCATACTGCGAAAGCAACACTCGAGTGGTTTAAGGGGAAACATTTAAATGTCTTGGAAGGGCCTAGACCAAAGCCCAAACCATCCAACGAAGGAGCTGGGGAAGTTTTGCCTTGAAGAATGGGCAAAAATCCCAGTGGCTAGATGTGCCAAGCTTATAGAGACATACCCCAAGAGACTTGCAGCTGTAATTGCTGCAAAAGGTGGCTCTACAAAGTATTGACTTTGGTGGGGGGTGAATAGTTATGCACGCTCAAGTTTTCTTTTCTTTTTTGTCTTATTTCTTGTTTGTTTCACAATAAAAAATATTTTGCATATTTAAAGTGGTAGGCATGTTGTGTAAATCAAATGATACAAACCCCAAAAAAATCCATTTTAATTCCATGTTGTAAGGCAACAAAATAGGAAAAATGTCAAGGGGGGGAAAAGTCTTCTGTAGCTCAGCTGGTAGAGCACAGTGCTTGTAACGCCAAGGTAGTGGGTTCGATCCCCGGGACCACCCATACACAAAAAATGTATGCATGCATGACTGTAAGTCGCTTTGGATAAAAGCGTCTGCTAAATGGCATATTATTATTATTATAATACTTTTGCAAGCCAACGTATCTGTCTCATGTTAAACTCTGTTGTATCATAGTTAGTTATCTGTCTCATGTTAGAGACACACACACACACACACACACACACACACACACACACACACACACACACACACACACACACAGAGCCAGCCTCACCGCTTCAGTAATAACGACCTCGTTGGAGCAGCTTGAAATAGTTTTTCAAGAACCAACGAATTGGGAACAGGAAGTCAGTGGAATCATTAAAATAAGCTCTTATCATAATAATTCAACCTTAACGTCCTCAAAGGCAAAGACAGTCAGTACCTTAGCAGTACCTTATCAGTACCTTATCAGTACCTTAGCAGTACCTTAGCAGTACCTTATCAGTACCTTAGCAGTACCTTATCAGTACCTTAGCAGTACCTTATCAGTACCTGATCTGATTTGAAAACTGCTGCTTTCCCTTTACGTTATAGTACTCTGAAGCTTTCCGGTATTGTGCCAAATGGCACCCTATTCACTATGTATTGCACTACTTTTGACATCAGAAGAACTGCAGTGTGTAGGGAATAGGGTACCGTTTAGTACCTACCTGCCTTCCCGAAGCTCCTTGTCTTAGTGAAAAAAACAGTTTTGAATTTGTTTTTGCTGCGTCCGGGAAGAAAGTGGTGATAGAAGTTGAATCTAAAATGAACTCTTTAATTGAGGAGAATGTCAGAGGAGCATTGAAATATACATTTTATTTAAAATGTGTAGTTGGAGGTATTGACTAACACTGTTCTTAGTAGTAAATCCATCTGTTCTTTATATCTACACTACCAGTCAAAGGTTTGGACACACCTAACAGAGGGTTTTCTTTATTTTTACTATTTTCTACATTGTAGAATAATAGTGAAGACATCAAAACTGTTGGATAACACATATGGAATCATGTAGTAACCAAAAAAGTGTTGAACAAATCAAATTATATTTTCTTCAAAGTAGCCACCCTTTGCCTTGATGACAGCTTTGTACACTCTTGGCATTCTCTCAACCAGCTTCACCTGGAATGCTTTTCCAACAGTCTTGAAGGAGTTCCCACATATGCTGTGCACTTGTTGGCTGCTTTTCCTTCACTCTGCCGTCCGACTCATCCCAAACCATCTCAATTGGGTTGAGGTCGGGGGATTGTGGAGGCCAGGTCATCTGATGCAGCACTCCATCACTCTCCTTCTTGGTCAAATAGCCCTTACACAGCCTGGAGGTGTGTTGGGTCATTGTCCTGTTGAAAAACAAATGATAGTCCCACTAAGGCCAAACCAGATGGGATGGCGTATCGCTGCAGAATGTTGTGGTAGCCATGCTGGTTAAGTGTGCCTTGAATTCTAAATAAATCACAGACAGTGTCACCAGCAAAGCACCCCCACACCATAACACCTCCTCCTCCATGCTTTGCGGTGGGAAATACACATGCGGAGATCATCCATTCACCCACACTGCATCTCACAAAGACACAGCGGTTGGAACCAAAAATCTCAAATTTGGACTCCAGACCAAAGGACACATTTCCAGCGGTCTAATGTCCATTGCTCGTGTTTCTTGGCCCAAGCAAGTCTCTTCTTCTTATTGGTGTCCTTTAGTATTGGTTTCTTTGCAGCAATTCGACCATGAAGGCCTTATTCACACAGTCTCCTCTGAACAGTTGATGTTGAGATGTGTCTGTGTCACGGATTCTGCCGAGGCTGCCCCTCCTCCTTGCTCGGGCAGGCTTCGGCGTTTGTCGTCACCGGAATACTAGCTACTGCAGATCTATGTTTCTATGTTCAACCTGTTGTCTGATTGTTACACACCTGTTTCCCATTATGTGATTACTCCTTCCCTATTTAACCCGGTGGCTCCCAATGTGTTTTGTGCGTGTTTGTTTTTCGTTTCGTGTGTCGTTGGTGAGCGGGTTTGTTCCTCCCTGTGTGGAGGTATTTTGTATGGGTTTTCTTTACTTATTCAGTAAAGTACGTTTCAATGAGTTCTGTGTCCTGCGCCTGACTTCGATCCACCGCATTACACTGACACTCGTGACAGTCTGTGACTTCAACTCTGTGAAGCATTTATTTGGGCTGCAATTTCTGAGGCTGGTAACTCTAATGAACTTATCCTCTGCAGCAGAGGTAACTCTGGGTCTTCCTTTCCTGTGGCGGTTCTCATGAGAGCCAGTTTCATCATAGCACTTGATGGTTTTTGCGAAATTTTCCGTATTGACTGACCTTCATGTCTTAAAATAATGATGGACTGACATTTCTCTTTGCTTATTTGAGCTGTTCTTGCCATAATATGGACTTGGTCTTTCACCAAATAGGGCTATCTTCTGTATACCACCCCTACCTTGTCACAACACAATTGATTGGCTCAAACGCATTAAGAAGGAAAGAAATTCCACAAATTACATTTTAACAAGGCACACCTGTTAATTGAAATGCATTCCAGGTGACTACCCCATGAAGCTGGTTGAGAGGATGCCAAGAGGGTGCAAAGCTGTCATCAAGGCAAAGGGTGGCTACTTTGAAGAATCTCAAATATAAAATATATTTTGATTTGTTTAACACTTTGTTGGTTACTACAGGATTCCATATGTGTTATTTCATAGTTGTGATGTCTTCACTATTATTCTACAATGTAGAAAATAGTAAAAACAAAGAAAAACCCTGGAATGAGTAGGTGTTATGCAGTACCTGTCAAAAGTTTGGACACACCTACTCATTCCAGTTTATTCACCTAGCTCGGTAGAGACCCTAGGAACATCAAGAGTTAACCAATCCTGTGAACGGGTTAGGCAACTCAGGTGTCTATCCTTCAACAGCAAAGTTAGATAAGACAGAAGTTTATGAAGAAGGGTCTTTGTAAACAAAAAGGGAGTAATGTAGAGATCTACTGGTCTTTAGCGAAGTCCAGCCAACCTTTTGATACAGGATGCAGTGATGAGTATCAAAACTGTCGCCTGTAACAAAACGAAGGGCACGATGGTAGACAGCATCCAAAGGGTTAAGAGTATTAGCAGCTGGACTTTGATAAATAATATCACCATAATCAGGAACAGATAAAAAGGATGACTGAATAATCTGCTTCCTACTGCTTAGGGAAAGGCACCATCTGTTTCTGTAGAACTTTAAATCTTAGCTTCTTAACCAGCTCATCTATATGTTTTTTAAACATCAAATCCATATCAATCCAAATGCCTTAGTATTTATATGCGGGAACACGTTTGATTGGAGAACAATCTAATGAGTGAACATGTAGTAAATCTGAAACATTCTTACGAGTGTCACGATCGTCAGGGAGAGAAGTAGACCAATGCGCAGCGTGTTGAACGAACATGGTGAACTTTATTATCTTTAGTGATAATCTACCATAAGCAAAACAAGAAATGACTCGTGACGTCCAACGGTATCAAAGACCGAACACGGAACAAAAACCCACAAACACAAAGGGAAAACAGACAGTTTAAATATGGCTCCCAATCAGAGACAACCAGCCAACAGCTGACACTCGTTGCCTCTGATTGGGAGTCACTCAGGCAAACATAGAATACAACAAACTAGAATGAACACCACAGAATGAACACACCGCTCAACATATAGAGTCCCAGAGCCAGGGTGTGACAACGAGAGTTTAAAAACAATGTGTATTTAGTTTTGCCCGTATTAAGCAACAAGTTTTAAATCAGCAAAGGATTCCTGCATGGCTATAAAATCTGTCTGTAGTTTTGACACATCCAGATCAACAGTCGGGGCAATAGCATACATAGTAGTATCATCCACATATAGATTAAGTTAACAAACAACAACAGATTGGTGTTTATATAAATAGTTGGAAGAGAACAGGTCCCAAAATCAACCCCTGTGGTACACCTTTATGTAAATTCAGACGTAACCCCATCCATGACGATGGCCTGAGGTCTGTCACTAAGATAATCACGAAACCATGAACAGGCGTCAGAGATTCAGCCTATCGAGGACAACCTATTCAATAAAATAGCACGATCAACAGTATCAACAAAGCTTTTGAAAGGTCCACAAACAAAGCAGCACATTTCATTTTAGTGTCTAAAGCATTGACAAGATCATTAACAGCTAAAGCGGTTGCTGTAATAGTGCTAGAAACTGAGAGCCTGCTGAAATAAAATGGTGATTAAATGCATCAATGATGGCATTTTTTTCCCATAATGAGGCCAGTGTCTGAATTAATTTGTTGTGGCAGAGAGGAGGAAGTAGAACTCTTCAGGGAATTGACAGTTTTCCTGAATTTAGCCGTGTTTCCATTACAATCTGAAAGAGCGGTCACATAATAATGAGATTTAGGCTTTCTGATTTTTTGTTTGTTTTTGTTTAACAAGATGATTCCTCAGTTGCTTAAAAGCTTGCCAGTCCGGGCCTAAGCCTGTGTTCCTGGCCTTGACCCAAGCATCATCTCTGTTATGAATGACTTCTGATTATTCCAGAGTGTACCAGGCATTCGATCTACCTTTAACCCTTAATTTTTTGAAGGGAGCATGGTTATCCACAATAGCATTGAAGACATCTGCAAAGTTGTTCAAAGCTAAATCAGGTTCAGGGATTGATGAAATACAATCAAAGTCACTAAAATAAAGATAATGCAAAAGAGCCTGTTCACTGAAGTTTTTCAAGTTCCTCTTTGTGATGGCACGTCTTTAACCCAAACAACTGGGTAGTGGTCACAAATGTCTTGGGCGAAAACACCAGTAGAAACATACTCTATATACAGTATAAAAAGGTATGTGGACACCCCTTCAAATTAGTGGATTTGGCTATTTCAGCCACACCCGTTGCTGACAGGTGTATAAAATCGAGCACACAATCTCCATAGACAAACATTGGCAGTAGAATGGCCTTACTGAAGAGCTCAGTGACTTTCAACGTGGCACCGTCATAGGATGTTACCATTTCAACAAGTCAGTTCATCAAATTTCTGCCCTGGTAGAGCTGTCAGCACCAGAACCTGTTCGTCGGGAGCTTCACGAAATGGGTTTCCATGGCCGAGCAGCTGCACACAAGCCTAAGATCACCATGTGCAATGACAAGCGTCGGCAGGAGTGGTGTAAAGCTCGCTGCCATTGGACTCTGGAGCAGTGGAAACTCGTTCTCTGGAGTGTTGAATCACACTTCACCATCTGGCAGTCCGACCAACAAATCTGGGTTGGGCATACAATGACATTCTAGACGATTCTGTGCTTCCAACTTTGTGGCAACAGTTTGAGGAAGGACCTTTCCTGTTTCAGCATGACAATGCCCCCCTGCACAAAGCGAGGTCCATACAGAAATGGTTTGTCAAGATTGGTGTGGAAGAACTTGACTGGCCTGCACAGAGCCCTGACCTCAACCCCATCGAACACTTGGGGTGAATTGGAACGCCAACTGTGAGCCAGGCTAAATCGCCCAAAATCAGTGCCTGACCTCACTAATGCTCTTGTGGCTGAATGGAAGCAAGTCCCCGCAGAAATGTTCCAACATCTAGTGGAAAGCCTTCCCAGAAGAGTGAAGGCTGTTATAGCAGCAAAGGGGGGGGGACCAACTCCATATTAACGCCCATGATTTTGGAATGAGATGTTCGACGAGCAGGTGTCCACATACTTTTAGTCATGTAGTGTATTTCGCTGGTGTATTCGTTAAAATAAGATCAATCATAGATTACTTTGAAGGATCTCTAGAGTTGGGCCGTGTAGGCTTAGTCACCAGCTGGGTTAGGTTTAAGATCATTACACGTGTTTTTTTTAGATTGTCTGAAGCCTGCATTTCCCAATCGTAATTTAGGTCACCCAGGATAATAACTTCTGATTTAGTAAAAGAAGACAACAAACGAGTTAACTCCTCGAGTGCACAAAGGTTAGCCGAGGGAGGACTGTAGACCTCTATAACAGTTATGGATACATTTTTCCCCAGACAAAGGCTTAAAGATAGAATCTAAAAGAAATTGGCAAGGGAAAATGATTTCAGTAAAGAGACAGAAATGATTTGAATACAAATGACCATTCCATTTATAAGTAGGGAATCCAGCTGTTCTTAGTAATAAGAGGGGAATCCAGCTGTTCTTAGTAATACGAGGGGAATCCAGCTGTTCTTAAATAAGAGGGGAATCCAGCTGTTCTTAGTAATAAGAGGGGAATCCAGCTGTTCTTAGTAATAAGAGGGGGATCCAGCTGTTCTTAGTAATACGAGGGGAATCCAGCTGTTCTTAGTAATAAGAGGGGAATCCAGCTGTTCTTAGTAATAAGAGGGGGATCCAGCTGTTCTTAGTAATAAGAGGGGGATCCAGCTGTTCTTAGTAATAAGAGGGGAATCCAGCTGTTCTTAGTAATAAGAGGGGGATCCAGCTGTTCTTAGTAATAAGAGGGGGATCCAGCTGGTCTTAGTAATAAGAGGGGGATCCAGCTGTTCTTAGTAATAAGAGGGGATCCAGCTGTTCTTAGTAGTAAGAGGGGGATCCAGCTGTTCTTAGTAATACGAGGGGAATCCAGCTGTTCTTAGTAATAAGAGGGGGATCCAGCTGTTCTTAGTAATAAGAGGGGAATCCAGCTGTTCTTAGTAATAAGAGGGGATTCCAGCTGTTCTTAGTAGTAAGAGGGGGATCCAGCTGTTCTTAGTAATACGAGGGGAATCCAGCTGTTCTTAGTAATAAGAGGGGAATCCAGCTGTTCTTAGTAATAAGAGGGGGATCCAGCTGTTCTTAGTAATACGAGGGGGATCCAGCTGTTCTTAGTAATAAGAGGGGATTCCAGCTGTTCTTAGTAGTAAGAGGGGGATCCAGCTGTTCTTAGTAATACGAGGGGAATCCAGCTGTTCTTAGTAATAAGAGGGGAATCCAGCTGTTCTTAGTAATAAGAGGGGAATCCAGCTGTTCTTAGTAATAAGAGGGGAATCCAGCTGTTCTTAGTAATAAGAGGGGGATCCAGCTGTTCTTAGTAATAAGAGGGGAATCCAGCTGTTCTTAGTAATAAGAGGGGAATCCAGCTGTTCTTAGTAATAAGAGGGGGATCCAGCTGTTCTTAGTAATAAGAGGGGATTCCAGCTGTTCTTAGTAATAAGAGGGGGATCCAGCTGTTCTTAGTAATAAGAGGGGATTCCAGCTGTTCTTAGTAATAAGAGGGGGATCCAGCTGTTCTTAGTAATAAGAGGGGGATCCAGCTGTTCTTAGTAATAAGAGGGGAATCCAGCTGTTCTTAGTAATAAGAGGGGGATCCAGCTGTTCTTAGTAATAAGAGGGGAATCCAGCTGTTCTTAGTAATAAGATGGAAACCAGTGTGATGACCATGTGAACCCTGAGCTTGTTTATTCCATTCTGTCTCGTACTCCTACATTATACTTTCCTTATCTGTTTCTCTCTCCCTTAGCCCATAACTATATCCTGTTTCTATCTCCCTTAGCCCATAACTATATCCTGTTTCTCTCTCCCTTAGCCCATAACTATATCCTGTTCCTCTCTCCCTTAGCCCATAACTATATCCTGTTTCTATCTCCCTTAGCCCATAACTATATCCTGTTTCTATCTCCCTTAGCCCATAACTATATCCTGTTTCTATCTCCCTTAGCCCATAACTATATCCTGTTTCTCTCTCCCTTAGCCCATAACTATATCCTGTTCCTCTCTCCCTTAGCCCATAACTATATCCTGTTTCTCTCTCCCTTAGCCCATAACTATATCCTGTTTCTCTCTCCCTTAGCCCATAACTATATCCTGTTTCTCTCTCCCTTAGCCCATAACTATATCCTGTTTCTCTCTCTCTTAGCCCATAACTATATCCTGTTTCTATCTCCCTTAGCCCATAACTATATCCTGTTTCTGTCTCTCTTAGCCCATAACTATATCCTGTTTCTATCTCCCTTAGCCCATAACTATATCCTGTTTCTCTCTCCCTTAGCCCATAACTATATCCTGTTTCTATCTCCCTTAGCCCATAACTATATCCTGTTTCTATCTCCCTTAGCCCATAACTATATCCTGTTTCTGTCTCTCTTAGCCCATAACTATATCCTGTTTCTCTCTCCCTTAGCCCATAACTATATCCTGTTTCTCTCTCCCTTAGCCCATAACTATATCCTGTTTCTATCTCCCTTAGCCCATAACTATATCCTGTTTCTCTCTCCCTTAGCCCATAACTATATCCTGTTTCTCTCTCCCTTAGCCCATAACTATATCCTGTTTCTCTCTCCCTTAGCCCATAACTATATCCTGTTTCTCTCTCCCTTAGCCCATAACTATATCCTGTTTCTCTCTCCCTTAGCCCATAACTATATCCTGTTTCTATCTCCCTTAGCCCATAACTATATCCTGTTTCTATCTCCCTTAGCCCATAACTATATCCTGTTTCTCTCTCCCTTAGCCCATAACTATATCCTGTTCCTCTCTCCCTTAGCCCATAACTATATCCTGTTTCTCTCTCCCTTAGCCCATAACTATATCCTGTTTCTCTCTCCCTTAGCCCATAACTATATCCTGTTTCTCTCTCTCTTAGCCCATAACTATATCCTGTTTCTATCTCCCTTAGCCCATAACTATATCCTGTTTCTGTCTCTCTTAGCCCATAACTATATCCTGTTTCTATCTCCCTTAGCCCATAACTATATCCTGTTTCTCTCTCCCTTAGCCCATAACTATATCCTGTTTCTATCTCCCTTAGCCCATAACTATATCCTGTTTCTATCTCCCTTAGCCCATAACTATATCCTGTTTCTCTCTCCCTTAGCCCATAACTATATCCTGTTTCTCTCTCCCTTAGCCCATAACTATATCCTGTTTCTCTCTCCCTTAGCCCATAACTATATCCTGTTTCTCTCTCCCTTAGCCCATAACTATATCCTGTTTCTATCTCCCTTAGCCCATAACTATATCCTGTTTCTCTCTCCCTTAGCCCATAACTATATCCTGTTTCTCTCTCCCTTAGCCCATAACTATATCCTGTTTCTCCCTTAGCCCATAACTATATCCTGTTTCTATCTCCCTTAGCCCATAACTATATCCTGTTTCTGTCTCTCTTAGCCCATAACTATATCCTGTTTCTATCTCTCTTACTCCATAAAGAGCTATAACTCTTTGAGAACTCTGGTGCCTGGCTACTGGCTTCAGAGTACTGAAATCCCAACACAACTAATAAAATCTGAACCAGTCCAGTTTGAGAATGTGATTTGATATTTATGCCTAGTGAAGAAAAGGATTGTAAGTATGAGTCTCCGTGTTTCACAAACTTGTACAACCCAGGGACTGGCAAGACTTAACCAGAGGTTAGGAAACACTGGTCTATGATGTGTGTTAAAATCAGATTAATATCACTTTATTGGTCGATTGCACACGAGGACCAGCCGAAATTTGACTTCAGTTTTTAACCCTCAGAAAGAAACACATAAATGCACATAGAGGTTTTGGAGAGGTGCGGGGGGCTGCCGCACTGGGCACCCGGGGAGCTGTTGTTGTCGGGGGTTAAATGCCTTTCTCAAGGGGACAACGGCAGGCAATGGCATGTAGGATTCGATACCAGCAACCGTCCGGTTGCTAGTTACTTTTTGCCAGATTTTTCCTGTCGGACCCTGGATTCAAACTGGCAACCCTCCGGTTGCTGACTGGCCTATCTAACCGCTAGGCTACCTGCCGTGTGTGTGTGTGTGTGTGCATACATTGTGTTCTATTGGCAGGTTCAAGGGCTGTACTCAGATCTGTCTCTCTGTGTGTGTTTATAGTGTGTTTCAGTGGCAGGTACGGTAAGGGCTGTACTCAGATCTGTCTCTCTGTGTGTGTTTATAGTGTGTTTCAGTGGCAGGTACGGTAAGGGCTGTACTCAGATCTGTCTCTCTGTGTGTGTTTATAGTGTGTTTCAGTGGCAGGTACGGTAAGGGCTGTACTCAGATCTGTCTCTCTGTGTGTGTTTATAGTGTGTTTCAGTGGCAGGTACGGTAAGGGCTGTACTCAGATCTGTCTCTCTGTGTGTGTTTATAGTGTGTTTCAGTGGCAGGTACGGTAAGGGCTGTACTCAGATCTGTCTCTCTGTGTGTGTTTATAGTGTGTTTCAGTGGCAGGTACGGTAAGGGCTGTACTCAGATCTGTCTCTCTGTGTGTGTTTATAGTGTGTTTCAGTGGCAGGTACGGTAAGGGCTGTACTCAGATCTGTCTCTCTGTGTGTGTTTATAGTGTGTTTCAGTGGCAGGTACGGTAAGGGCTGTACTCAGATCTGTTTGTGCACCAACAACGGGACATGTAACCCCATCGATGGATCCTGTCAGTGTTTCCCTGGTTGGATAGGAGAAGACTGCTCTCACAGTACGTGTATCTCTCTCTCTCTCTCTCTCTCTCTCTCTCTCTCTCTCTCTCTCTCTCTCTCTCTCTCTCTCTCTCTCTCTCTCTCTCTCTCTCTCTCTCTCTCTCTCTCTCTCTCTCTCTCTCTCTCTCTCTCTCTCTCTCTCTCTCTCTCTCTCTCTCTCTCTCTCTCTCTCTCTCTCTCTCTCTCTCTCTCTCTCTCTCTCTCTCTCACTCTCACTCTCACTCTCACTCTCACTCTCACTCTCTCACTCTCACTCTCACTCTCACTCTCACTCTCTCTCACTCTCAAAGGGGCTTTATTGGCATGGGAAAGATATGTTGACATTGCCAAAGCAAGTGAAATAGATAATAAACAAAAGTGAGAAGAATCAAAAAACTAAAACATAACAAAATGTCCAGTAAACATGACCTCATCAAGATTTCAACAGGATAAAGACGTTTCAAATGTTATTATCAGCTATGTACAGTGTTTTTAACCATGTGCAAATAGTTGTAGTATGAATAGTGGGGGAAGATAAATCAACAGATAAATATGGGTTGTATTTACAATGTTTGTGCTCCACTGGTTTCCCTGTTGTCATGGCAATGGGTCACAAATCTATCGCCTAACAGATATGGGAGTTTATCAATGTTTGATTTGTTTTCTAATTATTTGTGGGTCTGTGTGATCAGTGGGAAATATGTGTCTCTAATATGGTCATACATTTGGCAGGAGGTTAGGAAGTGCAGCTCAGTTTCCACCTCATTTTGTGGGCAGTGTGCACATAGCCTGTCTTCTCTTGAGAGCCAGGTCTGCCTACGGCGGCCTTTCTCAATAGCAAGGCTATGCTCACTGAGTCTGTACATAGTCAAAGCTTTCCTTAAGTTTGGGTCAGTCACAGTGGTCAGGTATTCTGCCACTGTGTACTCTCTGGTTAGGGCCATATAGCATTCCAGTTTGCTCTGTTTTTTTGGTTAATTCTTTCCAATGTGGCAAGGTGACTGGGAATATGGCAGAATACAAACAGTGTAGCTACTCACTCCGCAAGGCAATTAAACTGGCAAAACATCAGTAGAGAGACAAAGTGGAGTTACAATTCAACGGCTCAGACACGAGACGTATGTGGCAGGGTCTACAGACAATCAAGGACTACAAAAAGAAAACCAGCCACGTCGTCGACACCGACGTCTCGCTTCCAGACAAGCTAAACACCTTCTTCGGCCGCTTTGAGGATAACACAGTGCCACTGACGAGGCCCACTACCAAGGACTGTGGGCTCTCCTTCTCCGTGGCCGACTTGAGTTAGACATTTAAGCATGTTAACCCCCGCAAGGCTGCCGGCCCAGACAGCATCCCTAGCCGCGTCCTCAGAGCATGTGCAGACCAGATGGCTGGAGTGTTTACGGACATATTCAATCTCTCCCTATCCCAGTCTGCTGTTCCCACATGCTTCAAGAGGGCCACCATTGTTCCTGTACCCAAGAAAGCAAAGGTAACTGAACTAAATGACTATCGCCCTGTAGCACTCACCTCTGTCATCATGAAGTGCTTTGAGAGACTAGTCAAGGATCATATCACCTCTACCTTACCTGTCACCCTAGACCCACTTCAATTTGCTTACCGCCCCAATAGATCCACAGACGATGCAATTGCCATCACACTGCACACTGCCCTATCCCATCTGGACAAGAGGAATACCTATGTAAGAATGCTGTGGATTGACTATAGCTCAGCATTCAACACCATAGTACCCTCCAAGCTCATTATTAAGCTCGAGGCCCTGGGTCTGAACCCCGCCCTGTGCAACTGGGTCCTGGACTTCCTGACGGACTGCCCCCAGGTGGTGAAGGTAGGAAACAACATCTCCACTTCGCTGATCCTCAACACTGGGGCCCCACAAGGGTGCGTGCTCAGCCCCCTCCTGTACTCCCTGTTCACCCATGACTGCGTGGCCAAGCACGCCTCCAACTCAATCATCAAGTTTGCAGACGACACAACAGTAGTAGGCTTGATTACCAACAATGATGAGACCGCCTACAGGGAGGAGGTGAGGGCTCTGGGAGTGTGGTGCCAGGAAAATAACCTCTCACTCAACGTCAACAAAACAAAGGAGATGATCGTGGACATCAGGAAACAGCAGAGGGTGTATCCACATCGACAGGACCGCAGTGGAGAAGGTGGAAAGCTTCAAGTTCCTTGGCGTACACATCATGACAAACTGAAATGGTCCACCCACGCAGACAGTGTGGTGAAGAAGGCGCAACAGAGCCTCTTCAACCTCAGGAGGCTGAAGAAATTTGGCTTATCACCTAAAACCCTCACAAACTTTTACAGATGCACAATTGAGAGCATCTTGTCGGGCTGTATCACCGCCTGGTACGGCAACTGCACCACCCACAACCGCAGGGCTCTCCAGAGGGTGGTGCGGTCTGCCGAACGCATTACCGGGGGCAAACTACCCGCCCTCCAAGACACATACAGCACCCGATGTCACAGGAAGGCAAAAAAGATCATCAAGGACAATAACCACCCGAGCCACTGCCTGTTAACCCCAATATCATCCAGAAGGTGAGGTCAGTACAGGTGCATCAAAGCTGGGACCGAGAGAATGAAAAACTGCTTCTATCTCAAGGCCATCCGACTGTTAAATAGCCATCACTAGCACATTAGAGGCTGCTGCTGCCTATTGAAATCACTGGCCACTTTAAGAAATGGATCACTAGTCACTTTAATAATGTTTACATATCTTGCACTACTCATCTCATATGTATATACTGCATTCTATACTATAATATTCTACTGTATCATAGTCCATGCCTCTCTGTCATTGCTTGTCCATATACAGTGGGGGGAAAAAGTATTTGATCCCCTGTTGATTTTGTATGTTTGCCCACTGACAAAGAAATGATCAGTCTATAATTTTAATGGTAGGTTTATTTGAACAGTGAGAGACAGAATAACAACAACAAAAATCCAGAAAAACGCATGTCAAAAATATTATTTATTGATTTGCATTTTAATGAGGGAAATAAGTATTTGACCCCTCTGCAAAATATGACTTAGTACTTGGTGGCAAAACCCTTGTTGGCAATCACAGAGGTCAGACGTTTCTTGTAGTTGGCCACCAGGTTTGCACACATCTCAGGAGGGATTTTGTCCCACTCCTCTTTGCAGATCTTCTCCAAGTCATTAAGATTTCGAGGCTGACGTTTGGCAACTCGAACCTTCAGCTCCCTCCACAGATTTTCTATGGGATTAAGGTCTGGAGACTGGCTAGGCCACTCCAGGACCTTAATGTGGTTCTTCTTGAGCCACTCCTTTGTTGCCTTGGCTGTGTGTTTTGGGTCATTGTCATGCTGGGATATCCATCCACGACTCATTTTCAATGCCCTGGCTGAGGGAAGGAGGTTCTCACCCAAGATTTGACGGTACATGGCCCCGTCCATTGTCCCTTTGATGCGGTGAAGTTGTCCTGTCCCCTTAGCATAAAAACACCCCCAAAGCATAATGTTTCCACCTCCATGTTTGACGGTGGGGATGGTGTTCTTGGGGTCATAGGCAGCATTCCTCCTCCTCCAAACAGGGAGAGTTGAGTTGATGCCAAAGAGCTCCATTTTGGTCTCATCTGACCACAACACTTTCACCCAGTTACATTTACATTTACGTCATTTAGCAGACGCTCTTATCCAGAGCGCTTTTTTTTTTGGGGGGGGGGGGGGGGTAGAAGGATTACTTTATCCTATCCCAGGTATTCCTTAAAGAGGTGGGGTTTCAAATGTCTCCGGAAGGTGGTGAGTGACTCCGCTGTCCTGGCGTCGTGAGGGAGCTTGTTCCACCATTGGGGTGCCAGAGCAGCGAACAGTTATGACTGGGCTGAGCGGGAACTATGCTTCCGCAGAGGAAGGGGAGCCAGCAGGCCAGAGGTGGATGAACGCAATGCCCTCGTTTGGGTGTAGGGACTGATCAGAGCCTGAAGGTACGGAGGTGCCGTTCCCCTCACAGCTCCATAGGCAAGCACCATGGTCTTGTAACAGATGCGAGCTTCAACTGGAAGCCAGTGGAGTGTGCGGAGGAGCGGGGGTGACGTGAGAGAACTTGGGAAGGTTGAACACCAGACGGGCTGCGGCATTCTGGATGAGTTGTAGGGGTTTAATGGCATAGGCAGGGAGCCCAGCCAACAGCGAGTTGCAGTAATCCAGACGGGAGATGACAAGTGCCTGGATTAGGACCTGTGCCGCTTCCTGTGTAAGGCAGGGTCGTACTCTCCGAATGTTGTAGAGCATGAACCTACAGGATCGGGTCACCGCCTTGATGTTAGCGGAGAACGACAGGGTGTTGTCCAGGGTCACGCCAAGGCTCTTCGCACTCTGGGAGGAGGACACAACGGAGTTGTCAACCGTGATGGCGAGATCATGGAACGGGCAGTCCTTCCCCGGGAGGAAGAGCAGCTCCGTCTTGCCAAGGTTCAGCTTGAGGTTGTGATCCGTCATCCATACTGATATGTCTGCCAGACATGCAGAGATGCGATTCGCCACCTGGTTATCAGAAGGGGGAAAGGAGAAGATTAGTTGTGTATCGTCAGCGTAGCAATGATAGGAGAGGCCATGTGAGGATATGACAGAGCCAAGTTCTCCTCTGAATCATTCAGATGTTCATTGGCAAACTTCAGATGGGCATGTATATGTCCTTTCTTGAGCAGGGGGACCATGCGGGCGCTGCAGGATTTCAGTCCTTCACGGCGTAGTGTGTTACCAATTGTTTTCTTGGTGACTATGGTCCCAGCTGCCTTGAGATCATTGACAAGATCCTCCCGTGTAGTTCTGGGCTGATTCCTCACCGTTCTCATGATCATTGCAATTCCACGACGTGAGATCTTGCATGGAGCCCCAGGCAGAGGGAGATTGACAGTTATTTTGTGTTTCTTCCATTTGCGAATAATCGCACCAACTGTTGTCACCTTCTCACCAAGCTGCTTGGCGATGGTCTTGTAGCCCATTCCAGCCTTGTGTAGGTCTACAATCTTGTCCCTGACATCCTTGGAGAGCTCATTGGTCTTGGCCATGGTGGAGAGTTTGGAATCTGATTGATTGATTGGTTCTGTGGACAGGTGTCTTTTATACAGGTAACAAGCTGAGATTAGGAGTGTGCTCCTAATCTCAGTTCGTTACCTGTATAAAAGACACCTGGGAGCCAGAAATCTTTCTGATTGAGAGGGGGTCAAATACTTATTTCCCTCATTAAAATGGTAATCAATTTATAACATTTTTGACATGCGTTTTTCTGGATTTCTTTGTTGTTATTCTGTCTCTCACTGTTCAAATAAACCTACCATTAAAATGATAGACTGATCATTTCTTTGTCAGTGGGCAAACGTACAAAATCAGCAGGGGATCAAATACTTTTTTCCCTCACTGTATGTATATATTCTTAAATCCCATTCCTTACTAGTTTTGTGTGTTTTGGGTATATGTTGTGAAATTGTTAGATATTACTTGTTAGATATTACTGCACTGTCGGAGCTAGAAGCACAAGCATTTCGCTACACCCGCAATAACATCTGATAAACACGTGTATGTGACAAAAAAACATTGATTTGATTTAAGTAATTATCTTTTGGTTTTCTCATAATTTGGTTGGGTCTAAATGTGTTGCTGTCCTGGGGTTCTGTGGGGTCTGTTTGTGTTTGTGAACAAAGTGCCAGAACCAGCTGGCTGAGGGGACTCTTCTCCAGGTTCATCTCTCTGTAGACGAGGGCTTTGTGGTGGAATGTTTGGGCATCGCTTCCTTTTAAATGGTTGTAGAATTTAACTGTTATTTTATTTGACCTTTTTTGGAACACCATTATTTTTGTCCTACTGATATTAACTTTCAGGGCCCAGGTCTGACAGAATCTGTGCAGAAGATCTAGGTACTGCTGTAGGCCCTCCTTGGTTGGGGACAGACGCACCAGATCATCAGCAAACAGTAGACATTTGACTGCAGATTCTAGTAGGGTGAGACCTGGTGCTGCAGACTGTTCTAGTGCCCTCGCCAATTCATTGATATACAGCTCTGGAAAAAAAGTAAGAGACCACTGCAAAATGATCAGTTTCTCTGGTTTTACTATTTATAGGTATGTGTTTGGGTAAAAGTAACATTTTTGTTTTATTCTATAAACTACTGACAACATTTCTCCCAAATTCCAAATAAAATATTGTCATTTAGAGCATTTATTTGCAGAAAATGACAACTGGTCAAAATAACAAAAAAAGATGCAGTGTTGTCAGACCTCGATTAATGCAAAGAAAATAAGTTCATGTTCATTTTTAAACAACACAATACTAATGTTTTAACTTAGGAAGAGTTCAGAAATCAATATTTGGTGGAATAACCCTGATTTTCAATCACTGCTTTCATGCGTCTTGGCATGCTCTCCACCAGTCTTTCACATTGATGTTGGGTGACTTTATGCCACTCCTGGCGCAGAAACTCAAGCAGCTCGGCTTTGTTTGATAGCTTGTGACCATCCATCTTCCTCTTGATCACATTCCAGAAGTTTTCAATGGGGTTCAGGTCTGAAGATTGGGCTGGCCATGACAGGGTCTTGATCTGGTGGTCCTCCATCCACACCTTGATTGACCTGGCTGTGTGGCATGGCGCATTGTCCTGCTGGAAAAACCAATCCTCGGAGTTGGGGAACAACGTCAGAGCAAAAGGAAGCACGTTTTCTTCCAGGACAACCTTGTATGTGGCTTGATTCATGCGTCCTTCTCAAAGACAAATCTGCCCGATTCCAGCCTTGCTGAAGCACCCTCAGATCATCACCGATCCTCCACCAAATTTCACAGTGGGTGCGAGACACTGTGGCTTGTAGGCCTCTCCAGGTCTCCGTCTAACCATTAGACAACCAGGTGTTGGGCAAAGCTGAAAATTGGACTCATCAGAGAAGATGACCTTACTCCAGTCCTCTACGGTCCAATCCTTACGGTCTTTTGCAAACCTCAGCCTTGCTCTTCTTCGCTTCTAATTGATTAAGGGCTTTTTTCTAGCTTTGCACGACTTCAGCCCTGTCCCTAGGAGCCTGTTTCAAACCGTCCTCGCCGTGCACTTCACCCCAGCTGCCGGTTTGCCATTATTTTTGTAGGTCACTTGATGTCATCCCTACGGTTGTTTGACCTTGCAATTTTAAGGATGGAAGCAACCTGACGCTCACTGTATCCCTCTGCCAGTAAAGCCAGATTTGAACCCTTCTTTTCCTCACTCAAAACTTTCCTTTTCAACTCTTTTGGCATGGTCAACAGTTATTTTTTGATTCATATTACTTTTGAGGTACTATTAGCACTGTTTTTGCCATCCAGCTGGTCCTATTGCAAGAGGATAGTGATGACCACAGCAGTGGTTTTTATACTTTTCCTCATTAAATAAGATTTGGTCCAGGTGATCACCTAATCAGTACCTAATTCAGTAGAATGAGGTGTGCCTGTGTTGGAATTCAACAGACACTGGAATGGAATGGCCGTCAAACATGTAGAGATGCAGATTTAAGAAAAATGTGCAGTGGCCTCTTAATTTTTTCCACAGCTGTATATATTGAAGAGAGTCGGGCTCAAGCTGCATCCCTGTCTCACCCCACGGCCCTGAGGAAAGAAACGTGTGTGTTTATTGCCAATTTGAACTGCATACTTGTTGTTTGTGTACATTGATTTTATAATATCGTATGTTTCCCCCCACCCCCAAAACTGTTTTCCATCAATTTATTGAGTCAAAATCGTTTTTTTTTTTTTTTTATCAACAAAGCATGAGAAGACTTTGCCTTTGTTTTGGTTTGTTTGTCAATAAGGGTGTGCAGGGTGTGTACGTGGTCTGTCGTATGGTATTTTGGTAAGAAGCCAATTTGCCATTTGCTCAGGACATTGTTTTCACTGAGGAAATGTTGGAGTCAGCTGTTCATGATAATGCAGAGGATTTGTCAGAGTTGACTGATTCCATTGTAATTATTGGGGTCAGATTTGTCTACACTTTTGTGGATTGAGGTGATCAGACCTTAGTTCAAAATATTGGGGAAGATGCCAGAGCTGAGGATGATGTTAAAGAGGTTAAGTATAGCCTATTTGAATTTGTGATCTGTATGTTTTATCATTTCATTGAGGATACCATCAACACCACAGGCCTTTTTGGGTTGGAGGGTTTGTATTTTATCCTGTAGTTCATTCAATGTAATTGGTAGTTTTTAATAGTTGATTCTAAGATTTGTATTTGATGATATATATGTTTTTGCTCTTGGTTCTTTGTCATAGAGCCAAAAGATTGGAGAAGTGGTTTATCCATACATCTCTGTTTTGGATAGATAGCTCTTCGTGTTCTTTGTTTAGTGTGTTCCAATTTTCCCAGAAGTGGTTAGATTCTATGGATTCTTCAATTACATTGAGCTGATTTCTGACGTGCTGTTCCTTCTTTTTCCGTAGTGTATTTCTGTATTGTTTTAGTGATTCACCATAGTGAAGGCGTAGGCTCAGGTTTTCTGGGTCTCTATGTTTTTGGTTGGATAGGTTTCTCAATTTCTTTCTTAGGTTTTTACATTCTCATCAAACCATTTCTCATTGTGGTTAGTTTTCTTAGGTTTTTTGGTAGAATTGTTTTAATGTGATATTTTAGCTGAGAGGTTAAATATACTGTTCAGGCATCCTACTGCTAAGTTTACACCTTCACTATTGCAGGAAAACATTTAGTCCAGGAAGTTGTCTAGGAGGGATTGGATTTGTTGTTGCCCAATAGTTTTTTGGTAGGTTTCCACACTACCCTCCTTCCATTTATAGTATTTCTTAGAGCATGCAGTTTGTTCGGTTCTGATACCTCACGGTTGAGTATTGCTCTGTTCAAGTAGACTGTGATTTTGCTGTGATCTGATAGGGGTGTCTGTTGGCTGACTGTGAACGCTCTGAGAGACTCTGGGTTGAGGTCAGTGATAAAGTAATCTACAGTACTACTGCCAAGGGATGAGTTGTAGGTGTACCTACCGTAGGAGTCTCCTCGAAGCCTACCATTGACTATGTACAGACCCGTTGTTGTGACCCGTTTTTGTTGGTTGTTTATAGTTGTGTCTAGGGGGGCATATTTGGGAGGGAATGCTGTCACCTCCAGGTAGGTGTTTGTCCCCCTGTGTGCTAAGAGTGTCAGGTTCTTGTCCAGTTCTGGCATTTAGGTCGCAAAAGACTAGTACATGTCCCTGGGCCTGGAAATGGTTGATCTCCCCCTCTAGGATGGAGAAGCTGTCTTCATTAAAGTATGGGGATTCTATTGTAGGGATATAGGTAGCACACAGGAGGAAATTTTCTCTGTTGAGATTATCTTTTTAATTTCTAGCCAAATGTTAAATGTTCCTGTTTTTATTAATTTAATAGAGTTAGGTCTGCACTATACCAAATTAGCATACCCCCTGAGTCCCTTCCCTGTTTCACACCTGGTAGTTTGGTGGATGGGACTACCAGCTCTCTGTAACCTAGAGGGCAACCAGTGGGGGGGGTCTCTCTCTCTCTCTCTCTCTCTCTCTCTCTCTCTCTCTCTCTCTCTCTCTCTCTCTCTCTCTCTCTCTCTCTCTCTCTCTCTCTCTCTCTCTCTCTCTCTCTCTCTCTCTCTCTCTCTCTCTCTCTCTCTCTCTCTCTCTCTCTCTCTCTCTCTCTCTCTCTCCGTCTTCCTCTCTCTCTCCGTCTTCCTCTCTCTCCCCTCTTCTCTCAGCCTCCATCCATCATCTCTCCTACATATGTACCTCGTCTTCTCATGAAAATATAAAAATATGCAAAGTGGTCTTAAAGCTCTTAACTAACTTATTATCATTATTATTACTGTGAAACACACAGGAGTTATATATCACTCAAGGACAAAGACTAGAATCAGATGGTTTAAACCATCATGCCATGAAAAATAATATACTCTATCTACCATAGTAAGTAGTCAGTCATAGTCTGTTTACCCCCACTTTACTTTAGACGCTTAGGGTGTCCGGTAGGGTGTCCGGTAGGGTGTCCGGTAGGGTGTCCGGTATGGGTTAAAGTCATGAAATCCTCTGACTGCAGAGGGATGTGTATGTGTTTGAAGCTTGTGTGGGAGAAAATTGTGTGTGTGTGTGTGTTTGCATGTGCACGCATGTGTGTGTCTCCTGTTGACTGTGTCTCTGCCTGGCTGTATGTAACTGTGTGTGTCTCCTGTTGACTGTGTCTCTGCCTGGCTGTGTGTAACTGTGTGTGTCTGGCGGGGTACTGGGGTGATGACTGTGTCTCTGCCTGGCTGTGTGTAACTGTGTGTGTCTGGCGGGGTCTTGGAGTGATGACTGTGTCTCTGCCTGGCTGTATGTAACTGTGTGTGTCTGGCGGGGTCTTGGGGTGATGACTGTGTCTCTGCCTGGCTGTATGTAACTGTGTGTGTCTGGCGGGGTCTTGGGGTGATGACTGTGTCTCTGCCTGGCTGTGTGTAACTGTGTGTGTCTGGCGGGGTCTTGGGGTGATGACTGTGTCTCTGCCTGGCTGTGTGTAACTGTGTGTGTCTGGCGGGGTACTGGGGTGATGACTGTGTCTCTGCCTGGCTGTGTGTAACTGTGTGTGTCTGGCGGGGTCTTGGGGTGATGACTGTGTCTCTGCCTGGCTGTATGTAACTGTGTGTGTCTGGCGGGGTCTTGGGGTGATGACTGTGTCTCTGCCTGGCTGTGTGTAACTGTGTGTGTCTGGCGGGGTCTTGGGGTGATGACTGTGTCTCTGCCTGGCTGTGTGTAACTGTGTGTGTCTGGCGGGGTACTGGGGTGATGACTGTGTCTCTGCCTGGCTGTGTGTAACTGTGTGTGTCTGGCGGGGTCTTGGGGTGATGACTGTGTCTCTGCCTGGCTGTGTGTAACTGAAGAGCTGTAACTGTCACAACGGAGCCAACGGAGCCAACGGAGCCCAGTACACAACGGAGCCAACGGAGCCCAGTACACAACGGAGCCAACGGAGCCCAGTACACAACGGAGCCAACGGAGCCCAGTACACAACGGAGCCAACGGAGCCAACGGAGCCCAGTACACAACGGAGTCCAGTACACAACGGAGCCAACGGAGCCCAGTACACAACGGAGTCCAGTACACAACGGAGCCCAGTACACAACGGAGCCAACGGAGCCCAGTACACAACGGAGCCAACGGAGCCCAGTACACAACGGAGCCAACGGAGCCCAGTACACAACGGAGCCAACGGAGCCCAGTACACAACGGAGCCAACGGAGCCCAGTACACAACGGAGCCAACGGAGCCCAGTACACAACGGAGTCCAGTACACAACGGAGCCAACGGAGCCCAGTACACAACGGAGTCCAGTACACAACGGAGCCCAGTACACAACGGAGCCAACGGAGCCCAGTACACAACGGAGCCAACGGAGCCCAGTACACAACGGAGCCAACGGAGCCCAGTACACAACGGAGCCAACGAAGCCCAGTACACAACGGAGTCCAGTACACAACGGAGCCAACGGAGCCCAGTACACAACGGAGTCCAGTACACAACGGAGCCAACGGAGCCCAGTACACAACGGAGTCCAGTACACAACGGAGCCAACGGAGCCCAGTACACAACGGAGTCCAGTACACAACGGAGTCCAGTACACAACGGAGCCAACGGAGCCCAGTACACAACGGAGCCAACGGAGCCCAGTACACAACGGAGTCCAGTACACAACGGAGCCAACGGAGCCCAGTACACAACGGAGTCCAGTACACAACGGAGTCCAGTACACAACGGAGCCAACGGAGCCCAGTACACAACGGAGTCCAGTACACAACGGAGTCCAGTACACAACGGAGCCAACGGAGCCCAGTACACAACGGAGTCCAGTACACAACGGAGCCAACGGAGCCCAGTACACAACGGAGTCCAGTACACAACGGAGTCCAGTACACAACGGAGCCAACGGAGCCCAGTACACAACGGAGC
The DNA here is from genome assembly GCA_031479575.1 of Coregonus ussuriensis. Lineage (NCBI taxonomy): Eukaryota > Metazoa > Chordata > Actinopteri > Salmoniformes > Salmonidae > Coregonus > Coregonus ussuriensis. Next base: position 8,298,888 of record CM062498.1, on the reverse strand, counting down.
CCAGTACACAACGGAGCCCAGTACACAACGGAGCCCAGTACACAACGGAGCCCAGTACACAATGGAGCCCAGTACACAACGGAGCCCAGTACACAACGGAGCCAACGGAGCCCAGTACACAACGGAGCCAACGGAGCCCAGTACACAACGGAGCCCAGTACACAACGGAGTCCAGTACACAACGGAGTCCAGTACACAACGGAGCCAACGGAGCCCAGTACACAACGGAGTCCAGTACACAACGGAGCCAACGGAGCCCAGTACACAACGGAGTCCAGTACACAACGGAGTCCAGTACACAACGGAGCCAACGGAGCCCAGTACACAACGGAGCCCAGTACACAACGGAGCCCAGTACACAACGGAGCCCAGTACACAACGGAGCCCAGTACACAACGGAGCCCAGTACACAACGGAGCCAACGGAGCCCAGTACACAACGGAGTCCAGTACACAACGGAGCCAACGGAGCCCAGTACACAACGGAGTCCAGTACACAACGGAGCCCAGTACACAACGGAGCCAACGGAGCCCAGTACACAACGGAGCCAACGGAGCCCAGTACACAACGGAGCCAACGGAGCCCAGTACACAACGGAGCCCAGTACACAACGGAGCCCAGTACACAACGGAGCCCAGTACACAACGGAGTCCAGTACACAACGGAGCCAACGGAGCCCAGTACACAACGGAGTCCAGTACACAACAGAGTCCAGTACACAACGGAGCCAACGGAGCCCAGTACACAACGGAGTCCAGTACACAACGGAGCCAACGGAGCCAGTACACAACGGAGTCCAGTACACAACGGAGTCCAGTACACAACGGAGCCAACGGAGCCCAGTACACAACGGAGCCCAGTACACAACGGAGCCCAGTACACAACGGAGCCCAGTACACAACGGAGCCCAGTACACAACGGAGCCCAGTACACAACGGAGCCAACGGAGCCCAGTACACAACGGAGCCAACGGAGCCCAGTACACAACGGAGCCAACGGAGCCCAGTACACAACGGAGCCCAGTACACAACGGAGCCCAGTACACAACGGAGCCAACGGAGCCCAGTACACAACGGAGCCAACGGAGCCCAGTACACAACGGAGCCAACGGAGCCCAGTACACAACGGAGCCCAGTACACAACGGAGCCCAGTACACAACGGAGCCCAGTACACAACGGAGCCAACGGAGCCCAGTACACAACGGAGTCCAGTACACAACGGAGCCAACGGAGCCCAGTACACAACGGAGTCCAGTACACAACGGAGCCAACGGAGCCCAGTACACAACGGAGTCCAGTACACAACGGAGCCAACGGAGCCCAGTACACAACGGAGTCCAGTACACAACGGAGCCAACGGAGCCCAGTACACAACGGAGCCCAGTACACAACGGAGCCCAGTACACAACGGAGCCCAGTACACAACGGAGCCCAGTACACAACGGAGCCCAGTACACAACGGAGCCAACGGAGCCCAGTACACAACGGAGCCAACGGAGCCCAGTACACAACGGAGCCAACGGAGCCCAGTACACAACGGAGCCCAGTACACAACGGAGCCCAGTACACAACGGAGCCCAGTACACAACGGAGTCCAGTACACAACGGAGCCAACGGAGCCCAGTACACAACGGAGTCCAGTACACAACGGAGTCCAGTACACAACGGAGCCAACGGAGCCCAGTACACAACGGAGTCCAGTACACAACGGAGCCAACGGAGCCCAGTACACAACGGAGTCCAGTACACAACGGAGTCCAGTACACAACGGAGCCAACGGAGCCCAGTACACAACGGAGCCCAGTACACAACGGAGCCCAGTACACAACGGAGCCCAGTACACAACGGAGCCCAGTACACAACGGAGCCCAGTACACAACGGAGCCAACGGAGCCCAGTACACAACGGAGCCAACGGAGCCCAGTACACAACGGAGCCAACGGAGTCCAGTACACAACGGAGCCAACGGAGCCCAGTACACAACGGAGCCCAGTACACAACGGAGCCCAGTACACAACGGAGCCCAGTACACAACGGAGCCCAGTACACAACGGAGCCAACGGAGCCCAGTACACAACGGAGCCAACGGAGCCCAGTACACAACGGAGCCAACGGAGCCCAGTACACAACGGAGCCCAGTACACAACGGAGCCCAGTACACAACGGAGCCCAGTACACAACGGAGTCCAGTACACAACGGAGCCAACGGAGCCCAGTACACAACGGAGTCCAGTACACAACAGAGTCCAGTACACAACGGAGCCAACGGAGCCCAGTACACAACGGAGTCCAGTACACAACGGAGCCAACGGAGCCCAGTACACAACGGAGTCCAGTACACAACGGAGTCCAGTACACAACGGAGCCAACGGAGCCCAGTACACAACGGAGCCCAGTACACAACGGAGCCCAGTACACAACGGAGCCCAGTACACAACGGAGCCCAGTACACAACGGAGCCCAGTACACAACGGAGCCAACGGAGCCCAGTACACAACGGAGCCAACGGAGCCCAGTACACAACGGAGCCAACGGAGCCCAGTACACAACGGAGCCCAGTACACAACGGAGCCCAGTACACAACGGAGCCAACGGAGCCCAGTACACAACGGAGCCAACGGAGCCCAGTACACAACGGAGCCAACGGAGCCCAGTACACAACGGAGCCCAGTACACAACGGAGCCCAGTACACAACGGAGCCCAGTACACAACGGAGCCAACGGAGCCCAGTACACAACGGAGTCCAGTACACAACGGAGCCAACGGAGCCCAGTACACAACGGAGTCCAGTACACAACGGAGCCAACGGAGCCCAGTACACAACGGAGTCCAGTACACAACGGAGCCAACGGAGCCCAGTACACAACGGAGTCCAGTACACAACGGAGCCAACGGAGCCCAGTACACAACGGAGCCCAGTACACAACGGAGCCCAGTACACAACGGAGCCCAGTACACAACGGAGCCCAGTACACAACGGAGCCCAGTACACAACGGAGCCAACGGAGCCCAGTACACAACGGAGCCAACGGAGCCCAGTACACAACGGAGCCAACGGAGCCCAGTACACAACGGAGCCCAGTACACAACGGAGCCCAGTACACAACGGAGCCCAGTACACAACGGAGTCCAGTACACAACGGAGCCAACGGAGCCCAGTACACAACGGAGTCCAGTACACAACAGAGTCCAGTACACAACGGAGCCAACGGAGCCCAGTACACAACGGAGTCCAGTACACAACGGAGCCAACGGAGCCCAGTACACAACGGAGTCCAGTACACAACGGAGTCCAGTACACAACGGAGCCAACGGAGCCCAGTACACAACGGAGCCCAGTACACAACGGAGCCCAGTACACAACGGAGCCCAGTACACAACGGAGCCCAGTACACAACGGAGCCCAGTACACAACGGAGCCAACGGAGCCCAGTACACAACGGAGCCAACGGAGCCCAGTACACAACGGAGCCAACGGAGTCCAGTACACAACGGAGCCCAGTACACAACGGAGCCCAGTACACAACGGAGCCAACGGAGCCCAGTACACAACGGAGCCAACGGAGCCCAGTACACAACGGAGCCAACGGAGCCCAGTACACAACGGAGCCAACGGAGCCCAGTACACAACGGAGCCAACGGAGCCCAGTACACAACGGAGCCAACGGAGCCCAGTACACAACGGAGCCAACGGAGCCCAGTACACAACGGAGCCAACGGAGCCCAGTACACAACAGAGCCCAGTACACAACGGAGCCAACGGAGCCCAGTACATAACGGAGCCAACGGAGCCCAGTACACAACGGAGCCAACGGAGCCCAGTACACAACGGAGCCAACGGAGCCCAGTACACAACGGAGCCCAGTACACAACGGAGCCCAGTACACAACGGAGCCAACGGAGCCCAGTACACAACGGAGCCAACGGAGCCCAGTACACAACGGAGCCAACGGAGCCCAGTACACAACGGAGCCAACGGAGCCCAGTACACAACGGAGCCAACGGAGCCCAGTACACAACGGAGCCAACGGAGCCCAGTACACAACGGAGCCCAGTACACAACGGAGCCAACGGAGCCCAGTACACAACGGAGCCCAGTACACAACAGATCCCAGTACACAACGGAGCCCAGTACACAACGGAGCCCAATACACAACAGAGCCCAGTACACAACGGAGCCAACGGAGCCCAGTACATAACGGAGCCAACGGAGCCCAGTACACAACAGAGCCAACGGAGCCCAGTACACAACGGAGCCAACTGAGCCCAGTACACAACGGAGCCAACGGAGCCCAGTACACAACGGAGCCCAGTACACAACGGAGCCAACGGAGCCCAGTACACAACGGAGCCAACGGAGCCCAGTACACAACGGAGCCCAGTACACAACGGAGCCAACGGAACCCAGTAGACAACGGAGCCAACGGAGCCCAGTACACAACGGAGCCAACGGAGCCCAGTACACAACGGAGCCAACGGAGCCCAGTACACAACAGAGCCCAGTACACAACGGAGCCAACGGAGCCCAGTACATAACGGAGCCAACGGAGCCCAGTACACAACGGAGCCAACGGAGCCCAGTACACAACGGAGCCAACGGAGCCCAGTACACAACGGAGCCCAGTACACAACGGAGCCAACGGAGCCCAGTACACAACGGAGCCAACGGAGCCCAGTACACAACGGAGCCCAGTACACAACAGAGCCCAGTACACAACGGAGCCAACGGAGCCCAGTACACAACGGAGCCAACGGAGCCCAGTACACAACAGAGCCCAGTACACAACGGAGCCAACGGAGCCCAGTACATAACGGAGCCAACGGAGCCCAGTACACAACGGAGCCAACGGAGCCCAGTACACAACGGAGCCAACGGAGCCCAGTACACAACGGAGCCAACGGAGCCCAGTACACAACGGAGCCAACGGAGCCCAGTACACAACGGAGCCAACGGAGCCCAGTACACAACGGAGCCAACGGAGCCCAGTACACAACGGAGCCAACGGAGCCCAGTACACAACGGAGCCCAGTACACAACGGAGCCAACGGAGCCCAGTACACAACGGAGCCCAGTACACAACGGAGCCCAGTACACAACGGAGCCCAGTACACTGCTAGTAATGGGGAGTATAGATGTAGCTCAGGCTGGAAGGGACTCCAATGCACACAGCATCAGTTTCCTAGTGTGTATGTCTGTCTGTCTCTGTGTGTGTGTGATGCGTCTGTGCGTCTGTGTGTCAGTTTGTGAGTGCAGGCGTAGTCCTGGTGTAGGGCTCATAGCGCACAGCACAGCCATCAGCTCACACACAGGGACATCTACTGGCAGTCCAATGGTTCTGCAGCAGACAGACACACAGGGACATCTACTGGCAGTCCAATGGTTCTGCAGCAGAGAGAGACACAGTGACATCTACTGGCAGCCCAATGGTACTGCGGCAGAGAGAGACACAGTGACATCTACTGGCAGTCCAATGGTACTGCAGCAGAGAGAGACACAGTGACATCTACTGGCAGACAGACAGTGGTCAAAGGTTTTGAGAATGACACAAATATTAATTTTCACAAAGTCTGCTGCCTCAGTTTTTATGATGGCAATTTGCTAATACTATAGAATGTTATGAAGAGTGATCAGATGAATTGCAATTAATTGCAAAGTCCCTCTTTGTCATGAAAATGAACTTAATCTCCCCAAAACATTTCCATCATCATCACCAATCATGTCAGTGATTCTCTCGTTAACACAGGTGAGAGTGTTGACGAGGACAAGGCTGGAGATCACTCTGTCATGCTGATTGAGTTAGAATAACAGACTGGAAGCTTTAAAAGGAGGGTGGTGCTTGAAATCATTGTTCTTCATTTACATTTACATTTACGTCATTTAGCAGACGCTCTTATCCAGAGCGACTTACAAATTGGTGCATTCACCCTATAGCCAGTGGGATAACCACTTTACAATTTTTTTTTTTTGGGGGGGGGGGGGGTAGAAGGATTACTTTATCCTATCCCAGGTATTCCTTAAAGAGGTGGGGTTTCAAATGCCTCCGGAAGGTGGTGAGTGACTCCGCTGTCCTGGCGTCGTGAGGGAGCTTGTTCCACCATTGGGGTGCCAGAGCAGCGAACAGTTTTGACTGGGCTGAGCGGGAACTATGCTTCCGCAGAGGAAGGGGAGCCAGCAGGCCAGAGGTGGATGAACGCAATGCCCTCGTTTGGGTGTAGGGACTGATCAGAGCCTGAAGGTACGGAGGTGCCGTTCCCCTCACAGCTCCATAGGCAAGCACCATGGTCTTGTAACAGATGCGAGCTTCAACTGGAAGCCAGTGGAGTGTGCGGAGGAGCGGGGTGACGTGAGAGAACTTGGGAAGGTTGAACACCAGACGGGCTGCGGCATTCTGGATGAGTTGTAGGGGTTTAATGGCACAGGCAGGGAGCCCAGCCAACAGCGAGTTGCAGTAATCCAGACGGGAGATGACAAGTGCCTGGATTAGGACCTGTGCCGCTTCCTGTGTAAGGCAGGGTCGTACTCTCCGAATGTTGTAGAGCATGAACCTGCAGGATCGGGTCACCGCCTTGATGTTAGCGGAGAACGACAGGGTGTTGTCCAGGGTCACGCCAAGGCTCTTCGCACTCTGGGAGGAGGACACAACGGAGTTGTCAACCGGGATGGCGAGATCATGGAACGGGCAGTCCTTCCCCGGGAGGAAGAGCAGCTCCGTCTTGCCAGGGTTCAGCTTGAGGTGGTGATCCGTCATCCATACTGATATGTCTGCCAGACATGCAGAGATGCGATTCGCCACCTGGTTATCAGAAGGGGGAAAGGAGAAGATTAGTTGTGTATCGTCAGCGTAGCAATGATAGGAGAGGCCATGTGAGGATATGACAGAGCCAAGTGACTTGGTGTATAGGGAGAATAGGAGAGGGCCTAGAACTGAGCCCTGGGGGACACCAGTGGTGAGAGCACGTGGTGCGGAGACAGCTTCTCGCCACGCCACTTGGTAGGAGCGACCGGTCAGGTAGGACGCAATCCAGGAGTGAGCCGCGCCGGAGATGCCCAGCTCGGAGAAGGTGGAGAGGAGGATCTGATGGTTCACAGTATCAAAGGCAGCAGACAGGTCTAGAAGGACCAGCAAGGAAACATGTGCCGTCATCATTGCTTTGCACAAAAAGGGCTTCACAGGCAAGGATATTGCTGCTAGTAAGATTGCACCTAAATCAACCATTTATCGGATCATCAATAACTTCAAGGAGAGAGGTTTGATTGTTGTGAAGAAGGCTTCAGGGCGCCCAAGAAAGTCCAGCAAGTGCCAGGACCGTCTCCTAAAGGCAGGTGTGAGTGCATCTGCACGCACAGTGAGGAAAATACTTTTGGAGGATGGCCTGGTGTCAAGAAGGGCAGCGAGGAAGCCACTTCTCTCCAGGAAAAAGATCAGGGACAGACTGATATTCTGCAAAAGGTACAGGGATTGGACTGCTGAGGACTGGGGTAAAGTCATTTTCTCTGATGAATCCCCTTTCCGATTGTTTGGGGCATCCGTAAAAAAGCTTGTCCGGAGAAGACAAGGTGAGCGCTACCATCAGTCCTGTGTCATGCCAACAGTAAAGCATCCTGAGACCATTCATGTGTGGGGTTACTTCTCAGCCAAGGGAGTGGGCTCACTCACAATTTTGCCTAAGAACACAGCCATGAATAAAGAATGGTACCAACACATCCTCCGAGAGCAACTTCTCCCAAGCATCCAAGAACAGTTTGGTGACGAACAATGCCTTTTCCAGCATGATGGAGCACCTTGCCATAAGGCAAAAGTGATAACTAAGTGGCTCGGGGAACAAAACATCGAAATTTTGGGTCCATGGCCAGGAAACTCCCCAGACCTTAATCCCATTGAGAACTTGTGGTCAATCCTCAAGAGGCGGGTGGACAAACAAAAACCCACAACTTCTGACAAACTCCAAACATTGATTATTCAAGAATGGGTTGCCATCAGTCAGGATGTGGCCCAGAAGTTAATTGACAGCATGCCAGGGCGGATTGCAGACGTCTTGAAAAAAGAAGGGTCAACACTGCAAATATTGACTCTTTGCATAAACTTAATGAAATTGTCAATAAAAGCCTTTGACACTCATGGGATGCTTGTAATTATACTTCAGTATACCATAGTAACAAAAATATCTAAAAACACTGAAGCAGCAAACTTTGTGAAGACCAATACTTGTGTCATTCTCAAATCTTTTGACCACAACTGTTTAATAGTCTAGTGGGATACAATACACACATGGTATATTATATCATATTAAATTATATAATATAATTGCACTATTGAATAAACTAAGGCCATTGCAGGATCCTCATCAGTCACATATTATAAAGGCATTCCTTTGTTTATTCATGGGGAATTAGATGGACTATCAACATTGTCTCTGATGTTGATACCACAGCCTACCATGGCTCCATCTCCATCTCCACCGCTCAAAAAAATAAAGGGAACACTTAAACAACACAATGTAACTCCAAGTCAATCACACTTCTGTGAAATCAAACTGTCCACTTAGGAAGCAACACTGATTGACAATACATTTCACATGCTGTTGTGCAAATGGAATAGACAACATGTGGAAATTATAGGCAATTAGCAAGACACCCCCCCAATAAAGGACTGGTTTTGCAGGTGGTGACCACAGACCACTTCTCAGTTCCTATGCTTCCTGGCTGATGTTTTGGTCACTTTTGAATGCTGGCGGTGCTTTCACTCTAGTGGTAGCATGAGACGGAGTCTACAACCCACACAAGTGGCTCAGGTAGTCATGGTGTGGGGTGGCATTTCTTTGGGGGGGCCGCACAGCCCTCCATGTGCTCGCCAGAGGTAGCCTGACTGCCATTAGGTACCGAGATGAGATCCTCAGACCCATTGTGAGACCATATGCTGGTGCGGTTGGCCCTGGGTTCCTCCTAATGCAAGACAATGCTAGACCTCATGTGGCTGGAGTGTGTCAGCAGTTCCTGCAAGAAGAAGGCATTGATGCTATGGACTGGCCCGCCCGTTCCCCAGACCTGAATCCAATTGAGCACATCTGGGACATCATGTCTCGCTCCATCTACCAACGCCACGTTGCACCACAGACTGTCCAGGAGTTGGCGGATGCTTTAGTCCAGGTCTGGGAGGAGATCCCTCAGGAGACCATCCTCCACCTCATCAGGAGCATGCCCAGGCGTTGTAGGGAGGTCATACAGGCACGTGGAGGCCACACACACTACTGAGCCTCATTTTGACTTGTTTTAAGGACATTACTTCAAAGTTGGATCAGCCTGTAGTGTGGTTTTCCACTTTAATTTTGAGGGTGACTCCAAATCCAGACCTCCATGGGTTGATAAATTTGATTTCCATTGATAATTTTTGTGTGATTTTGTTGTCAGCACATTCAACTATGTAAAGAAAAAAGTTTTTAATAAGATTATTTCATTCATTCAGATCTAGGATGTGTTATTTTAGTGTTCCCTTTATTTTTTTGAGCAGTGTATTTCAGTCCTTACTGGGCGGCAATGCCTTGTGACTTATGGTGTTCTCTGTGGTTTGGTGGAGTTCTTTGTGGTTTGGTGGAGTTCTCTGTGGTTTGGTGTGTATGTGGTACATGTAGTGAAGCAATGTTGATGTCTCTGTTGAATCTCACCCAGTGTTGTATGATGCATTATGATGAGTGAGCTCTTTTCCTGCATTATGATTTGTTGGATCAGTGACACTGATGCTGACTATCTCTCTGTCTGACTATCTCTCTCTGTCTGACCATCTCTCTCTGTCGAACTATCTCTCTCTGTCGGACTATCTCTCTGTCAGACTATCTCTCTGATGCTGACTATCTCTGATGCTGACTGTCTCTCTGATGCTGACTATCTCTCTGATGCTGACTATCTTTCTGAAGCTGACTATCTCTGTCTGACTATCTCTCTCTCTGATGCTGACTATCTATCTGTCTGACTATCTCTGTCTGACTGTCTCTCTGATGCTGACCATCTCTCTGATGCTGACTATCTCTCTGACCCTCTGATGCTGACTATCTCTCTCTGACTATATCTGTCTCTCTGATGCTGACTATCTATCTGTCTGACTATCTCTCTGTCTGACTATCTCTCTGTTTCTCAGATGCTGACTATCTCTATGTCTATCTGACTATTTCTATGATGCTGAATATCTTTCTGTCTTACTATCTGATGCTGACTATCTCTGTCTGGCTATCTCTCTTTCTGACTCTGTCTGACGATCTCTCTGATGCTGACGATCTCTCTGATGCTTACTGTCGTGACGTGACCTAACATTAATCTGATGACTGATATTTCTCTAATTATCTAACTATGTTTAATTGTTACCCGATGAAATTAATCATGTAACAATGAACTCATTAGGATTTGGGGCACCACGGAAGAAGTTGTTTAACGAGTTACCATCTCCCGAATTAGACTCCAGAAGATATATAGAGATCTATTACGTCAATAACAGCCACTTATTAATCATTACCTCATATCATATCATTCTGAATGTCGCATATTCCTTGCATCTGCACAAACCCCAGCTTTACTGATCATTCCGTACCACACATTGATTTAATTATTTATTTACTAACTAACTAAATGATAACACAGGATACACACACACAATATAGGTTATTGATTAGAAACTTAATACGATGGAAACAGGTCCCTAGCGGACTAACAGCAACATGACTGCTTGTTTACCAGAAGAGGGAGGAGTAGAGAGAGAGAGAGCGAAAGAGAGACACAACACTTATACATTTGGAAACTACGCTCACGATAATCATAATACTTTGCACCCTAACCGCCGCCCGTTTGAAGTCATGAATGTATTTACGTATCTGAATGTCTTCCTTCTTCGTTTTATCTCTGTTGGACCTAAGCCTTCTCGGAAAGGGGTTCGGTTGGGCCTTCTCTCGAACTTGGAGTGTAAGTCTCTGATTGTCCACCAGAGGTCACAATGTCCTTCTTAGTTGTCCGTGGCTTCAATGACTGGTCATGTAGTCTGGGCGAAAACCAACAGGGTGGTGTTTCCTTTCACTTGTTCTGGAAGAGTGGTCCTCTGAAGACAGCTAATCAGCCGTGTCGATGATCCCCAGTGAGGTGATGAGACCAGTGTAGTAGACGATGGCTTGAAGAGAGTAACAGGATGGTCCCACTTAAATTCACCTTCTTAGATACAGTACTTAGAACAGCTACTCAGACGTAACATTGATTGTTAGAGAGGCGATGCTGACTATTTCTCTGATGTTGACTATCTCTTTGATGCTAGCTATCTCTCTGATGCTGACTATCTCTCTGACTGTCTCTCTGTCTGAATATTCTCTCTCTCCCTCACCCCTCACTCACTCCGCCTCCTCTCTCTCTCTCTTCACCTCTCCCATCACTCACACCCTCCCTCTCGCTCGCTCTCCCTTACCTCTCCCTTCACTAACCCCCCCTCTCTCGCTCACTCTCTCTCATTCCCCCTCTCTCTGCCATCTCTACCTCACCATCACTCACTCCCCCCTCTCTTTGCCTCTCCCTCACCTCACTCCCCTCCTTCTCTCGCTCTTTCTTACTCCCTCACCTCACCCCTTCCCTCTCTGTCTCTCACTCACTCCCCCCTCTCTCTGCCTCTCTCTCTCCCTCACAATACCTTCACTCTCTCTCCCTCACCCCTACCCTCACTCTCTCTCCCTCACCCCTCCCCTCACTCTCTCTTTCTCCCTCACCCCTTCCCTCACTCTCTCTCGCTCTCCCTCACCCATCGCCCTTCCCTCACTCTGCCTCCCTAACCCCCCCCCACCCCACCAGGTTGTCCATTAGGGTTCTATGGTAGAGACTGTACAGAGGTGTGTCGTTGTCAGAATGGGGGAAACTGTGATCACATGACAGGACAGTGTTCCTGTCTGACCGGCTTCATTGGGACCAGCTGTGAACAGAGTGAGTGGAACATCTATACATATCTCCTTAATCTCTTTGGTGCTGGTCCCCATTGCAACTGAATGCATCAGGAAATGAATTGACCAATCAGTCTTATTCTGTCTGCTCCTGTATCTTACTGCTCTACCCATTCTCCCACTCTGTCACGACTTTACGGTGTGTGTGATTCCTCCCCTCTCAGAGTGTCCCCCTGGTACGTTCGGCTACGGCTGTCAGCAGCTGTGTGAGTGTCTGAACAACGCCACCTGCGATTATGTGACTGGGACCTGCTACTGCAGCATCGGCTACAAGGGCATCCGCTGTGACCAGGGTGAGGAGAATGGACGTACTACTCAGCAAACTGGGAACATTCCCAGAACATTAGCTAAGATTCCCATTAAGTTCTAATTAGGGTTTGTATCTAAAATTAGAATGATAACATCCCAAAAACATTCAGAGAATGTTTTTGATCAAATATATTTATTGGGGGAAAAAAAAAACATTTCAGATGAGTTTTATTAGTCACATGCACAGGGTCGGCGATGTGATGTAAATGTGGAATTCTGATGCGCTAAGCTCCAACAGTACAGGTAAAAGAAAAAGTACCAACCTGCAAAGTTTTGTAGGAGCTCGAGGAAAGGCTACCAGGTTCTTCAACGCCATCTTGCCAGAGGTTCACCTGATGTTACAAGAACGTTCCCAGAACAAATTTGTTTGTCCTTTAAAGGTTCCCAGAATGTTTCATTAGGTTGTGGTAAAACATGACATGACAAGAGATATGTTCCCAAAATACAAAAACTGTCCAGTTGTGCTGACATTCAGATAACTGTTTGTATCAGGGTGCAAGAATGATGACAAAACAGTTTTTCTGAGTTCTTTAAAGGTTCCCAGAACATGTAATTAGGTTGTGGGAACAGTGTGGGTACATTACAAGAAATAGGTTCCCAAAACACAAAATATGCTCAGTTGTGATGACATTCATGCAATCTTTAAGTTAAGTTGCACAGGACATTCCCTTAATGTTGTAAGAATGAAATAAGTCCGTTTTTATGACGTTCATAGCATATTTTTTTTTACAACTGGACAGTTTTTGTGTTTTGGGAACATCTTTTGTGATGTCCCCAGAATGTTCCCACCAGACTGATCCCACAACCTAATGAAACATTCTGGGAACCTTTTAAAGAACAGACAAAATGTGTTCTGGGAACTTTCTTGTAACGTCAGGTGAATGTTTTTTGCACCCTAAAAGAAACATTGTTGAATCATCCGGACAACTGGCCAGTTTTTTGTGTTTTGGAACATCAGGCGAATGTTTTATAGAAACAATCTACAATCATCACCACGACTGGACAGCTTCTGTGTTATGAGAACATTTGCTGCGACCTAACAAATGTTCTGGGAACCTTCACATAACCAATGTTGATTTGCTGGGTAGTCTTTCTATCTGTCTGTCTCTTTCAAAGTTGATCGCAATGTTTCTCTCACACACACACACACAAACACACACACACACACACACACACACACACACACACAAAATAGTAGCATACACTCAACCTCTCCCTTGTGTGTGATCCTCTCCCTGTGTGTGTGTTCCTCTCCCTGTGTGTGTGTGTTCCTCTCCCTTGTGTGTGTGTTCCTCTCCCTTGTGTGTGTTCCTCTCCCCTGTGTGTGTGTTCCTCTCCCTTGTGTGTGTTCCTCTCCCCTGTGTGTGTGTTCCTCTCCCCTGTGTGTGTGTGCCTCTCCCCTGTGTGTGTTCCTCTCCCCTGTGTGTGTGTTCCTCTCCCCTGTGTGTGTTCCTCTCCCCTGTGTGTGTGTTCCTCTCCCCTGTGTGTGTGTTCCTCTCCCCTGTGTGTGTGTTCCTCTCCCTGTGTGTGTGTACATCTCCCTGTGTGTGTTCCTCTCCCTGTGTGTGTGTACATCTCCCTGTGTGTGTGTTCCTCTCCCTGTGTGTGTGTGTTCCTCTCCCTTGTGTGTGTGTTCCTCTCCCTTGTGTGTGTTCCTCTCCCTGTGTGTGTGTACCTCTCCCTGTGTGTGTACCTCTCCCTGTGTGTGTGTTCCTCTCCCTGTGTGTGTGTTCCTCTCCCCTGTGTGTGTTCCTCTCCCTGTGTGTGTGTTCCTCTCCCTGTGTGTGTACCTCTCCCTTGTGTGTTCCTCTCCCTTGTGTGTGTTCCTCTCCCCTGTGTGTGTGTTCCTCTCCCTGTGTGTGTGTTCCTCTCCCGTGTGTGTGTGTTCCTCTCCCCTGTGTGTGTGTGCCTCTCCCCTGTGTGTTCCTCTCCCCTGTGTGTGTTCCTCTCCCCTGTGTGTGTTCCTCTCCCCTGTGTGTCCCTCTCCCTTGTGTGTTCCTCTCCCCTGTGTGTGTTCCTCTCCCTGTGTGTTCCTCTCCCCTGTGGGTGTTCCTCTCCCCTGTGGGTGTCCCTCTCCCTGTGTGTGTGTTCCTCTCCCTGTGTGTGTGTGTTTCTCTCCCTGTGTATGTGTTTCTCTCCCTGTGTGTGTGTTCCTCTCCCTGTGTGTTCCTCTCCCTGTGTGTGTGTTCCTCTCCCTGTGTGTGTGTTTCTCTCCCTGTGTGTGTGTTCCTCTCCCTGTGTGTGTGTGTGTACCTCTCCCCTGTGGGTGTTCCTCTCCCCTGTGTGTGTTCCTCTCCCTTGTGTGTGTGTGTGTTCCTCTCCCCTGTGTGTGTTCCTCTCCCTGTGTGTGTGTTCCTCTCCCTGTGTGTTCCTCTCCCCTGTGGGTGTTCCTCTCCCCTGTGGGTGTTCCTCTCCCTTGTGTGTGTGTTCCTCTCCCTGTGTGTGTGTTCCTCTCCCTGTGTGTGTGTTTCTCTCCCTGTGTGTGTGTTCCTCTCCCTGTGTGTTCCTCTCCCCTGTGGGTGTTCCTCTCCCCTGTGGGTGTTCCTCTCCCTTGTGTGTGTGTGTTCCTCTCCCCTGTGTGTGTGTTCCTCTCCCCTGTGGGTGTTCCTCTCCCCTGTGGGTGTTCCTCTCCCTTGTGTGTGTGTTCCTCTCCCTGTGTGTGTGTTCCTCTCCCTGTGTGTGTGTGTGTTCCTCTCCCTGTGTGTGTGTTTCTCTCCCTGTGTGTGTGTTCCTCTCCCTGTGTGTCTGTTCCTCTCCCTGTGTGTGTGTTCCTCTCCCATGTGTGTGTATTCCTCTCCCCTGTGTGTTCCTCTCCCCTGTGTGTGTATCCCTCTCCCATGTGTGTGTATTCCTCTCCCGTGTGTTCCTCTCCCTGTGTGTGTTGCTCTCCCATGTGTGTGTGTGTGTGTTCCTCTCCCTGTGTGTGTGTTTCTCTCCCTGTGTATGTGTTTCTCTCCCTGTGTGTGTGTTCCTCTCCCTGTGTGTCTGTACCTCTCCCTGTGTGTGTGTGTTCCTCTCCCTGTGTGTGTGTTCCTCTCCCATGTGTGTGTATTCCTCTCCCCTGTGTGTTCCTCTCCCTGTGTGTTCCTCTCCCTGTGTGTCTGTTCCTCTCCCTGTGTGTGTGTGTTCCTCTCCCTGTGTGTGTGTTCCTCTCCCATGTGTGTGTATTCCTCTCCCCTGTGTGTTCCTCTCCCATGTGTGTGTGTTCCTCTCCCCTGTGTGTTCCTCTCCCATGTGTGTGTATTCCTCTCCCCTGTGTGTTCCTCTCCCTGTGTGTGTGTACCTCTCCCATATGTGTGTATTCCTCTCCCCTGTGTGTTCCTCTCCCATGTGTGTGTATTCCTCTCCCCTGTGTGTTCCTCTCCCTGTGTGTTCCTCTCCCTGTGTGTGTGTTCCTCTCCCCTGTGTATTCCTCTCCCATGTGTGTGTATTCCTCTCCCCTGTGTGTTCCTCTCCCTGTGTGTGTTCCTCTCCCTGTGTGTGTGTTCCTCTCCCTGTGTGTATTCCTCTCCCCTGTGTATGTTCCTCTCCCCTGTGTGTATTCCTCTCCCCTGTGTGTGTATTCCTCTCCCCTGTGTGTATTCCTCTCCCCTGTGTGTTCCTCTCCCCTGTGTGTGTT
Source organism: Coregonus ussuriensis (assembly GCA_031479575.1). Taxonomy (NCBI): domain Eukaryota; kingdom Metazoa; phylum Chordata; class Actinopteri; order Salmoniformes; family Salmonidae; genus Coregonus; species Coregonus ussuriensis. The sequence goes on along the minus strand of CM062498.1, from coordinate 8,282,998 downwards.
CCTCTCCCCTGTGTGTATTCCTCTCCCCTGTGTGTGTTCCTCTCCCCTGTGTGTGTTCCTCTCCCTGTGTGTGTGTTCCTCTCCCTGTGTGTGCTCCTCTCCCTGTGTGTGTTCCTCTCCCTGTGTGTGTGTTCCTCTCCCCAGCTGCTCTGGTGATGGAGGAGTTGAACCCGTACACTAAGATCAGTCCAGCGCGGGGAGGTTCAGAGCACCAGTCAGCTGGGGCTGTGATGGGCATCATCTTCCTCCTCCTCCTCATCATGATGGCTATGCTCAGCCTGTTTATCTGGTACCGACAGAGACAGAGGGACAAGGGACCCCACATGCAGCCTAGTGTGGCGTATATGCCTGGCCTGAGGATAACCAACTATACTGGTGAGGCCCATAACTCTAACCCTGACCCCTAACTCTAACCCTGACCCCTAACTCTAACCCTGACCCATAACTCTAACCCTGACCCATAACTCTAACCCCTACACACCTGCCCTCAGAATCATCAGCACTGACTACTGCCTCTATCTCTGGTAAGCTACCCTGGTCCAGTCGATCTACAGATAAGATCCCTAAAACGTTGTAGTAACTATGTGGTCCACTGGGAGCACTGAAGTAAACTCTCTGTCTCTGTCTCTGTCTCTGTCTCTGTCTCTGTCTCTCTCTCTCCCTCGCTCTCCCCTCTCTCTCCTCTCTCTCTCTCTCTCTCTTTCTCTGTCTCTCTCTCTGTCTCTCTCTCTCTCTCCCCCTCTCTCTCTCTCTGTCTCTCTCTCTCCCTCGCTCTCCTCTCTCTCTCTCTCTCCTCTCTCTCTCTGTCTGTCTCTCTCTCTCTCTGTCTCTCTCTCTCTCTGTCTCTCTCTCCCTCTCCCTCGCTCTCCCCTCTCTCTCTGTCTCTGTCTCTGTCTCTGTCTCTCTCTCTGTCTCTCTCTCTCTCTCTCTCCCTCGCTCTCCCTCGCTCTCCCTCTCTCTCTCTCTCTCTCTCTCTCTCTCTCTCTCTCTCTCTCTCTCTCACCCTCCTCTCTCTCTCTGTGTCTCTGTCTCTCACCCTCCTCTCTCTCTCCCCTCTCTCTCCCCTCTCTCTCCCCTCTCTCTCTGTCTCTCTCTGTCTCTCTCTCTCTCTCTCTCTCTCTCTCCCTCGCTCTCCCCTCTCTCTCTCTCCTCTGTCTCTCTCTCTCTCTCTCTCTCAGAGTGTGACAGTACGGTAGCCATGCGTCCCTCCACCCTGGATGTGTCCCAGACTCTAACCCAGAGTGCTAGCAGTGTATCAGGAAGCTGTTTCTCCAACCCCTCCTACCACACCGTGTCTGTAGCCCAATGTAATGACATTACCACCCCCTCCTACCACACCGTGTCTGTGCCTCAGTGTAACCTGGCCTCAACCATCACCACCAACCTGGATGGCACGCTCACTCTCAAGGTAACACTCAAATGATCGTGATCAAAGTGGTTTTAATCATACATAATTGATAAACATATGTTCATAAACATGATATACATAAAATGCAATACAGATTCTCAATGGATCACCATCATATCTCTATACCATCATATCTACAGTACCAGTCAAAAGTTTGAACACACCTACTCATTCAAGGGTTTTTCTTTATTTTTACTATTTTCTACATTGTAGAATAATAGTGAAGATATCAAAACTATGAAATAACATATATGGAATCATGTAGTAACCAAAAAAGTGTTAAACAAATATAGAATATATTTTGGTTTGTTTAACACTTTTTTGGTTACTACATGATTCCATATGTGTTATTTCATAGTTTTGATGTCTTCACTATTATTCTACAATGTAGAAAATAGTAAAAAATAAAGAAAAACCCTTGAATGAGTAGGTGTTGTAAAACGTTTGACTGGTACTGTGATGTGAATTTTCCCTAATGTTCGTTTCCTTTATCAGTCCAGCTCCCTGAAAGGAGTCAGGAATGGATCAGAGTGGAGAGCCTACTGCAACCTCCACCACCTGGGTATGGCGCCTTCTCTCTCCTCTCTCCTCTCCTCCTCTCCTCCTCTCTCTCTAACCCTACTCCAACTTTAACTACCTGGGTACGTCTCCTCCTCTCCTCCTCTCCTCTCCTCCTCTCCTCCTCTCTCCTCTCCTCCTCTCCTCCTCTCCTCCTCTCTCTCTAACCCTACTCCAACTTTAACTACCTGGGTACGTCTCCTCCTCTCCTCCTCTCTCCTCTCCTCCTCTCTCCTCTCTCTAACCCTACTCCAACTTTAACTACCTGGGTACGTCTCCTCCTCTCCTCCTCTCTCCTCTCCTCCTCTCCTCCTCTCCTCCTCTCTCCTCTCTCTAACCCTACTCCAACTTTAACTACCTGGGTACGTCTCCTCCTCTCCTCCTCTCCTCTCCTCCTCTCTCTAATCCTACTGCAACCTCCACCACCTGGGTATGGCTCCTTCTCTCTCCTCTCCTCCTCTCTCCTTCTCTCCTCCTCTCCTCTTCTCCTCCTCCCCCCTCTCTCTCTAACCCTACTCCAACTTTAACTACCTGGGTACGTCTCCTCCTCTCCTCCTCTCTCCTCTCCTCCTCTCCTCCTCTCCTCCTCTCTCTCTAACCCTACTCCAACTTTAACTACCTGGGTACGTCTCCTCCTCTCCTCCTCTCCTCCTCTCTCCTCTCCTCCTCTCTCCTCTCTCTAACCCTACTCCAACTTTAACTACCTGGGTACGTCTCCTCCTCTCCTCCTCTCTCCTCTCTCCTCTCCTCCTCTCTCCTCTCTCTAACCCTACTCCAACTTTAACTACCTGGGTACGTCTCCTCCTCTCCTCCTCTCTCCTCTCCTCCTCTCTCCTCTCCTCCTCTCTCCTCTCTCTAACCCTACTCCAACTTTAACTACCTGGGTACGTCTCCTCCTCTCCTCCTCTCTCCTCTCCTCCTCTCTCCTCTCCTCCTCTCTCCTCTCTCTAACCCTACTCCAACTTTAACTACCTGGGTACGTCTCCTCCTCTCCTCCTCTCTCCTCTCCTCCTCTCCTCCTCTCCTCCTCTCTCTCTAACCCTACTCCAACTTTAACTACCTGGGTACGTCTCCTCCTCTCCTCCTCTCTCCTCTCCTCCTCTCTCCTCTCCTCCTCTCTCCTCTCTCTAACCCTACTCCAACTTTAACTACCTGGGTACGTCTCCTCCTCTCCTCCTCTCTCCTCTCCTCCTCTCTCCTCTCTCTAACCCTACTCCAACTTTAACTACCTGGGTACGTCTCCTCCTCTCCTCCTCTCTCCTCTCCTCCTCTCTCCTCTCCTCTCTCTAACCCTACTCCAACTTACCTAACTACCTGGGTACGTCTCCTCCTCTCCTCCTCTCTCCTCTCCTCCTCTCTCCTCTCCTCCTCTCTCCTCTCTCTAACCCTACTCCAACTTTAACTACCTGGGTACGTCTCCTCCTCCTCTCCTCCTCTCTCCTCTCCTCCTCTCTCTAACCCTACTCCAACTTTAACTACCTGGGTACGTCTCCTCCTCTCCTCCTCTCTCCTCTCTCCTCTCCTCCTCTCTCCTCTCTCTAACCCTACTCCAACTTTAACTACCTGGGTACGTCTCCTCCTCTCCTCCTCTCTCCTCTCCTCCTCTCTCCTCTCCTCCTCTCTCCTCTCTCTAACCCTACTCCAACTTTAACTACCTGGGTACGTCTCCTCCTCTCCTCCTCTCTCCTCTCCTCCTCTCTCCTCTCCTCCTCTCTCCTCTCTCTAACCCTACTCCAACTTTAACTACCTGGGTACGTCTCCTCCTCTCCTCCTCTCTCCTCTCCTCCTCTCCTCCTCTCCTCCTCTCTCTCTAACCCTACTCCAACTTTAACTACCTGGGTACGTCTCCTCCTCTCCTCCTCTCTCCTCTCCTCCTCTCTCCTCTCCTCCTCTCTCCTCTCTCTAACCCTACTCCAACTTTAACTACCTGGGTACGTCTCCTCCTCTCCTCCTCTCCTCCTCTCTCCTCTCTCCTCTCTCTAACCCTACTCCAACTTTAACTACCTGGGTACGTCTCCTCCTCTCCTCCTCTCTCCTCTCCTCCTCTCTCCTCTCTCTAACCCTACTCCAACTTTAACTACCTGGGTACGTCTCCTCCTCTCCTCCTCTCTCCTCTCCTCCTCTCTCCTCTCCTCTCTCTAACCCTACTCCAACTTTAACTACCTGGGTACGTCTCCTCCTCTCCTCCTCTCTCCTCTCCTCCTCTCTCCTCTCCTCCTCTCTCCTCTCTCTAACCCTACTCCAACTTTAACTACCTGGGTACGTCTCCTCCTCCTCTCCTCCTCTCTCCTCTCCTCCTCTCTCTAACCCTACTCCAACTTTAACTACCTGGGTACGTCTCCTCCTCTCCTCCTCTCTCCTCTCCTCCTCTCTCTAACCCTACTCCAACTTTAACTACCTGGGTACGTCTCCTCCTCCTCTCCTCCTCTCTCCTCTCCTCCTCTCTCTAACCCTACTCCAACTTTAACTACCTGGGTACGTCTCCTCCTCTCCTCCTCTCTCCTCTCTCCTCTCCTCCTCTCTCCTCTCTCTAACCCTACTCCAACTTTAACTACCTGGGTACGTCTCCTCCTCTCCTCCTCTCTCCTCTCCTCCTCTCTCCTCTCCTCCTCTCTCCTCTCTCTAACCCTACTCCAACTTTAACTACCTGGGTACGTCTCCTCCTCTCCTCCTCTCTCCTCTCCTCCTCTCTCCTCTCCTCCTCTCTCCTCTCTCTAACCCTACTCCAACTTTAACTACCTGGGTACGTCTCCTCCTCTCCTCCTCTCTCCTCTCCTCCTCTCCTCCTCTCCTCCTCTCTCTCTAACCCTACTCCAACTTTAACTACCTGGGTACGTCTCCTCCTCTCCTCCTCTCTCCTCTCCTCCTCTCTCCTCTCCTCCTCTCTCCTCTCTCTAACCCTACTCCAACTTTAACTACCTGGGTACGTCTCCTCCTCTCCTCCTCTCTCCTCTCCTCCTCTCTCCTCTCCTCCTCTCTCCTCTCTCTAACCCTACTCCAACTTTAACTACCTGGGTACGTCTCCTCCTCTCCTCCTCTCTCCTCTCCTCCTCTCTCCTCTCCTCCTCTCTCCTCTCTCTAACCCTACTCCAACTTTAACTACCTGGGTACGTCTCCTCCTCTCCTCCTCTCTCCTCTCCTCCTCTCTCCTCTCCTCCTCTCTCCTCTCTCTAACCCTACTCCAACTTTAACTACCTGGGTACGTCTCCTCCTCTCCTCCTCTCTCCTCCTCCTCTCCTCCTCTCTCTCTAACCCTACTCCAACTTTAACTACCTGGGTACGTCTCCTCCTCTCCACCTCTCTCCTCTCCTCCTCTCTCTCTCTAACCCTACTCCAACTTTAACTACCTGGGTACGTCTCCTCCTCTCCACCTCTCTCCTCTCCTCCTCTCTCTCTAACCCTACTCCAACTTTAACTACCTGGGTACGTCTCCTCCTCCTCTCCTCCTCTCTCCTCTCCTCCTCTCTCTAACCCTACTCCAACTTTAACTACCTGGGTACGTCTCCTCCTCCTCTCCTCCTCTCTCCTCCTCTCTCCTCTCCTCCTCTCTCTAACCCTACTCCAACTTTAACTACCTGGGTACGTCTCCTCCTCTCCCCTCTCCTCCTCTCTCCTCCTCTCCTCTCTGTAGCCTGGCCAGACTAACTATATTGTCAATCTAAACTGCCTTAAGCATGAACTCCCATACAGTAGCCCTCATTCTCTCCTGTATTTTGTATGATTTCAATTCAAACAGTCATTTGTCATACTGCTACTGAATCCATTCCCCATCAAAGACTATTATATCAAGGTTCTGATCATAGTTGTTCTGGCGCCTTGGAGACCAGGATAAACAAAGAACTAGCCATGTACTGATAACACCTACAGTATGGAAACACACACCTATCGCTGAGCTATGGAAACTATTCCTACAGGGGACATCTAGCAATGCAAATAGTGAGCAGGCCTTATCACCACTGGCTGGAATTGAGTTTCTCTACTGGGAGTCAATGTCATTTACCTCCTCATCTCCTTGGCCTGATAGAAGACATAAAGGTCATGACAAGTCTCACATTATAACTACAGGCTTTACATCAAGTGTTACCCAATGTTACACTAAATACCGTCGAGTGTTACCCAATGTTACACTAAATACCGTCGAGTGTTACCCAATGTTACACTAAATACCGTCGAGTGTTACCCAATGTTACACTAAATACCGTCGAGTGTTACCAATGTTACACAAAATACCGTCGAGTGTTACCCAATGTTACACAAAATACCGTCGAGTGTTACCCAATGTTACACTAAATACCGTCGAGTGTTACCCAATGTTACACTAAATACCGTCGAGTGTTACCCAATGTTACACTAAATACCGTCGAGTGTTACCCAATGTTACACAAAATACCGTCGAGTGTTACCCAATGTTACACTAAATACCGTCGAGTGTTACCCAATGTTACACTAAATACCGTCGAGTGTTACCCAATGTTACACTAAATACCGTCGAGTGTTACCCAATGTTACACTAAATACCGTCGAGTGTTACCCAATGTTACACTAAATACCGTCGAGTGTTACCCAATGTTACACTAAATACCGTCGAGTGTTACCCAATGTTACACTAAATACCGTCGAGTGTTACCCAATGTTACACTAAATACCGTCGAGTGTTACCCAGTGTTACACTAAATACCGTCGAGTGTTACCCAATGTTACACTAAATACCGTCGAGTGTTACCCAATGTTACACTAAATACCGTCGAGTGTTACCCAATGTTACACTAAATACCGTCGAGTGTTACCCAATGTTACACTAAATACCGTCGAGTGTTACCCAATGTTACACTAAATACCGTCGAGTGTTACCCAATGTTACACTAAATACCGTCGAGTGTTACCCAATGTTACACTAAATACCGTCGAGTGTTACCCAGTGTTACACTAAATACCGTCGAGTGTTACCCAATGTTACACTAAATACCGTCGAGTGTTACCCAATGTTACACTAAATACCGTCGAGTGTTACCCAATGTTACACTAAATACCGTCAAATCAAGCAGTGTGCTTGGCTGTGTCATGACGTGACTTTTGACATTAATCTGATGACTGTTATTTCTCTAATTAACGAACTATGTTTAATTGTTACCTGATTTTAAAATAATCAAGTAACAATGAACTCATTAGGATCGGGGGCACCACGGAAGCGGTTGTTTAAAGAGTCACCATCTCCCGAATTAAACTCTAGAAGGTCTATACCCATCACATCGATAAACAGTCAACTTATTAATCATAACCTCGTATCATTACATTTTAGTCATTTAGCAGACGCTCTTATCCAGAGTGCATTTTTATTTTTTTCATACTGGCCCCCCGTGGGAATCGAACCCACAACCCTGGCGTTGCAAACGCCATGCTCTACCAACTGAGCTACATCCCTGCCGGCCATTCCCTCCCCTACCCTGGACGACGCTGGGCCAATTGTGTGCCGCCCCATGGGTCTCCCGGTCGCGAACCAGGATCTCTAGTGGCACAGCTTTAGACCACTGCACCACTGGGGAGATAACACCTACAATACTATCATATCATCATTCTGAACAGTCGTAACCTCCTTCCATCTGCAAAAAGAAAACAGCCTTCCTTATGATTCAGTACTACACAAATTGGTTTAATTATTTATTTACTAGCTAACTAAACGGTAACACAGGATAACATACACACTTAATACATGAACAACAGGTCCCTAGCAGACTGACAACAACATGACTGCTTGTTACAAAAGAGGGAGAGGTAGAGAGACCCGGGACAGAGAAACTTAACGTTGGTACATTTAGAAACTACTCTCACTTATATTTCTCCTATACTTTGCACACGAACCGCCGCCCGCTTGGAGTAAGAAATCATGAATGTATTTACGTGAGGTGCCGCCGTGTAGCTCTCTCTCTCTCGGAACCGGGCTGCCCTGGAAAGGGAGTTGGTCGGGCCTTCTCGAGGCTCGCTCGTATCTACTGTTGTGGTCCTCTGTAAGTTGTCCGGTGACTTGTCATGTAGTCCTAAACAGAACTACAGAATGGATTTTCCTTCCACTCGTTCTGGAAGATTGGTTCTGTGAAGATAGGCTAGCCAGCCGCGTCGATGGTTCCCCAGTGTGGTGATGAGAGTAGCTTAGTAGGATGGTTTGGATAGAGTAGTAGAATGGTCCCACTTAAATTCACTTCCGAAGATACTGTACTTAGGACAGCTAATCAGCCGTACCAGTGATTATCCGGGAGGGGAGTTTTGTTCTCCACCTCGTGTTCAAACCACTTTAAACGCACAGCTGCAGCCAGGCATCTTTCTGGTCTAAGTGTTAATTTCTTTACCAATCCTTTTATGCACTCTGGTCAAAAGCGGTGGTTCCGTCAGGCTGACACGCTCTCTGACCTCACTCGGGGTGTGGCTACTTACTGTGGAAAGTTTGATGTAAAACCATTATCTCTTATGGCTCCTAAAATCACATCCCTATCTTAACAAAAATACTTTAATCATTTTTCATATTTCATGCACAACACATCGGATGTAGTGGGTATTTATTTATTTTATTTTATTTCACCTTTATTTAACCAGGTAAGCCTGGTATACTTAAAAAGGTACAGTATTTCCTTTATAACATTTTTAATGACACCACAAAATAACAAACCAAATGACATTAGTGTTCTATAGATCGCCTCTGACCATTCCCCATGTTCTATGTTAGAAATATTGTTCCAGTATTCGCTTTAGAACGTGTTCGAGTTTCGGCGGGAAAAGTCTGTGGAAACAAAGGCACATTCCTCTGGTGAACACTGGAGAGGGAGACCTGAATCTTCTGTCCTTGATTTACAACAGGGCGTGAGGTGTCAACCCCCCCCCCCCCACCCACCAGTTCCCCCCTTCCCCCCCTCTGCGGGTGAGAGGGGGTCTGGTGGAAGTTATTCATTGCAAACCTGATCTGACCTATTTGGATCGTATGGACAGTCATGACAAAGGACAATGTCAGAGCAGTTCAGTACCACAGCATGAGGCCTGTGCTATTCTCTCTGCAGATGTTTGTGTTGTTGTGTTGTGGGATCACAGGATCATCATCACATTGAGTTATGTAAGCTAAGTGTGTTGAATACCGTGAAGGAGCAGCGACAGCCAAGCTGGAGGTATGAACACGGCAAAGATGTTCTGATAAAACCAAGCTGGAGGTATGAACACGGCAAAGATGTTCTGATAAAACCAAGCTGGAGGTATGAACACGGCAAAGATGTTCTGATAAAACCAAGCTGGAGGTATGAACACGGCAAAGATGTTCTGATAAAACCAAGCTGGAGGTATGAACACGGCAAAGATGTTCTGATAAAACCAAGCTGGAGGTATGAACACGGCAAAGATGTTCTGATAAAACCAAGCTGGAGGTATGAACACGGCAAAGATGTTCTGATAAAACCAAGCTGGAGGTATGAACACGGCAAAGATGTTCTGATAAAACCAAGCTGGAGGTATGAACACGGCAAAGATGTTCTGATAAAACCAAGCTGGAGGTATGAACACGGCAAAGATGTTCTGATAAAACCAAGCTGGAGGTATGAACACGGCAAAGATGTTCTGATAAAACCAAGCTGGAGGTATGAACACGGCAAAGATGTTCTGATAAAACCAAGCTGGAGGTATGAACACGGCAAAGATGTTCTGATAAAACCAAGCTGGAGGTATGAACACGGCAAAGATGTTCTGATAAAACCAAGCTGGAGGTATGAACACGGCAAAGATGTTCTGATAAAACCAAGCTGGAGGTATGAACACGGCAAAGATGTTCTGATAAAACCAAGCTGGAGGTATGAACACGGCAAAGATGTTCTGATAAAACCAAGCTGGAGGTATGAACACGGCAAAGATGTTCTGATAAAACCAAGCTGGAGGTATGAACACGGCAAAGATGTTCTGATAAAAACCAAGCTGGAGGTATGAACACGGCAAAGATGTTCTGATAATAGAAACCAAGCTGGAGGTATGAACACGGCAAAGATGTTCTGATAAATAGAAAACCAAGCTGGAGGTATGAACACGGCAAAGATGTTCTGATAATAGAAACCAAGCTGGAGGTATGAACACGGCAAAGATGTTCTGATAAAACCAAGCTGGAGGTATGAACACGGCAAAGATGTTCTGATAAAACCAAGCTGGAGGTATGAACACGGCAAAGATGTTCTGATAAAACCAAGCTGGAGGTATGAACACGGCAAAGATGTTCTGATAAAACCAAGCTGGAGGTATGAACACGGCAAAGATGTTCTGATAAAACCAAGCTGGAGGTATGAACACGGCAAAGATGTTCTGATAAAACCAAGCTGGAGGTATGAACACGGCAAAGATGTTCTGATAAAACCAAGCTGGAGGTATGAACACGGCAAAGATGTTCTGATAAAACCAAGCTGGAGGTATGAACACGGCAAAGATGTTCTGATAAAACCAAGCTGGAGGTATGAACACGGCAAAGATGTTCTGATAAAACCAAGCTGGAGGTATGAACACGGCAAAGATGTTCTGATAAAACCAAGCTGGAGGTATGAACACGGCAAAGATGTTCTGATAAAACCAAGCTGGAGGTATGAACACGGCAAAGATGTTCTGATAAAACCAAGCTGGAGGTATGAACACGGCAAAGATGTTCTGATAAAACCAAGCTGGAGGTATGAACACGGCAAAGATGTTCTGATAAAACCAAGCTGGAGGTATGAACACGGCAAAGATGTTCTGATAAAACCAAGCTGGAGGTATGAACACGGCAAAGATGTTCTGATAAAACCAAGCTGGAGGTATGAACACGGCAAAGATGTTCTGATAAAACCAAGCTGGAGGTATGAACACGGCAAAGATGTTCTGATAAATAGAAAACCAAGCTGGAGGTATGAACACGGCAAAGATGTTCTGATAAAACCAAGCTGGAGGTATGAACACGGCAAAGATGTTCTGATAAAACCAAGCTGGAGGTATGAACACGGCAAAGATGTTCTGATAAAACCAAGCTGGAGGTATGAACACGGCAAAGATGTTCTGATAAAACCAAGCTGGAGGTATGAACACGGCAAAGATGTTCTGATAAAACCAAGCTGGAGGTATGAACACGGCAAAGATGTTCTGATAAAACCAAGCTGGAGGTATGAACACGGCAAAGATGTTCTGATAAATAGAAAACCAAGCTGGAGGTATGAACACGGCAAAGATGTTCTGATAAATAGAAAACCAAGCTGGAGGTATGAACACGGCAAAGATGTTCTGATAAATAGAAAACCAAGCTGGAGGTATGAACACGGCAAAGATGTTCTGATAAATAGAAAACCAAGCTGGAGGTATGAACACGGCAAAGATGTTCTGATAAATAGAAAACCAAGCTGGAGGTATGAACACGGCAAAGATGTTCTGATAAATAGAAAACCAAGCTGGAGGTATGAACACGGCAAAGATGTTCTGATAAATAGAAAACCAAGCTGGAGGTATGAACACGGCAAAGATGTTCTGATAAATAGAAAACCAAGCTGGAGGTATGAACACGGCAAAGATGTTCTGATAAATAGAAAACCAAGCTGGAGGTATGAACACGGCAAAGATGTTCTGATAAATAGAAAACCAAGCTGGAGGTATGAACACGGCAAAGATGTTCTGATAAATAGAAAACCAAGCTGGAGGTATGAACACGGCAAAGATGTTCTGATAAATAGAAAACCAAGCTGGCGGTATGAACACGGCAAAGATGTTCTGATAAATAGAAAACCAAGCTGGAGGTATGAACACGGCAAAGATGTTCTGATAAATAGAAAACCAAGCTGGAGGTATGAACACGGCAAAGATGTTCTGATAAATAGAAAACCAAGCTGGAGGTATGAACACGGCAAAGATGTTCTGATAAATAGAAAACCAAGCTGGCGGTATGAACACGGCAAAGATGTTCTGATAAATAGAAAACCAAGCTGGAGGTATGAACACGGCAAAGATGTTCTGATAAATAGAAAACCAAGCTGGAGGTATGAACACGGCAAAGATGTTCTGATAAATAGAAAACCAAGCTGGAGGTATGAACACGGCAAAGATGTTCTGATAAATAGAAAACCAAGCTGGAGGTATGAACACGGCAAAGATGTTCTGATAAATAGAAAACCAAGCTGGAGGTATGAACACGGCAAAGATGTTCTGATAAATAGAAAACCAAGCTGGAGGTATGAACACGGCAAAGATGTTCTGATAAATAGAAAACCAAGCTGGAGGTATGAACACGGCAAAGATGTTCTGATAAATAGAAAACCAAGCTGGAGGTATGAACACGGCAAAGATGTTCTGATAAATAGAAAACCAAGCTGGAGGTATGAACACGGCAAAGATGTTCTGATAAATAGAAATCCAAGCTGGAGGTATGAACACGGCAAAGATGTTCTGATAAATAGAAAACCAAGCTGGAGGTATGAACACGGCAAAGATGTTCTGATAAATAGAAAACCAAGCTGGAGGTATGAACACGGCAAAGATGTTCTGATAAATAGAAAACCAAGCTGGAGGTATGAACACGGCAAAGATGTTCTGATAAATAGAAAACCAAGCTGGAGGTATGAACACGGCAAAGATGTTCTGATAAATAGAAAACCAAGCTGGAGGTATGAACACGGCAAAGATGTTCTGATAAATAGAAAACCAAGCTGGAGGTATGAACACGGCAAAGATGTTCTGATAAATAGAAAACCAAGCTGGAGGTATGAACACGGCAAAGATGTTCTGATAAATAGAAAACTAAGATGTTGATACAGAGAAAAACCAAGATGTTCAGAAACAGAGAAAAACCAAGATGTTCAGAAACAGAGAAAAACCAAGATGTTCAGAAACAGAGAAAAACCAAGATGTTCAGGAACAGAGAAAAACCAAGATGTTCAGGAACAGAGTTTCTGTGTCTTTGTTTCAGGTTTCTTCTACTGCAGTGACATCCTCAGGGCACATTGTATATTACAGTAATGACAGATGCTATTGTACTGTACATGTCATTATGACAACATGTATCAAATGCAGTCAATGTGAGTTTGTTAAGCGTGTGACCTGTAACATTATTTTATAACAGAACTATGGGAAGTTCATGTGATGCTTGACCTCTAACCTCTTACCTGTGTTCCAGACGTCCAGGGGGACACAGAGACACAGAAAAGAGCCTCCAGGAAAACAGGTACACATTTTACACACATTTTAAGCTTTCAAGGTGCAATATGCAGAAATCGTTCTACCATTTCTTGGTTCCTAAAATTAGAATATTTAGCCTAATTTCCGTTTGTGACAAAACAAGCAATATATAGTTTAGAGAATCATTGTACCATCTAAACCGCTGTGAAATATATTTTCAATAACCTAAAATATTGTATATTCAGCTGTTTGAAGCTGGTGTACAAAACAAAAGTAAAAGATGCAAAAACTAAACTTAAGAACAGGAAGCATAGCAATAGCTCACATAGAACGGACACATAGAGCAGACTTCTCAGACTTGCTTTCAATGAGAATGGCAGATCTATAACTCACATTTCTATGAGAAATTGGTCGGGTTGCCCAAAAAGTTACATACTGCAGCTTTAAAGCTGGAAATGATCTGAAAATGACAATGGATATTTAGTTTTTCTTCCTTGTTTGACACTGAGCTTGTCCCTGTCCTTTTGTCATCTCCTTGTCCCATCCTGTGTGTGTTCTCTATAGATTACACAAAGGGATCCATGTACAGCATGTACTCTACCATCAGATACCCCCCTGGTGGCTGGTGGGCCCCTGTAAACACACTACTGGCCCCGGGGGACTGCTGGTGGCTGTGGGCCCCTGTAAACACACTACTGGCCCCGGGGGACTGCTGGTGGCCCCTGTAAACACACTACTGGCCCCGGGGGACTGCTGGTGGCTGTGGGCCACTGTAAACACACTACTGGCCCCGGGGGACTGCTGGTGGCTGTGGGCCCCTGTAAACACACTACTGGCCCCGGGGGACTGCTGGTGGCTGTGGGCCCCTGTAAACACACTACTGGCCCCGGGGGACTGCTGGTGGCCCCTGTAAACACACTACTGGCCCCGGGGGACTGCTGGTGGCTGTGGGCCCCTGTAAACACACTACTGGCCCCGGGGGACTGCTGGTGGCCCCTGTAAACACACTACTGGCCCCGGGGGACTGCTGGTGGCTGTGGGCCCCTGTAAACACACTGCTGGCTCCGGGGGACTGCTGGTGGCTGTGGGCCCCTGTAAACACACTACTGGCCCCGGGGGACTGCTGGTGGCTGTGGGCCCCTGTAAACACACTACTGGCCCCGGGGGACTGCTGTGGGCCCCTGTAAACACACTACTGGCCCCGGGGGACTGCTGGTGGCCCCTGTAAACACACTACTGGCCCCGGGGGACTGCTGGTGGCTGTGGGCCCCTGTAAACACACTACTGGCCCCGGGGGACTGCTGGTGGCTGTGGGCCCCTGTAAACACACTACTGGCCCCGGGGGACTGCTGGTGGCTGTGGGCCCCTGTAAACACACTACTGGCCCCGGGGGACTGCTGGTGGCCCCTGTAAACACACTACTGGCCCCGGGGGACTGCTGGTGGCTGTGGGCCCCTGTAAACACACTACTGGCCCCGGGGGACTGCTGGTGGCTGTGGGCCCCTGTAAACACACTACTGGCCCCGGGGGACTGCTGGTGGCTGGTGGCCCCTGTAAACACACTACTGGCCCCGGGGGACTGCTGGTGGCTGGTGGCCCCTGTAAACACACTACTGGCCCCGGGGGACTGCTGGTGGCTGGTGGCCCCTGTAAACACACTACTGGCCCCGGGGGACTGCTGGTGGCTGGTGGCCCCTGTAAACACACTACTGGCCCCGGGGGACTGCTGGTGGCTGTGGGCCACTGTAAACACACTACTGGCCCCGGGGGACTGCTGGTGGCTGTGGGCCCCTGTAAACACACTACTGGCCCCGGGGGACTGCTGGTGGCTGTGGGCCCCTGTAAACACACTACTGGCCCCGGGGGACTGTTGGTGGCCCCGGCCTCTGGCCCTGGTCTGGTGTTGGGCTCTGGGTCACCCTGCTGCTCACTGGGATGCCCTGTCCTCCTCATGTCCCCCTGGTGGAGACACCATGTCCTCCTCCTGTCCCCCTGGTGGAGACACCATGTCCTCCTCCTGTCCCCCTGGTGGAGACACCATGTCCTCCTCCTGTCCCCCTGGTGGAGACACCATGTCCTCCTCCTGTCCCCCTGGTGGAGACACCCTGTCCTCCTCATGTCCCCCTGGTGGAGACACCATGTCCTCCTCCTGTCCCCCTGGTGGAGACACCCTGTCCTCCTCCTGTCCCCCTGGTGGAGACACCATGTCCTCCTCCTGTCCCCCTGGTGGAGACACCCTGTCCTCCTCCTGTCCCCCTGGTGGAGACACCATGTCCTCCTCCTGTCCCCCTGGTGGAGACACCCTGTCCTCCTCCTGTCCCCCTGGTGGAGACACCCTGTCCTCCTCCTGTCCCCCTGGTGGAGACACCCTGTCCTCCTCCCCCTTGTGGAGACACCATGTCCTCCTCACCCTGGTGGAGACACCATGTCCTCCTCCTGTCCCCCTGGTGGAGACACCATGTCCTACTCCTGTCCCCCTGGTGGAGACACCATGTCCTCCTCCTGTCCCCCTGGTGGAGACACCCTGTCCTCCTCCTGTCCCCCTGGTGGAGACACCCTGTCCTCCTCCTGTCCCCCTGGTGGAGACACCATGTCCTCCTCCTGCCCCCCTCCTGGAGACACCCTGTCCTCCTCCTGTCCCCCTGGTGGAGACACCCTGTCCTCCTCCCCCTGGTGGAGACACCCTGTCCTCCTCCTGTCCCCCTGGTGGAGACACCATGTCCTCCTCCTGTCCCCCTGGTGGAGACACCATGTCCTCCTCCTGTCCCCCTGGTGGAGACACCATGTCCTCCTCCTGTCCCCCTGGTGGAGACACCCTGTCCTCCTCCCCCTGGTGGAGACACCATGTCCTCCTCCCCCTGGTGGAGACACCCTGTCCTCCTCCTGTCCCCCTGGTGGAGACACCCTGTCCTCCTCCTGTCCCCCTGGTGGAGACACCATGTCCTCCTCCTGTCCCCCTGGTGGAGACACCCTGTCCTCCTCCTGTCCCCCTGGTGGAGACACCCTGTCCTCCTCCTGTCCCCCTGGTGGAGACACCCTGTCCTCCTCCTGTCCCCCTGGTGGAGACACCATGTCCTCCTCCTGTCCCCCTGGTGGAGACACCCTGTCCTCCTCCTGTCCCCCTGGTGGAGACACCCTGTCCTCCTCCTGTCCCCCTGGTGGAGACACCCTGTCCTCCTCCCCCTGGTGGAGACACCATGTCCTCCTCCTCCCCCTGGTGGAGACACCATGTCCTCCTCCTGTCCCCCTGGTGGAGACACCCTGTCCTCCTCCTGTCCCCCTGGTGGAGACACCCTGTCCTCCTCCTGTCCCCCTGGTGGAGACACCCTGTCCTCCTCCTGTCCCCCTGGTGGAGACACCCTGTCCTCCTCCTGTCCCCCTGGTGGAGACACCCTGTCCTCCTCCCCCTGGTGGAGACACCCTGTCCTCCTCCTGTCCCCCTGGTGGAGACACCCTGTCCTCCTCCTGTCCCCCTGGTGGAGACACCCTGTCCTCCTCCTGTCCCCCTGGTGGAGACATCCTGTCCTCCTCCTGTCCCCCTGGTGGAGACACCATGTCCTCCTCCTGTCCCCCTGGTGGAGACACCATGTCCTCCTCCTGTCCCCCTGGTGGAGACACCCTGTCCTCCTCCTGTCCCCCTGGTGGAGACACCATGTCCTCCTCCTGTCCCCCTGGTGGACACACCCTGTCCTCCTACTGTCCCCCTGGTGGAGACATCCTGTCCTCCTCCTGTCCCCCCGGTGGAGACACCATGTCCTCCTCCTGTCCCCCTGGTGGAGACACCATGTCCTCCTCCTGTCCCCCTGGTGGAGACACCCTGTCCTCCTCCCCCTGGTGGAGACACCCTGTCCTCCTCCTGTCCCCCTGGTGGAGACACCCTGTCCTCCTCCTGTCCCCCTGGTGGAGACACCATGTCCTCCTCCTGTCCCCCCGGTGGAGACACCCTGTCCTCCTCCTGTCCCCCTGGTGGAGACATCCTGTCCTCCTCCTGTCCCCCCGGTGGAGACACCATGTCCTCCTCCTGTCCCCCTGGTGGACACACCCTGTCCTCCTACTGTCCCCCTGGTGGAGACATCCTGTCCTCCTCCTGTCCCCCCGGTGGAGACACCATGTCCTCCTCCTGTCCCCCTGGTGGAGACACCATGTCCTCCTCCTGTCCCCCTGGTGGAGACACCCTGTCCTCCTCCCCCTGGTGGAGACACCCTGTCCTCCTCCTGTCCCCCTGGTGGAGACACCATGTCCTCCTCCTGTCCCCCTGGTGGAGACACCATGTCCTCCTCCTGTCCCCCTGGTGGAGACACCCTGTCCTCCTCCCCCTGGTGGAGACACCATGTCCTCCTCCCCCTGGTGGAGACACCATGTCCTCCTCCTGTCCCCCTGGTGGAGACACCCTGTCCTCCTCCCCCTGGTGGAGACACCCTGTCCTCCTCCTGTCCCCCTGGTGGAGACACCCTGTCCTCCTCCTGTCCCCCTGGTGGAGACACCATGTCCTCCTCCTGTCCCCCTGGTGGAGACACCCTGTCCTCTTCCTGTCCCCCTGGTGGAGACATCCTGTCCTCCTCCTGTCCCCCTGGTGGAGACACCCTGTCCTCCTCCTGTCCCCCTGGTGGAGACACCCTGTCCTCCTCCCCCTGGTGGAGACACCCTGTCCTCCTCCTGTCCCCCTGGTGGAGACACCATGTCCTCCTCCTGTCCCCCCGGTGGAGACACCATGTCCTCCTCCCCCTGGTGGAGACACCATGTCCTCCTCCTGTCCCCCTGGTGGAGACACCATGTCATCCTCCTGTCCCCCTGGTGGAGACACCATGTCCTCCTCCTGTCCCCCTCGTGGAGACACCCTGTCCTCCTCCCCCTGGTGGAGACACCCTGTCCTCCTCCTGTCCCCCTGGTGGAGACACCCTGTCCTCCTCCTGTCCCCCTGGTGGAGACACCCTGTCCTCCTCCTGTCCCCCTGGTGGAGACACCCTGTCCTCTTCCTGTCCCCCTGGTGGAGACACCATGTCCTCCTCCTGTCCCCCTGGTGGAGACACCATGTCCTCCTCCTGTCCCCCTGGTGGAGACACCATGTCCTCCTCCTGTCCCCCTGGTGGAGACACCCTGTCCTCCTCCCCCTGGTGGAGACACCCTGTCCTCCTCCTGTCCCCCTGGTGGAGACACCATGTCCTCCTCCTGTCCCCCTGGTGGAGACACCATGTCCTCCTCCTGTCCCCCTGGTGGAGACACCCTGTCCTCCTCCCCCTGGTGGAGACACCATGTCCTCCTCCCCCTGGTGGAGACACCATGTCCTCCTCCTGTCCCCCTGGTGGAGACACCCTGTCCTCCTCCCCCTGGTGGAGACACCCTGTCCTCCTCCTGTCCCCCTGGTGGAGACACCCTGTCCTCCTCCTGTCCCCCTGGTGGAGACACCATGTCCTCCTCCTGTCCCCCTGGTGGAGACACCCTGTCCTCTTCCTGTCCCCCTGGTGGAGACATCCTGTCCTCCTCCTGTCCCCCTGGTGGAGACACCCTGTCCTCCTCCTGTCCCCCTGGTGGAGACACCCTGTCCTCCTCCCCCTGGTGGAGGCACCCTGTCCTCCTCCTGTCCCCCTGGTGGAGGCACCCTGGCCTCCTCCTGTCCCCCCGGTGGAGACACCATGTCCTCCTCCCCCTGGTGGAGACACCATGTCCTCCTCCTGTCCCCCTGGTGGAGACACCATGTCATCCTCCTGTCCCCCTGGTGGAGACACCCTGTCCTCCTCCTGTCCCCCTGGTGGAGACACCCTGTCCTCCTCCCCCTGGTGGAGACACCCTGTCCTCCTCCTGTCCCCCTGGTGGAGACACCCTGTCCTCCTCCTGTCCCCCTGGTGGAGACACCATGTCCTCCTCCTGTCCCCCTGGTGGAGACACCCTGTCCTCTTCCTGTCCCCCTGGTGGAGACACCCTGTCCTCCTCCTGTCCCCCTGGTGGAGACACCCTGTCCTCCTCCTGTCCCCCTGGTGGACCATGTCCTCTTTCTGTGTTGGTACTGTTACTGTCCTCGCTATGGCCAGCAGTAATGTATACAGTAATGCAGTAATGTATACAGTAATGCAGTAATTTACACAGTAATGTACACAGTAATGCAGTAATGTATACAGTAATGCAGTAATGTACACAGTAATGTATACAGTAATGCAGTAATGTACACAGTAATGTACACAGTAATGCAGTAATGTATACAGTAATGCAGTAATGTACACAGTAATGCAGTAATGTATACAGTAATGCAGTAATGTATACAGTAATGCAGTAATGTACACAGTAATGCAGTAATGTATACAGTAATGCAGTAATGTACACAGTAATGCAGTAATGCAGTAATGTACACAGTAATGCTGTAATGTACACAGTAATGCAGTAATGTATACAGTAATGCAGTAATGTACACAGTAATGCAGTAATGTATACAGTAATGCAGTAATGTACACAGTAATGCAGTAATGTACACAGTAATGCAGTAATGTATACAGTAATGCAGTAATGTACACAGTAATGCAGTAATGTATACAGTAATGCAGTAATGTACACAGTAATGTACACAGTAATGCAGTAATGTATACAGTAATGCAGTAATGTACACAGTAATGTATACAGTAATGCAGTAATGTATACAGTAATGCAGTAATGCAGTAATGTATACAGTAATGCAGTAATGTACACAGTAATGCAGTAATGTATACAGTAATGCAGTAATGTACACAGTAATGCAGTAATGTATACAGTAATGCAGTAATGTACACAGTAATGCAGTAATGTATACAGTAATGTACACAGTAATGCAGTAATGTATACAGTAATGCAGTAATGTATGCAGTAATGTATACAGTAATGCAGTAATGTACACAGTAATACAGTAATGTATGCAGTAATGTATACAGTAATACAGTAATGTATACAGTAATGCAGTAATGAATGCAGTAATGTACACAGTAATGCAGTAATGTACACAGTAATACAGTAATGTATGCAGTAATGTATACAGTAATACAGTAACGTACAGTATATGATGTTGGTGAGTGAGATGAAATGATGACTGTCTCTCTGGGTCATGTTCAGTAGGTAGAAAATGTTTTGACACGAAGAGGAACTGGGCAAATACTACCTGAAGCTATCCAATGAGAAACACTAATTGTGGTTTTCTGTTGCAAACTGTTTTGTTAGTGTGCCCTACTGAACACGACCATGGTGTGGGGAGCTCAGGTGGGCTCAGGGGGTGTTTAGGAGCTCTCAGTCAGGGGTAAAGGAGGGCCAGATTCATAGCTGAGATAAGCAAGCATGACTCTGACTTTTGTGTGAATCATTCATTGACGGCAATGGGAGACTGGCACTGAAATCAATGGGAGACTGGCACTGAAATCAATGGGAGACTGGCACTGAAATCAATGGGAGACTAGCACTGAAATCAATGGGAGACTAGCACTGAAATCAATAGGAGACTGGCACTGAAATCAATGGGAGACTGGCACTGAAATCAATGGGAGACTGGCACTGAAATCAATGGGAGACTGGCACTGAAATCAATGGGAGACTGGCACTGAAATCAATGGGAGACTGGCACTGAAATCAATGGGAGACTGGCACTGAAATCAATGGGAGACTGGCACTGAAATCAATGGGAGACTGGCACTGAAATCAATGGGAGACTGGCACTGAAATCAATGGGAGACTGGCACTGAAATCAATGGGAGACTAGCACTGAAATCAATGGGAGACTGGCACTGAAATCAATGGGAGACTAGCACTGAAATCAATGGGAGACTAGCACTGAAATCAATGGGAGACTGGCACTGAAATCAATGGGAGACTAGCACTGAAATCAATGGGAGACTAGCACTGAAATCAATGGGAGACTAGCACTGAAATCAATGGGAGACTAGCACTGAAATCAATGGGAGACTAGTACTGAAATCAATGGGAGAATAGCACTGAAATCAATGGGAGACTAGCACTGAAATCAAGAGGAGACTAGCACTGAAATCAATAGGAGACTGGCACTGAAATCAATGGGAGACTGGCACTGAAATCAAGGGGAGACTAGCACTGAAATCAATAGGAGACTAGCACTGAAATCAATGGGAGACTAGCACTGAAATCAATAGGAGACTGGCACTGAAATCAATAGGAGACTGGCACTGAAATCAATGGGAGACTAGCACTGAAATAAATGGGAGACTAGCACTGAAATCTGAGATTCCTTTTAATGTTTATCTCAACTAGAGAGAATGGAGAGTCTCCCTTTCCCTCACTTCTCCTCTTCTTTTTGTTTATATTCTCTCTCTCTCTCTCTCTCTCTCTCTCTCTCTCTCTCTCTCTCTCTCAGAGCCAACAGTTAGTGTTCTACAGGGACTCAACGGAATGGCCACCGGTTTCTCCCAGAATCCCTATGACCTTCCCCGGAGCAGCCACCTCCCAAGCGGCCTCAACTTCATCCCCAGCCACTACGACATCCTGCCCATGTGCCACAGCCCCACAGACACCCCACCCCCTCCCCCAGAGAGCCCCAGCTCCCTTGCTCTAGAGGAGTGGACAGGCCCTGGTCCCTCCTCCCAGCCCCTGACATTGTGACAACGTTTGGCTGACATCCAGCCCTCCTCTGTTTCCATGTATGATGACAATGTAATAGTGAGGATGCTATCAGAGATGGAGGGAAGGCTGGGGTTGGAGCTGGACTGGCTCTACACCCTGAGGACTGAGGAGGACAGAGACGGATCCACTCCCCCTTTAAACCCTGATGAGGAGAGAGAGAGAGAGAGAGAGAGAGAGAGAGAGAGAGAGAGAGAGAGAGAGAGAGAGAGAGAGAGAGAGAGAGAGAGAGAGAGAGAGAGAGAGAGAAGAGAGAGAGAGAGAGAGAAAGAGAGAGAGCCCCCTCCTCTTCACCCTTAGAGAGACTCATTCACCTGTTGTTTCCTCCAAGACTGTCAGTGGGAATAACAACTTTTCACTCTGGACCTCTGGAATGGATCATATTATTGATTTTAAACTGTACTAAAAGGTGACATCATGTTCCTAATATCCCCACTATAGACGTGTGGTCAGAGAAAAGACCATCCGTCGATCTACTGAGTTCCACAGAAGACAGATCAACGGATCCACCATCGTGTCAGACCTGACCTGAGCGTTCTGTGTGTTGTGACTCCTGCAGTCAGTCACCCAGGAACCATGGTCCCAATCTACTTCTAGGTAGACGGAGAGATCCAGAGATCACCCCTATGACTTAGTGCCACCTGTACAAGTGGATCCCATCCAATAGGATCCGAAGCCCCAGACGGATAAAGCATGGTTAAATAGTAAGATATAGTAATGGTCTTCTAATCAGTGATGTAAAACTATGATCAATATGAGTTATTGACCAGACTAGAGGCGTTTACTAGGTGAAAGCATTTGGTGACGGCTGATAAGTGATATTTTTTGGCCTTTAATGTTTTGTATTTATTATAATGTATTTATTTAGTGTTTATACTAGTAATAGTAATGAATTTCGTTATTGTGACCCTAGAAACAGACAAAAGAAGCGAGCATGATCAAAGGAAGAACATGTAAATAATAACAGGATTTATCAGATCATTGTGATCCGTGTGATCCGTGTGATCCGTGCAGCATTGTAGTAGAAGTTGAATCTGAAACTGAACTGGCCTGGTTACCAGTCTTTGTGTTATCAATCTGAAACTGTACTGGCCTGGTTACCAGTCTTTGTGTTATCAATCTGAAACTGAACTGGCCTGGTTACCAGTCTGTTTGTGTTATCAATCTGAAACTGAACTGGCCTGGTTACCAGTCTGTTTGTGTTATCAATCTGAAACTGAACTGGCCTGGTTACCAGTCTTTGTGTTATCAATCTGAAACTGAACTGGCCTGGTTACCAGTCTGTTTGTGTTATCAATCTGAAACTGAACTGGCCTGGTTACCAGTCTGTTTGTGTTATCAATCTGAAACTGTACTGGCCTGGTTACCAGTCTGTTTGTGTTATCAATCTGAAACTGTACTGGCCTGGTTACCAGTCTGTTTGTGTTATCAATCTGAAACTGAACTGGCCTGGTTACCAGTCTGTTTGTGTTATCAATCTGAAACTGAACTGGCCTGGTTACCAGTCTGTTTGTGTTATCAATCTGAAACTGAACTGGCCTGGTTACCAGTCTGTTTGTGTTATCAATCTGAAACTGAACTGGCCTGGTTACCAGTCTGTTTGTGTTATCAATCTGAAACTGAACTGGCCTGGTTACCAGTCTTTGTGTTATCAATCTGAAACTGAACTGGCCTGGTTACCAGTCTTTGTGTTATCAATCTGAAACTGAACTGGCCTGGTTACCAGTCTTTGTGTTATCAATCTGAAACTGAACTGGCCTGGTTACCAGTCTTTGTGTTATCAATCTGAAACTGAACTGGCCTGGTTACCAGTCTGTTTGTGTTATCAATCTGAAACTGAACTGGCCTGGTTACCAGTCTTTGTGTTATCAATCTGAAACTGAACTGGCCTGGTTACCAGTCTTTGTGTTATCAATCTGAAACTGAACTGGCCTGGTTACCAGTCTTTGTGTTATCATTCTACCTACTCATTGTCATCCCAAACATGACACAGAGTAAAAGGAGTGGAGCACAAACCAGGTTCTGGATTTCAGGCAAAAACTGGATTCTGTCACATGAGTTCCAGTTCCAGGTGAAAGGTTTTCCTGAACGTAAAACTGAAACCAGGCTGACTGCTTTCTGTAGCCTCAGGGGTATTCACTAGGAACCAAACAGAACCAAACGGAACCAAACGGAACCAAACGGAATCAAACGGAATCAAACAGAACCAAACGGAATCAAACAGGTTTCAGGCTTCTTCTCTGCTTTTCCCCTGAAAATCGCTTCCGTTTCTTTCTGCTCGCTAACCCCGTTGAGGATGGTAAAGCCTTTTCCGTTTCGAAAAGTTTTGGAACTGTTTGCAACTGTTTGCTACGGTGTGCACTAATGATTACACCCCTGGTGAAAACTTGAAGTGAAGTGAAACAACAATGAAATGTATCGAAATGTGCCAGACTATAAAACTAGCCCTTACACAATGTGATGATTGCATTGGGAATAATGTGAAGAAGAAAAAAAATATATATATATATATACTATTTGTGATGATAATTTACATTTTATTATCTAATTTGATAGAACCTTATCGATCTTTAGTGTTTCAAAAGTTATCTGATCGGATTTCGGCAATCGGATAGGATTAAATGTAAATATAATGAATAGAACGTATCATTGACTTGAATGGGGACGCCCGTTCTATTCCTATGCATTTAATCCTATCCGATCAGATAACTTTTGAAAAACTGGGCCCTGGCATCCACTGTACAGTAGCAGCCAAAGGCGTAGGCTAGAGATCACACACATGGACCAGCTAAGGAGCGACATCGACGTCCCCATTCATTTTAGAAAGACAATATTTGGCCCAAATGTCATAGGATTATATAAAATGATCTTTGTTGTAGCATATGATGTATGTTAAGATGTATGTTAAGAGATTTGGTCAAATGTTCAAATTTCATCCATCTGAAAGGGGAGCAGGATCATTTTGATCTGGATGAAATGTTTAGAGAAACTGGGCCCAGATGATTCCCTTTGTAGTGCACTACAACCATAGGGCTACATCGTAGTTTAGTGCACTACAACCATAGGGCTACATAGTAGTTTAGTGCACTACAACCACAGGGCTACATCGTAGTTTAGTGCACTACAACCACAGGGCTACATAGTAGTTTAGTTATTTGGGACTTACACAGAGACAGACAGAATTTTAGTAGTAGGACAGTATGTCATTATCTCCAGCCAGTGTGTTGATCAGTAATAGGACAGTGTCATTATCTCCAGCCAGTGTGTTGATCAGTAATAGGACAGTGTCATTATCTCCAGCCAGTGTGTTGATCAGTAATAGGACAGTGTCATTATCTCCAGCCAGTGTGTTGATCAGTAATAGGACAGTATGTCATTATCTCCAGCCAGTGTGTTGATCAGTAATAGGACAGTGTCATTATCTCCAGCCAGTGTGTTGATCAGTAATAGGACAGTGTCATTATCTCCAGCCAGTGTGTTGATCAGTAATAGGACAGTGTCATTATCTCCAGCCAGTGTGTTGATCAGTAATAGGACAGTTTCATTATCTCCAGCCAGTGTGTTGATCAGTAATAGGACAGTGTCATTATCTCCAGCCAGTGTGTTGATCAGTAGGAGGACAGTGTCATTATCTCCAGCCAGTGTGTTGATCAGTAATAGGACAGTATGTCATTATCTCCAGCCAGTGTGTTGATCAGTAGGACGACAGTATGTCATTATCTCCAGCCAGTGTGTTGATCAGTAATAGTACAGTATGTCATTATCTCCAGCCAGTGTGTTGATCAGTAGGAGGACAGTATGTCATTATCTCCAGCCAGTGTGTTGATCAGTAGGAGGACAGTATGTCATTATCTCCAGCCAGTGTGTTGATCAGTAATAGGACAGTATGTCATTATCTCCAGCCAGTGTGTTGATCAGTAATAGGACAGTATGTCATTATCTCCAGCCAGTGTGTTGATCAGTAGGAGGACAGTATGTCATTATCTCCAGCCAGTGTGTTGATCAGTAATAGGACAGTATGTCATTATCTCCAGCCAGTGTGTTGATCAGTAATAGGACAGTATGTCATTATCTCCAGCCAGTGCTGATCAGTAGGAGGACAGTATGTCATTATCTCCAGCCAGTGTGTTGATCAGTAATAGGACAGTATGTCATTATCTCCAGCCAGTGTGTTGATCAGTAGGAGGACAGTATGTCATTATCTCCAGCCAGTGTGTTGATCAGTAGGAGGACAGTATGTCATTATCTCCAGCCAGTGTGTTGATAATATTATGACTGACTGTTATTCCTCAATAGAAGCTTGACTTTACGTTGCTGTTATCTACAGTTGAAGTCGGAAGTTTACATACACTTAGGTTGGAGTCATTAAAACTTGATTTTCAACCACTCCACAAATGTCTTGTTAACAAACTATGGTTTTGGCAAGTCGGTTAGGACATCTACTTTGTGCATGACACAAGTAATTTTTCCAACAATTGTTTACAGACAGATTATTTCACTTATAATTCACTGTATCACAATTCCAGTGGGTCAGAAGTTTACATACACTAAGTTGACTTTGCCTTTAAACAGCTAGCCTATCAGAAGCTTCTGATAGGCTAATTGACATCATTTGAGTCAATTGGAGGTGTACCTGTGGATGTATTTCAAGGCCTACCTTCAAACTCAGTGCCTCTTTGCTTGACATCATGGGAAAATCAAAAGAAATCAGCCAAGACCTCAGAAAAAAATTGTAGACATCCACAAGTCTGGTTCATCCTTGGGAGCAATTTCCAAACGCCTGAAGGTACCACGTTCATCTGTACAAACAATAGGACGCAAGTATAAACACCATGGGACCACGCAGCCGTCATACCGCTCAGGAAGGAGACGCGTTCTGTCTCCTAGAGATGAACGTACTTTGGTGCGAAAAGTGCAAATCAATCCCAGAACAACAGCAAAGGACCTTGTGAAGATGCTGGAGGAAACAGGTACAAAAGTATCTATATCCACAGTAAAAACTTGTCCTATATCGACATAACCTGAAATGCCGTTCAGCAAGGAAGAAGCCACTGCTCCAAAACCGCCATACAAAAGCCAGACTATGGTTTGCAACTGCACATGGGGACAAAGATCGTACTTTTTGGAGAAATGTCCTCTGGTCTGATGAAACAAAAATAGAACTGTTTGGCCATAGTGACCATCGTTATGTTTGGAGGAAAAGGGGGGTTGCTTGCAAGCTGAAGAACACCATCCCAACCGTGAAGCACGGGGGTGGCAGCATCATGCTGTGGGGGAGCTTTGCTGCAGGAGGGACTGGTACACTTCACAAAATAGATGGCATCATGAGGAAGGAAAATTATGTAGATATATTGAAACAACATCTCAAGACATCAGTCAGGAAGTTAAAGCTTGGTCGCAAATGGGTCTTCCAAATGGACAATGACCCCAAGCATACTTCCAAAGTTGTGGCAAAATGGCTTAAGGACAACAAAGTCAAGGTATTGGAGTGGCCATCACAAAGCCCTGACCTCAATCCTATAGAAAATGTGTGGGCAGAACTGAAAAAGCGTGTGCGAGCAAGGAGGCCTACAAACCTGACTCAGTTACACCAGCTCTGTCAGGAGGAATGGGCCAAAATTCACCCAATTTATTGTGGGAAGCTTGTGGAAGGCCACCCGAAATGTTTGACCCAAGTTAAAAAATGTAAAGGCAATGCTACCAAATACTAATTGAGTGTATGTAAACTTCTGACCCACTGGGAATGTGCTGAAATAAATAAAAGCTGAAATAAATCATTCTCTCTACTGTTATTCTGACATTTCACATTCTTAAAATAAAGTGGTGATCCTAACTGAGCTAAAACAGGGAATTATTACTAGGATTAAATGTCAGGAATTGTGAAAAACTGAGTTTAAATGTATTTGGCGAAGGTGTATGTAAACTTCCGAACTGTACATGCTGCTTGATGTTTTAGTATATAAATGCCTAATTAAAAACCTGCTGCTGCCAGATAATACATCCACCATAGACATGTAGCCCAGTTCCTAAAACCATGCAAGACATGCCGATAACATTCTGGACATTTTTATTTTGGGGTATCAGATTAAGATCTTGTTAAGAACATGTCATACTAACAAGCTAGGTTTCCATCCAATTGGCGGCAGGTTTTTTTATGTGAATATTCTTAAAATCTGCATAATGAATATATGCGCATTTTCCCACCATCAGTGTTTCCACCAAACAGATTTGTTGCTGATAAAAATCATTGCGTGATGACGTAGTGTACACAAAATGTAATTTTTTGTTTTACTTTTCATGTACCGAATTAAAAAAATTAAAATGCAACGCGTTTCCATCGCATTTTCAACTGTACAGAAAATTTTGTCACAAACACTTGTGTTAAATAACTAATGTACCTACTCTGGTCTTGGCCTCTAGCCAACAGCTGGCAGATACAGTGTGGGTAGGGTAGTCTACATGATGAGATTATTATGGATTAGAGAGAGATTATTTAGATAGGCTTGTCTACATGATGAGAAATTAGTTTTATTTGTCAACAGGCAGTCAAACATCAATTATCATGTCACCAGAATAAGACCCTCGATATTTATTGGAAAGGAGCATCAAGCGCATCACCGTGCACTTTCACCTCCTTGGGAAGTTCATCATAACTTCTTTCATCTGTAGCTTAATAAACTGCATGGTTTCCTGAGTCGTAGTGGGAGGACCACACCACATATCAGCGTGTGACTCCAAGTTTACTTCAATATGATGGTTATTATATCAATATTTGCATTTTCTCTGATTATTAATTTTACTGGCTCAAAAAGATCCCACCATGTCGAACGAACAATCTGTCAGCATATATAAAATTGTACTGAAACTTCCTGTTTCCATCACAAGTGTGGTGAGATTTATTTTATACGGTATGACTTTACTACATACAAACTGTGGATGGACATTTTAACTCAGAGGTACGTTTATTTATTAATTGTAATTAGTGGACAGAGATAACAGTTTAATTATAAACAAAACAAATTAATACAAATTACAGTTCAGCATGAATGAAAAAATAAACCAGTGGAGCTGAGGCATAAAGTGAAAGATGATTGACATAATTAAACCACACAACAGCAATAGTAAGGGGATAGATAGAGCAAAGCCTGGTCCAAAGTAGTGGACTACAGAGAATAGGATGCCGATGACTTCTGTAACCTTAACATCACTGGCACTACCAGCCTCAGAGACAGCCTGACAGCCAGCCTGACAGACAGACAGACAGCCAGCCAGCCAGCCAGACAGACAGACAGACAGACAGACAGCCTGACAGACAGACAGCCTGACTGGCACTACCAGCCTCAGAGACAGCCTGACAGCCTGCCTGACAGATAGCCTGCCTGACAGACAGCCTGTCCCCTAATAAAGTGCACTACTTTCGATCAGGCCCCTATGGAAATAGGGTGCCATTTGGTACGCCCCTCGGGGCCTGCAACCTCTAAACAGCAGGGTGGTGTTCAGTAGGGCACACCGTAGAAAAAATGTTTGTTATTGGACTACTAGTCCAGGTAGTCCCTCCCTATTTCTGTCAGTTTTCTTCTGTTTGGTGCCTAATGAACCCAGGTCACCACAGTATGATACAGGCCCCCTTGACCCCAGACAGGTGCTGGTGTCAAGGGGGCCTGAACAGTGGCACAGCACCAGGCATGGCGGTCCATAATAGCATATCAATATAGCATGCTAATTTACCATTAGTTATCGTCGAGAACGTGTTTCAAATCAGAAGTGAGCAGAAAAGTCCTAAACACTTGGAAGCGGTGCAGACTCATTTGTGGCGTTCTGTTTGATAGGGGGTTGTTTTAAGTTCAGTGCAAAAGAGACACTATTTTCTGTGAAATGGGCTATTAATGCAGTTTATCTGGGCTAACTCCAGACAGTGGGCTATTAATGCAGTTTATCTAGGCTAGGCTAACTCCAGACAGTGGGATATTAATGCAGTTTATCTAGGCTAGGCTAACTCCAGACAGTGGGCTATTAATGCAGTTTATCTAGGCTAGGCTAACTCCAGACAGTGGGATATTAATGCAGTTTATCTAGGCTAGGCTAACTCCAGACAGTGGGATATTAATGCAGTTTATCTAGGCTAGGCTAACTCCAGACAGTGGGATATTAATGCAGTTTATCTAGGCTAGGCTAACTCCAGACAGTGGGATATTAATGCAGTTTATCTGGGCTAGGCTAACTCCAGACAGTGGGATATTAATGCAGTTTATCTAGGCTAGGCTAACTCCAGACAGTGGGCTATTAATGCAGTTTATCTGGGCTAGGCTAACTCCAGACAGTGGGCTATTAATGCAGTTTATCTAGGCTAGGCTAACTCCAGACAGTGGGATATTAATGCAGTTTATCTAGGCTAGGCTAACTCCAGACAGTGGGATATTAATGCAGTTTATCTAGGCTAGGCTAACTCCAGACAGTGGCTCCTACAAACACTAATATTACCCTTTTGACCGTGGTAAGTTGTAATGAATCAGTAATGAATCAGTCTGAACAGCCACTATGTTAGGGAGTCGAGTTCTAATGAATCAGTCTGAACAGCCACTATGTTAGGGAGTCGAGTTCTAATGAATCAGTCTGAACAGCCACTATGTTAGGGAGTCGAGTTCTAATGAATCAGTCTGAACAGCCACTATGTTAGGGAGTCTAGCTCTAATGAATCAGTCTGAACAGCCACTATGTTAGGGAGTCTAGCTGTAGTCTGGTCTCTCCAGATAGTGCCATTTCCTTGACTTGATTAGCTGACCATTGACACCAAGGTGAACCATGCTTAGCCTGGTCCCACATCTGTTTGTGCTGTCTTAGCAACTCCTATTATGACAGAGTTGGCAAGACAGCACAAACAGAGCTGGGACTCAGGCTAGACCATGCTAGCATCATGAGTAGTGGTAACAAGATGTTCTGCCACCATCCATCCCCATGACAACAACACGGTCACCCTATCAACGTAAAGGAACGTTCTCCACGGCTAACATCGTGGTTCTATAGCTACATGCTTTTCAGAATTCCCACAATTCTCATAAATCTCAGTTGGAGGACGCCCTCCCTAGTTAATCCTTCCTGATTTCAGAAATTCCTTGAAAACAGGTTTGATGAAAAAACCAAGGGAATTTAGGGAAAGTTTCAGGAATTTTGCAACCCTACAATTGTAAATAATAGATTACTTGGATATTGTCGTCTATGTGGAGCTCAGTGGGAAGGAGCACTGATCCCTAGCCTATCATCATTAGCATTACTACCACTGATCCCTAGCCTATCATCATTAGCATTACTACCACTGATCCCTAGCCTATCATCATTAGCATTACTACCACTGATCCCTAGCCTATCATCATTAGCATTATTACCACTGATCCCTAGCCTATCATCATTAGCATTATATCATTATTACCACTGATCCCTAGCCTATCATCATTACCACTGATCCCTAGCCTATCATCATTAGCATTACTACCACTGACCCTAGCCTATCATTACTACCACTGATTCCTAGCCTATCATCATTAGCATTATTACCACTGATCCCTAGCCTATCATTACTACCACTGATCCCTAGCCTATCATCATTAGCATTACTACCACTGATCCCTAGCCTAGCATCATTAGCATTACTACCACTGATCCCTAGCCTATCATCATTAGCATTATTACCACTGATCCCTAGCCTATCATCATTAGCATTACTACCACTGATCCCTAGCCTATCATCATTAGCATTATTACCACTGATCCCTAGCCTATCATCATTAGCATTATTACCACTGATCCCTAGCCTATCATCATTAGCATTATTACCACTGATCCCTAGCCTATCATCATTAGCATTACTACCACTGACCCTAGCCTATCATCATTATCATTATTACCACTGATCCCTAGCCTATCATCATTACCACTGATCCCTAGCCTATCATCATTAGCATTACTACCACTGACCCTAGCCTATCATTACTACCACTGATCCCTAGCCTATCATCATTAGCATTACTACCACTGATCCCTAGCCTATCATCATTAGCATTACTACCACTAATCCCTAGCCTATCATCATTAGCATTATTACCACTGATCCCTAGCCTATCATCATTAGCATGATAGCATTTTTACCACAGAGAGAGAGTACATTCTCTAGTTATGCAGCACACCACCAGGCTCCCTTAAGCTATTCCTTTTAATAGTGCACTACTTTTGACCAGGGCCCATATGGTTAGGGTAAGGGCTCTGGTCTATAGTAGTGCACTATATTAGGGAATAGGGTGCCATTTGGGATGCAACACAGTCAGCCAGGGTAATGAGAGTACAGTGCAGTTCATTTTAAGCTTACAGGTGAACAAAACAAGCCACACATTATTTAATAAAAAACACCTAAAAACAAAAACGGTAAATCATATATTAAGACATTTCTGTGAAGATTCGTCCAGCGTTTGTCTGATTATTAAAACGTTGCTATATAATAATATAAAAGACGGCAGAAAGAAAAAGCTGTATAGTCCTGACTGGGGATCCTTAAGGAACCAACGGGCTCAGACACAGCTGTATGGTTCTGACTGGGGATCCTTAAGGAACCAACGGGCTCAGACACAGCTGTATGGTTCTGACCGGGGATCCTTAAGGAACCAACGGGCTCAGACACAGCTGTATGGTTCTGACTGGGGATCCTTAAGGAACCAACGGGCTCAGACACAGCTGTATGGTTCTGACTGGGGATCCTTAAGGAACCAACGGGCTCAGACACAGCTGTATGGTTCTGACCGGGGATCCTTAAGGAACCAACGGGTTCAGACACAGCTGTATGGTTCTGACCGGGGATCCTTAAGGAACCAACGGGCTCAGACACAGCTGTATGGTTCTGACTGGGGATCCTTAAGGAACCAACGGGCTCAGACACAGCTGTATGGTTCTGACCGGGGATCCTTAAGGAACCAACGGGCCTAGACACAGCTGTATGGTTCTGACCGGGGATCCTTAAGGAACCAACGGGCTCAGACACAGCTGTATGGTTCTGACTGGGGATCCTTAAGGAACCAACGGGCTCAGACACAGCTGTATGGTTCTGACTGGGGATCCTTAAGGAACCAACGGGTTCAGATACATGCTGCACCCTAATTATCCACCCTTTTCTCAAAGTGTTCCCTTGCACACTTCCCATCATGGATTTAGGCCTAAAAATTGTGGAAAGAAACTCCCTTCAGCCAATAATTACAATCTAATGCTTTTAAATCCATGACAAGGAAGTGCCTGGAGGCAGCCTCTACTCTGCAGTATAGGGCCTACAGTCTGGCCATGCAGCTGTGTCTCAGACAGCAGTCTTTTAGAAGGGGGTTTGGGGTCGGGGGGTCGGGGGTCGGGGGTCAGGGGTCGGGGGTCAGGTGATGCTCTGACAACACTGCATCTTTGGTTTATTCTCCGTCGGCTGCACCTGGATGTTGACCACGTTGTTGCTAGGCGACATGTTGTTGTCTTGCCGGTCCGACATCTGTTTCTGAGACACGATGCGATAGATTTCTGCAGGGGGGGAGAAGGGGGGGGGGGAAGACAGGAGGAGAGAGGGAGACAGACAAGGAGGAGAGGGGGAGACAGACAGGGGGGAGAGGGAGACAGACAGGAGGAGAGAAGGAGACAGACAGGAGGGAGAGAGGGAGACAGACAGGAGGAGAGAGGGAGACAGACAGGAGGAGAGAGGGAGACAGACAGGAGGAGAGAGGGAGACAGACAGGAGGAGAGAGGGAGACAGACAGGAGGAGAGAGGGGGATGTGGAAGACAGGAGGAGAGAGGGGGATGAAGACAGGAGGAGAGAGGGAGACAGACAGGAGGAGAGAAGGAGAGAGACAGGAGGGAGAGAGGGAGACAGACAGGAGGAGAGAGGGAGACAGACAGGAGGAGAGAGGGAGACAGACAGGGGGGAGAGGGAGACAGACAGGAGGAGAGAGGGGGATGTGGAAGACAGGAGGAGAGAGGGGGATGTGGAAGACAGGAGGAGAGAGGGGGATGTGGAAGACAGGAGGAGAGAGGGAGACAGACAGGAGGAGAGAGGGAGACAGACAGGGGGGAGAGGGAGACAGACAGGAGGAGAGAGGGGGATGTGGAAGACAGGAGGAGAGAGGGAGACAGACAGGAGGGAGAGAGGGAGACAGACAGGAGGAGAGAGAGGGAGACAGACAAGGGGGAGAGAGGGAGACAGACAGGAGGAGAGAGAGGGAGACAGACAGGGGGGAGAGGGAGACAGACAGGAGGAGAGAGGGAGACCGACAGGGGAGAGAGGGAGACAGACAGGAGGAAAGAGGGAGACAGACAGGAGGAGAGAGGGAGACAGACAAGGAGGAGAGGGGGAGACAGACAGGGGGGAGAGGGAGACAGACAGGAGGAGAGAAGGAGACAGACAGGAGGGAGAGAGGGAGACAGACAGGAGGAGAGAGGGAGACAGACAGGGGGGAGAGGGAGACAGACAGGAGGAGAGAGGGGGATGTGGAAGACAGGAGGAGAGAGGGAGACCGACAGGAGGAGAGAAGGAGACAGACAGGAGGGAGAGAGGGAGACAGACAGGAGGAGAGAGGGAGACAGACAGGGGGGAGAGGGAGACAGACAGGAGGAGAGAAGGGGATGTGGAAGACAGGAGGAGAGAGGGAGACAGACAGGGGAGAGAGAGAGGGAGACAGACAGGGGAGAGAGAGAGGGAGACAGACAGGGGAGAGAGATAGGGAGACAGACAGGGGAGAGAGAGAGGGAGACAGACAGGGGAGAGAGAGAGGGAGACAGACAGGTGGGAGAGAGAGGGAGACAGACAGGGGAGAGAGATAGGGAGACAGACAGGGGAGAGAGAGAGGGAGACAGACAGGTGGGAGAGAGAGAGGGAGACAGACAGGTGGGAGAGAGAGGGAGACAGACAGGTGGGAGAGAGAGGGAGACAGACAGGTGGGAGAGAGAGGGAGACAGACAGGTGGGAGATAGGGAGACAGACAGGGGAGAGAGAGAGGGAGACAGACAGGGGAGAGAGAGAGGGAGACAGACAGGTGGGAGATAGGGAGACAGACAGGGGAGAGAGGGAGACAGACAGGGGAGAGAGGGAGACAGACAGGGGAGAGAGAGAGGGAGACAGACAGGGGAGAGAGAGGGAGACAGACAGGGGAGAGAGAGGGAGACAGACAGGGGAGAGAGAGGGAGACAGACAGGGGAGAGAGAGAGGGAGACAGACAGGTGGGAGAGAGAGGGAAGCAGACAGGGGAGAGAGAGAGGGAGACAGACAGGTAGGAGAGAGAGGGAGACAGACAGGGGAGAGAGAGAGGGAGACAGACAGGTGGGAGATAGGGAGACAGACAGGTGGGAGATAGGGAGACAGACAGGAGAGATAGGGAGACAGACAGGGGAGAGAGAGAGGGAGACAGACAGGGGAGAGAGAGAGGGAGACAGACAGGGGAGAGAGAGAGGGAGACAGACAGGGGAGAGAGAGAGGGAGACAGACAGGGGAGAGAGAGAGGGAGACAGACAGGGGAGAGAGAGAGGGAGACAGACAGGGGAGAGAGATAGGGAGACAGACAGGAGAGAGAGGGAGACAGACAGGTGGGAGAGAGAGAGGGAGACAGACAGGTGGGAGAGAGAGGGAGACAGACAGGTGGGAGAGAGAGGGAGACAGACAGGTGGGAGAGAGAGGGAGACAGACAGGTGGGAGATAGGGAGACAGACAGGGGAGAGAGAGAGGGAGACAGACAGGAGAGAGAGGGAGACAGACAGGTGGGAGATAGGGAGACAGACAGGGGAGATAGGGAGACAGACAGGTGGGAGAGGGAGACAGACAGGGGGGAGAGAGAGAGAGACAGGAGGAGAGAGGGAGAGAGAGACGGGGAGAGAGGGAGAGAGAGACAGGTGGGAGAGGGAGACAGACAGGTGGGAGAGGGAGTCAGACAGGGGGGAGAGGGAGACAGACAGGGGGGAGAGGGAGACAGACAGGGGGGAGAGGGAGACAGACAGGGGGGAGAGGGAGACAGACAGGGGGGAGAGAGGGAGACAGACAGGGGGGAGAGGGAGACAGACAGGGGGGAGAGGGAGACAGACAGGGGGGAGAGGGAGACAGATAGGGGGGAGAGGGAGACAGACAGGGGGGAGAGAGGGAGACAGACAGGGGGGAGAGGGAGACAGACAGGGGGGAGAGGGAGACAGACAGGGGGGAGAGGGAGACAGACAGGGGGGAGAGGGAGACAGACAGGGGGGAGAGGGAGACAGACAGGGGGGAGAGGGAGACAGACAGGGGGGAGAGGGAGACAGACAGGTGGGAGAGGGAGACAGACAGGGGGGAGAGGGAGACAGACAGGTGGGAGAGGGAGACAGACAGGGGGGAGATTACCATGTTGCTGCAGTACTTTACTCACAGTTTAAACAGGAAGCTTATCTAACACAATCACTAGATAGAATCGGATAGCTTTCCCTTTGAAACATTTATTGTTTGACTACACTGTGAGTCTTAGTGCAGGCAGGGCAGGGACCAGAGGAAGGGAGTTGGTCCACAGCAGAGCAGAGCAGTGGACCAAGGCTCCTTCTCTATTGTCTTTTCTTGATTCCTCATTACTTGCCTCCTTCGCAATCGTATTGGAGGAGAAGATCCAAGGACCCTCCCTTCTGACGATCTACTCCAATGGGTTTTGAGGAGGCGAGGAGATCGGATGGAAGGAATCACGCTAAGATGATGATTAAGGAAAGAACTCTGGGCTGGTTCTGTATTATAGTCACGTCTTGTTAGTTAGAGGAAGTGGACTTCTGGAGGAGCCTCACATCAGACCTCATCAAGGCCAGATAGTTAGACCATCTGGCCCCTGTCTCTCAGCTGTGACTAGGTATTCAGGAAGACCATCTGGCCCCTGTCTCTCAGCTGTGACTAGGTATTCAGGAAGACCATCTGGCCCCTGTCTCTCAGCTGTGACTAGGTATTCAGGAAGACCATCTGGCCCCTGTCTCTCAGCTGTGACTAGGTATTCAGGAAGACCATCTGGCCCCTGTCTCTCAGCTGTGACTAGGTATTCAGGAAGACCATCTGGCCCCTGTCTCTCAGCTGTGATTAGGTATTCAGGAAGACCATCTGGCCCCTGTCTCTCAGCTGTGACTAGGTATTCAGGAAGACCATTTGGCCCCTGTCTCTCAGCTGTGACTAGGTATTCAGGAAGACCATCTGGCCCCTGTCTCTCAGCTGTGACTAGGTATTCAGGAAGACCATCTGGCCCCTGTCTCTCAGCTGTGACTAGGTATTCAGGAAGACCATCTGCACCCTGTCTCTCAGCTGTGATTAGGTATTCAGGAAGACCATCTGGCCCCTGTCTCTCAGCTGTGACTAGGTATTCAGGAAGACCATCTGGCCCCTGTCTCTCAGCTGTGACTAGGTATTCAGGAAGACCATCTGGCCCCTGTCTCTCAGCTGTGACTAGGTATTCAGGAAGACCATCTGGCCCCTGTCTCTCAGCTGTGACTAGGTATTCAGGAAGACCATCTGGCCCCTGTCTCTCAGCTGTGACTAGGTATTCAGGAAGACCATCTGGCCCCTGTCTCTCAGCTGTGACTAGGTATTCAGGAAGACCATCTGGCCCCTGTCTCTCAGCTGTGACTAGGTATTCAGGAAGACCATCTGGCCCCTGTCTCTCAGCTGTGACTAGGTATTCAGGAAGACCATCTGGCCCCTGTCTCTCAGCTGTGATTAGGTATTCAGGAAGACCATCTGGCCCCTGTCTCTCAGCTGTGACTAGGTATTCAGGAAGACCATCTGGCCCCTGTCTCTCAGCTGTGATTAGGTATTCAGGAAGACCATCTGGCCCCTGTCTCTCAGCTGTGACTAGGTATTCAGGAAGACCATCTGGCCCCTGTCTCTCAGCTGTGACTAGGTATTCAGGAAGACCATCTGGCCCCTGTCTCTCAGCTGTGACTAGGTATTCAGGAAGACCATCTGGCCCCTGTCTCTCAGCTGTGATTAGGTATTCAGGAAGACCATCTGGCCCCTGTCTCTCAGCTGTGATTAGGTATTCAGGAAGACCATCTGGCCCCTGTCTCTCAGCTGTGACTAGGTATTCAGGAAGACCATCTGGCCCCTGTCTCTCAGCTGTGACTAGGTATTCAGGAAGACCATCTGGCCCCTGTCTCTCAGCTGTGACTAGGTATTCAGGAAGACCATCTGGCCCCTGTCTCTCAGCTGTGACTAGGTATTCAGGAAGACCATCTGGCCCCTGTCTCTCAGCTGTGACTAGGTATTCAGGAAGACCATCTGGCCCCTGTCTCTCAGCTGTGACTAGGTATTCAGGAAGACCATCTGGCCCCCGGCCCTCAGCTGTGATTAGGTATTCAGGAAGACCATCTGGCCCCTGTCTCTCAGCTGTGACTAGGTATTCAGGAAGACCATCTGCACCCTGTCTCTCAGCTGTGATTAGGTATTCAGGAAGACCATCTGGCCCCTGTCTCTCAGCTGTGACTAGGTATTCAGGAAGACCATCTGGCCCCTGTCTCTCAGCTGTGACTAGGTATTCAGGAAGACCATCTGGCCCCTGTCTCTCAGCTGTGACTAGGTATTCAGGAAGACCATCTGGCCCCTGTCTCTCAGCTGTGACTAGGTATTCAGGAAGACCATCTGGCCCCTGTCTCTCAGCTGTGACTAGGTATTCAGGAAGACCATCTGGCCCCTGTCTCTCAGCTGTGACTAGGTATTCAGGAAGACCATCTGGCCCCTGTCTCTCAGCTGTGACTAGGTATTCAGGAAGACCATCTGGCCCCTGTCTCTCAGCTGTGACTAGGTATTCAGGAAGACCATCTGGCCCCTGTCTCTCAGCTGTGATTAGGTATTCAGGAAGACCATCTGGCCCCTGTCTCTCAGCTGTGACTAGGTATTCAGGAAGACCATCTGGCCCCTGTCTCTCAGCTGTGATTAGGTATTCAGGAAGACCATCTGGCCCCTGTCTCTCAGCTGTGACTAGGTATTCAGGAAGACCATCTGGCCCCTGTCTCTCAGCTGTGACTAGGTATTCAGGAAGACCATCTGGCCCCTGTCTCTCAGCTGTGACTAGGTATTCAGGAAGACCATCTGGCCCCTGTCTCTCAGCTGTGATTAGGTATTCAGGAAGACCATCTGGCCCCTGTCTCTCAGCTGTGATTAGGTATTCAGGAAGACCATCTGGCCCCTGTCTCTCAGCTGTGACTAGGTATTCAGGAAGACCATCTGGCCCCTGTCTCTCAGCTGTGACTAGGTATTCAGGAAGACCATCTGGCCCCTGTCTCTCAGCTGTGACTAGGTATTCAGGAAGACCATCTGGCCCCTGTCTCTCAGCTGTGACTAGGTATTCAGGAAGACCATCTGGCCCCTGTCTCTCAGCTGTGACTAGGTATTCAGGAAGACCATCTGGCCCCCGGCCCTCAGCTGTGATTAGGTATTCAGGAAGACCATCTGGCCCCTGTCTCTCAGCTGTGATTAGGTATTCAGGAAGACCATCTGGCCCCTGTCTCTCAGCTGTGATTAGGTATTCAGGAAGACCATCTGGCCCCTGTCTCTCAGCTGTGATTAGGTATTCAGGAAGACCATCTGGCCCTCAGCTGTGATTAGGTATTCAGGAAAACCATCTGGCCCTCAGCTGTGACTAGGTATTCAGGAAAACCATCTGGCCCTCAGCTGTGACTAGGTATTCAGGAAGTCCATCTGGCCCTCAGCTGTGATTAGGTATTCAGGAAGACCATCTGGCCCCCGGCCCTCAGCTGTGACTAGGTATTCAGGAAGACCATCTGGCCCTCAGCTGTGACTAGGTATTCAGGAAGACCATCTGGCCCTCAGCTGTGATTAGGTATTCAGGAAGACCATCTGGCCCTCAGCTGTGATTAGGTATTCTGGAAGACCATTGGCCCCTGTCTCTCAGCTGTGATTAGGTATTCTGGAAGACCATTGGCCCCTGTCTCTCAGCTGTGATTAGGTATTCTGGAAGACCATTGGCCCCTGTCTCTCAGCTGTGATTAGGTATTCTGGAAGACCATTGGCCCCTGTCTCTCAGCTGTGATTAGGTATTCTGGAAGACCATTGGCCCCTGTCTCTCAGCTGTGATTAGGTATTCTGGAAGACCATTGGCCCCTGTCTCTCAGCTGTGATTAGGTATTCTGGAAGACCATTGGCCCCTGTCTCTCAGCTGTGATTAGGTATTCTGGAAGACCATTGGCCCCTGTCTCTCAGCTGTGATTAGGTATTCTGGAAGACCATTGGCCCCTGTCTCTCAGCTGTGATTAGGTATTCTGGAAGACCATTGGCCCCTGTCTCTCAGCTGTGATTAGGTATTCTGGAAGACCATTGGCCCCTGTCTCTCAGCTGTGATTAGGTATTCTGGAAGACCATTGGCCCCTGGCCCAGTGGAGATAATCACCCTAACACACAACCACTGGTCTGGTCTCTCTCTGGCCCCCCTAAACCCTGTGCCATAAAACAATACAGCCCATTTCAAATATAATGACTTTATTCAACCTTATATCACAGAATCAATCAATGCACACACAGACAGAGCAAGAGAGGACCACTCACCAGTCAGAATGGTCTGGAAGGATGTCTCCACGTTAGTAGAGTCCAGGGCTGAAGTCTCCAGGAAAGACAAACCGTTCTTCTCTGAGGGACAGAGGGAAACAGTAAACCATGTCAATCACTACTGCGTTGAGGTCTCTACCATTATGCAAATCTTTAAGACATCGTCCTCTTCCATTACAGAGACGTCTTCCTATTACATTACAGAGACGTCTTCCTATTACATTACAGAGACGTCTTCCTATTACATTACAGAGACGTCTTCCTATTACATTACAGAGACGTCTTCCTATTACATTACAGAGACGTCTTCCTATTACATTACAGAGACGTCTTCCTATTACATTAAAGAGACGTCTTCCTATTACATTACAGAGACGTCTTCCTATTACATTACAGAGACGTCTTCCTATTACATTACAGAGACGTCTTCCTATTACATTACAGAGACGTCTTCCTATTACATTACAGAGACGTCTTCCTATTACATTACAGAGACGTCTTCCTATTACATTACAGAGACGTCTTCCTATTACATTACAGAGACGTCTTCCTATTACATTAAAGAGACGTCTTCCTATTACATTACAGAGACGTCTTCCTATTACATTACAGAGACGTCTTCCTATTACATTACAGAGACGTCTTCCTATTACATTACAGAGACGTCTTCCTATTACATTACAGAGACGTCTTCCTATTACATTACAGAGACGCCTTCCTCTGTAGCTCAGCTGGTAGAGCACGGCGCTTGTAACGCCAAGGTAGTGGGTTCGATCCCCGGGACCACCCATACACAAAAAATGTATGCACGCATGACTGTAAGTCGCTTTGGATAAAAGCGTCTGCTAAATGGCATATTATTATTATTATATTATTATTACATTACAGTAAGTGGATAAGCAAACCATGATCACTAACAGCCACTCATGGGTAAGGAAAAGGTTAACACCACTACTCCTAGACCTCTTTCTGTGGGAGTTCGGAGGCACGGTTGGTACTAGCCTGATGCCAGACCAGGTTGGTTCTGTACTGACCTGCGAATGCCCGCGCCCCGTCGGTGGGCACAGCCCTGAGGTGGCGCAGGTCACTCTTGTTGCCGACCAGCATGATGACGATGTTGCTGTCTGCATGGTCTCTCAGCTCCTTCAGCCAACGCGCCACGTTTTCATAGGTCAGGTGCTTGGCGATGTCATAGACCAGCAGAGCCCCCACCGCCCCACGGTAATATCTGAGGACCAGAGGAGACAGTTCAAATCACATGTTATTGTTCACATACATATATTTTGCAGATGTTATTGCGGGTGTAGCGAAATGCTTGCGTTCCTAGCAGTTAGGAGCAAACAACCGTGACACGCTTTCTAGAAGGGCTGTTCATATTGATGGTCAGTTGCATGTGATTGGATCATAGAATGTGTTATACCTGATGACATAGAGATAGGGTTAAGTTATTAAACACTGATCTATGTTAGGTGGACCGGTTCATTCCTAAATGATAGTACTGAGGTGAGGCTCTTTATCTCTCCTGCATGTACTGTGTATGTGTGAATGATGTGTGTCTTTGGTGCTTGTCCTATGTAGGCCCCTGATCTGAGCCATAATGGAGACTAGACATCTACCACCCCACTACCACTATCAGATTAGAGCCATAATGGAGACTAGACATCTACCACCCCACTACCACTACCAGATTAGAGCCATAATGGAGACTAGACATCTACCCCCCCCACTACCACTATCAGATTAGAGCCATAATGGAGACATCTACCACCCCACTACCACTATCAGATTAGAGCCATAATGGAGACTAGACATCTACCCCCCCCACTACCACTATCAGATTAGAGCCATAATGGAGACTAGACATCTACCACCCCACTACCACTATCAGATTAGAGCCATAATGGAGACATCTACCACCCCACTACCACTATCAGATTAGAGCCATAATGGAGACTAGACATCTACCACTATCAGATTAGAGCCATAATGGAGACATCTACCACCCCACTACCACTATCAGATTAGAGCCATAATGGAGACTAGACATCTACCACCCCACTACCACTATCAGATTAGAGCCATAATGGAGACTAGACATCTACCACCCCACTACCACTACCAGATTAGAGCCATAATGGAGACTAGACATCTACCCCCCCCACTACCACTATCAGATTAGAGCCATAATGGAGACATCTACCACCCCACTACCACTATCAGATTAGAGCCATAATGGAGACTAGACATCTACCCCCCCACTACCACTATCAGATTAGAGCCATAATGGAGACTAGACATCTACCACCCCACTACCACTATCAGATTAGAGCCATAATGGAGACATCTACCACCCCACTACCACTATCAGATTAGAGCCAT
This sequence comes from Coregonus ussuriensis, assembly GCA_031479575.1. Classification (NCBI taxonomy): domain Eukaryota; kingdom Metazoa; phylum Chordata; class Actinopteri; order Salmoniformes; family Salmonidae; genus Coregonus; species Coregonus ussuriensis. The sequence goes on along the minus strand of CM062498.1, from coordinate 8,240,350 downwards.
AATGGAGACTAGACATCTACCACTATCAGATTAGAGCCATAATGGAGACATCTACCACCCCACTACCACTATCAGATTAGAGCCATAATGGAGACTAGACATCTACCACCCCACTACCACTATCAGATTAGAGCCATAATGGAGACTAGACATCTACCCCCCCACTACCACTATCAGATTAGAGCCATAAGAGAGACTAGACATCTACCACCCCACTACAACTATCAGATTAGAGCCATAAGAGAGACTAGACATCTACCACCCCACTACCACTATCAGATTAGAGCCATAATGGAGACTAGACATCTACCACCCCACTATCACTATCAGATTAGACCCATAATGGAGACATCTACCACCCCACTACCACTATCAGATTAGAGCCATAATGGAGACTAGACATCTACCCCCCCACTACCACTATCAGATTAGAGCCATAATGGAGACATCTACCCCCCCACTACCACTATCAGATTAGAGCCATAATGGAGACATCTACCACCCCACTACCACTATCAGATTAGAGCCATAATGGAGACATCTACCCCCCCCACTACCACTATCAGATTAGAGCCATAATGGAGACATCTACCCCCCCACTACCACTATCAGATTAGAGCCATAATGGAGACATCTACCACCCCACTACCACTATCAGATTAGAGCCATAATGGAGACTAGACATCTACCCCCCCCACTACCACTATCAGATTAGAGCCATAATGGAGACATCTACCACCCCCACTACCACTATCAGATTAGAGCCATAATGGAGACTAGACATCTACCCCCCCACTACCACTATCAGATTAGAGCCATAATGGAGACTAGACATCTACCACCCCACTACCACTATCAGATTAGAGCCATAATGGAGACTAGACATCTACCCCCCCACTACCACTATCAGATTAGAGCCATAATGGAGACTAGACATCTACCCCCCCACTACAACTATCAGATTAGAGCCATAATGGAGACATCTACCACCCCACTACCACTATCAGATTAGAGCCATAATGGAGACATCTACCCCCCCCACTACCACTATCAGATTAGAGCCATAATGGAGACATCTACCACCCCACTACCACTATCAGATTAGAGCCATAATGGAGACATCTACCCCCCCACTACCACTATCAGATTAGAGCCATAATGGAGACATCTACCCCCCCACTACCACTATCAGATTAGAGCCATAATGGAGACATCTACCCCCTCACTACCACTATCAGATTAGAGCCATAATGGAGACATCTACCACCCCACTACCACTATCAGATTAGAGCCATAATGGAGACATCTACCCCCCCCACTACCACTATCAGATTAGAGCCATAATGGAGACATCTACCCCCCCACTACCACTATCAGATTAGAGCCATAATGGAGACATCTACCACCCCACTACCACTATCAGATTAGAGCCATAATGGAGACTAGACATCTACCCCCCCCACTACCACTATCAGATTAGAGCCATAATGGAGACATCTACCACCCCACTACCACTATCAGATTAGAGCCATAATGGAGACTAGACATCTACCACCCCACTACCACTATCAGATTAGAGCCATAATGGAGACATCTACCCCCCCACTACCACTATCAGATTAGAGCCATAATGGAGACATCTACCCCCCCACTACCACTACCAGATTAGAGCCATAATGGAGACTCGACATCTACCACCCCACTACCACTATCAGATTAGAGCCATAATGGAGACATCTACCACCCCACTACCACTATCAGATTAGAGCCATAATGGAGACATCTACCCCCCCACTACCACTATCAGATTAGAGCCATAATGGAGACATCTACCCCCCCACTACAACTATCAGATTAGAGCCATAATGGAGACTAGACATCTACCACCCCACTACCACTATCAGATTAGAGCCATAATGGAGACATCTACCACCCCACTACCACTATCAGATTAGAGCCATAATGGAGACTAGACATCTACCACCCCACTACCACTATCAGATTAGAGCCATAATGGAGACATCTACCCCCCCACTACCACTATCAGATTAGAGCCATAATGGAGACATCTACCCCCCCACTACCACTATCAGATTAGAGCCATAATGGAGACTCGACATCTACCACCCCACTACCACTATCAGATTAGAGCCATAATGGAGACATCTACCACCCCACTACCACTATCAGATTAGAGCCATAATGGAGACATCTACCCCCCCACTACCACTATCAGATTAGAGCCATAATGGAGACATCTACCACCCCACTACCACTATCAGATTAGAGCCATAATGGAGACTAGACATCTACCACCCCACTACCACTATCAGATTAGAGCCATAATGGAGACTAGACATCTACCACCCCACTACCACTATCAGATTAGAGCCATAATGGAGACATCTACCACCCCACTACCACTATCAGATTAGAGCCATAATGGAGACTAGACATCTACCACCCCACTACCACTATCAGATTAGAGCCATAATGGAGACTAGACATCTACCACCCCACTACCACTATCAGATTAGAGCCATAATGGAGACATCTACCACCCCACTACCACTATCAGATTAGAGCCATAATGGAGACTAGACATCTACCCCCCCACTACCACTATCAGATTAGAGCCATAATGGAGTTTTTAGTGAGCTTCTTTCCTCCTACTGATTCGGCCATGCAGTGCGCATCACTAAAGTGATTGCTGTCCTCAATATGAAATGTTCAACTTCACGCTGTATATCTAAAAATTACCCATATACACTGACTGTTTAAAGCAGAACTACCAACACTATTGCTGATGGTAAACCTAAACAATCAAAACGTAATCTATTGTAAGCCCTGTTCAGCAGATCTATTGTAAGCCCTGTTCAGCAGATCTATTGTAAGCCCTGTTCAGCAGATCTATTGTAAGCCCTGTTCAGCAGATCTATTGTAAGCCCTGTTCAGCAGATCCATTGTAAGCCCTGTTCAGCAGATCTATTGTAAGCCCTGTTCAGCAGATCTATTGTAAGCCCTGTTCAGCAGATCTATTGTAAGCCCTGTTCAGCAGATCTATTGTAAGCCCTGTTCAGCAGGTAAATCCATTGTAAGCCCTGTTCAGCAGATCCATTGTAAGCCCTGTTCAGCAGATCAATTGTAAGCCCTGTTCAGCAGATCTATTGTAAGCCCTGTTCAGCAGGTAGATCCAGATGAGAGTTGTCCCCGGTAGCTTACTTCTATTTCGGTTAAACACCATTTTCAACCATGCACATATAACAACAACCTAGCAAATTACATAGGCTTTATTCGTTAAGTGACGACCTAATATCGCGCAAACCATTTGAATACTGAAGGTGCCGCACAGATGTGCAAGACAGGAACAGGCGGCCTACTTCGGATTGGTCAGCGTGCGAAGCTGGGCACAGTGGAGAGTTTTGACTAGGCTCCTGATACTGCCTGGGGTTGTTTGGCTAAATGACTTGTAGATCAATGGCTTTCAACACAGTTACATGCTTAGTTCGACACAACGAAGGAGAGGACGCATCAGTTGTCACAAAATAGGAGGTATTTTCGGAAGGTAGAGAGAAAGTCATATGAGCAACAGCTCAGTCCCTACACCCAAACGAGGGCACTGCGTTCATCCACCTCTGGCCTGCTGGCTCCCCTTCCTCTGCGGAAGCATAGTTCCCCCTCAGCCCAGTCAAAACTGTTCGCTGCTCTGGCACCCCAATGGTGGAACAAGCTCCCTCACGACGCCAGGACAGCGGAGTCACTCACCACCTTCCGGAGGCATTTGAAACCCCACCTCTTTAAGGAATACTTGGGATAGGATAAAGTGTGGTCCTCTGTAGCTCAGTTGGTAGAGCACGGCGCTTGTAACGCCAAGGTAGTGGGTTCGATCCCCGGGACCACCCATACACAAAAATGTATGCACGCATGACTGTAAGTCGCTTTGGATAAAAGCGTCTGCTAAATGGCATATTATTATTATTATTATTAAAGTAATCCTTCTACCCCCCCCCCCCCCCTTTACTGCAACCCAAAAAAAAAAGCTGTTACATTGTAAAGTGGTTATCCCACTGGCTATAAGGTGAATGCACCAATTTGTAAGTCGCTCTGGATAAGAGCGTCTGCTAAATGACGTAAATGTAAATGTAAAAAGCGAGTCGGCGAATTCGTAACGTTTTAATCGATTTTCTGAATCGATTTTCTGACCGATGCATGTTACATTTGGATGGGTTTGTGGTCCGCAGACCGATGCGGTCTTATGTTAAACATTTTTGAATCAGGGACTGATGCGTATCAGTGAAATCATCCCTAGTGTGTGTGACTCACGCTGACGTTATAGCCCGGTATCTCTCCTGACCAGCCGTGTCCCAGATCTGGGCCTTCACCGTCTTGCCGTCCACCTGGATACTGCGGGTGGCAAACTCAACCCCGATGGTGCTCTTACTCTCCAGGTTAAACTCATTCCGGGTGAACCGAGACAATAGGTTACTCTTCCCCACACCAGAGTCTCCGATCAACACCACTGGGACAGAGACAAAGAGAGACAGGTTAGAGTCAATTCAAATGCAATACAACTTTATTGATCCCCTCAGGCACAATCATTGTTAGATTACAAATATCAATATCAAACTCCTCTACATATTAAAGTACCAGTCAAAAGTTGACACACCTATTCATTCAAGGGTTTTTCTTTATTTTTACTATTTTCTACATTGTAGAATAATAGTGAAGACATCAAAACTATGAAATAACACATATGGAATCATGTAGTAACCAAAAAAGTGTTAAAAGTGCAGTCACAAAAACCTTTTTTGGTTACTACATGATTCCATATGTGTTATTTCATCGTTTTGATGTCTTCACTATTATTCTACAATGTAGAAAATAGTAAAAAAATCAAGAAAAACCCTTGAATGAGTAGGTGTGTCCAAACGTTAGACTGGTACTGTACATACAGGCAGCATACAATGAGGTGATACAATCCATCCCAATAAATACACTGTTCGAAAACAATGTGCTTTGTGAAGATTGCCATCATATGCTAACTAATACCAAGAAGGAGCCCATTCATTACGATGTGGAATAGGAAGCTCTTCTACAGTGTCGCCGAGGCTGGTGCAGAGCAGAGGTCCTCAGATCCAGACCTGGGCTAATGTAATGTCATCGTTAGTTTCATACTCGGCAGCAGCAGAACAGGCACTGAACTGAGGTCCAACTCTGTTAGCTGGAAACATCCCCATGTGTCATAAGGGTGGTTCTATTACTCCTGTTCTCAACAATGACCAACTATGTTTACACACTGGTTCCAGCTAGTTATAGGCTACCCTGAAGCCTTGATGAATAAGGTGTGTTTCTGTTGGGCTATACGTGAGGAACACCTGTCATACAAGAAGTGGGTAATAAATACAGCCTGTAGCTAGATCCCCATTTCCATGGTTTGCGACTACGGATATACGGTCACACATTCCTCTGTGCTTGACATCTCAACTTGTATCCTCAGTCGATAACATTGTCTGACTAGACATCAAGTGGGCCTAGCCTATAATCCAGGTTTTAAAAAAACAACATAAAAACGTCTAAATTCAGTGGTATGCCATTCTCGTGCTTGAGATCATAAATGCTCAATATAATGCTCAGTCACATTCCTCGGGCGAGGAAAGGCCATGGCCTATGTTCCTAGTAGTTACTCCACAATGGGAAGAACCCATTTGATCAGATGTCGTTATGATGATGAGCATGTTGTGTTTGAAGCAACTGTCTTTCACAAGCAGGATTAGGGTAGATATCTAGCGCTAATTAGCTAGCTACCTAACGTGGTAGTTATGTAGACATGTCTTCTGTAAGAAAACATTTAAACGAATGACATCACATAACGTTATTAAGGTAGCTGGGGCAACTAGCTATGGTTTCAGTAACTAAGCTATGTGGTCATTTGACCAAGTAACTGAGGATGTTTATTTCCTGACGGTACCGCACTGAAATTGAGGACTTTAGTTAGCTAGCTAGCCAACAAATTAAAGACAAATGATCAACGGCTGTTAGTTAGCATTATTAAGGAACAAAGACAATAGCCCAATATATAATACAATAATATCCAAACGCACTCATTTTAGTTCATAAGATATCAAGCTGACGTTAACTTTTTGCTGCGAATGTGTAGCTAGCTAGCGGCTAACTAGATTAGCATCGAGCCCTACCGAAGCCTAGCGACCACCAGTACTAGCTAGCCTGGCGACTATAAAACCAAGATGAAGTTACATTTTTATGGACAGGTGACGTTAGGTCTGATTTAGCATAGATGTACCTTTAAACAAGTAATCGTACTCGTCATCTCTGTTCCCCATCCTGAATCAAAAATGAAGGCGAGGTTCGATCCCAATTGGCACCTTTCTTTTCCTTTCGTTGCTCGGTCCTATCCTGCCTGGCACTGCAATGCAACGGTATCTGCTGCACCTCGAGTCTAGTAGTTAACAAGCTAGTTAGCATTCAACCGCTATAAAACGCCCACTTCCGGATCGAGCGTTTGGTATTTTAAAACACGACTTACTTTCTTTGATGCTAAACGAAATACATTTACTGAATACATTGATACGTTATGTCAAAAAGGTGCTTCTTCTTGACAGCCAGCTAGTCATAGGACAATAAGGAGAACGAATCGGTGCACTACATACTAATACGTTTACGTGTCTCGTCATGATGTGTGGTTCTATGGTGTAATGGTTAGCACTCAGGACTCTGAATCCTGCGATCCGAGTTCAAATCTCGGTAGGACCTGAATTTTTTTCAGGTGAGTCAAAACAGTGGCACACTTCTCGATTATGAGGAGTAGTTGGAATATTAAGTTTTAAATGGCAGTCTGCAGTTGCTGCATCCATTTATTTTTGGATTTATCAATTCATATGTACCCATTGACTAACTGGTTGTAGTTATACATGTGCCACGTTTAACGAATCCGCTAGTCGGACAATATGCTATCTAATATTCCAAAATATTACCTAGGTGACATCTTTTGCTGAATCCCATCTCTGCCTCAAAACAGTCTGAATTAATCTTAGCTAAAACAATCAATATGTCGATGTTTTTTTTTTTTGGGCGGGGGCGAGGAAGTCTTTTACATATATAGCTAAGGATTATTTTTGCCTCAATTAGCATTATTTCTGAAGTTAAGACTATGGGCACGAAAACTAGCATAAATGTGTCCAACATTAACGTTAGCTTAACGTTAAGCTAACGTTAGCTGAGCCAGTCACTGAAATTATCTCTGACTGAAACGATGCTGCTAACCCAACCAGCTACCTATGCTGCACACACAGTGTTGAATCTTCCAACAAAACCTAGCTCTACCATCTCTCTACTATCTCTAAGCTACTGTAGCTAGTAGTGCTAATGCTTACATTATTATGAGTTTTCATTTAGCAGCTGTTCTTCTGTCAGGAGTCATTGCAGCAGCCTCGAGTCAGCGGCTGTGCTCAGCTGACCCAACGATAGGATCGCAGAGAAACATGCTGATCTACAACTGATTTCTGATAACAATCAGCTCTTAATTGTGGGGCTGCATGTCTACAACATCAGGGTCATTTAAAAAGGCTAAGCAAGCTTTTTATGTCAGTGAAGAAAGAGCTAGCTAGCTATACTACATAACCAAAAGTATGTGGACACCTGCTCGTCGAACATCTCATTCCAAAATCATGGGCATTAATATGGAGTTGGTCCCCCCTTTGCTGCTATAACAGCCTCCACTCTTCTGGGAAGGCTTTCCACTAGATGTTGGAACATTGTTGTGGGGACTTGCTTCCATTCAGCCACAAGAGCATTAGTGAGGTCGCAGTCTGCGTTTCAATTAATCCCAAAAGCGTTCGATGGGGTTGAGGTCAGAGCTCTGTGCAGGCCAGTCAAGTTCTTCCACACCGATCTCGACAAACCATTTGTGTATGGACCTCGCTTTGTGCACACGGGCATTGTCATGCTGAAACAGGAAAGGGCCTTCCCCAAACTGTTGCCACTAAGTTGGAAGCACAGAATCGTCTAGAATGTAATTGCTGTAGCGTTAAGATTTCCCGTCACTGGAACTAAGGGGTCTAGCCCGAACCATGAAAAAAAGCCCCAGACCATTATTCCTCCTCCACCAAACTTTACAGTTGCATTAGGGCAGGTAGAATTCTCCTGGCATCCGCCAAACCCGGATTCGTCTGTCAGACTGCCAGATGGTGAAGCGTGATTCATCACTCCAGAGAACGTGTGTCCAATGTCCAATGGCGGCAAGCTTTACACCACTCCGGCCGACGCTTGGCATTGCACATGGTGATCTTAGCCTTGTGTGCGGCTGCTCTGCCATGGAAACCCATTTCATGAAGCTCCTGACGAACAGTTATTGTGCTGACGTTGCTTCCAGAGGCAGTTTGGAACTCTGTAGTGAGTGTTGCAACCGAGGACAGACCATTTTTACACACTACGCGCTTCAGCACTATTAAGTCCCGTTCAGTGAGCTTGTGTGGCCTACCACTTCGAGGCTGTGCCGTTGTTGCTCCTAGACGTTTCCACTTCACAATAACAGCACTTACAGTTAAACGGGGCAGCTCTAGCAGGACAGGCATTTGACCAACTGACTTGTGGGAAAGGTGGCATCCTATGACGATGCCACGTTGAAAGTCACTGAGCTCTTCATTAAGGCCGTTCTACTGCCAATGTTTGTCTATGGAGATTGCATGGCGGTGTGCTCGATTTTATACACCTGTCAGCAACGGGTGTGGCTGAAATAGTCGAATCCACTGATTTGAAGGTGTGTCCACATTACAACAGTTAGCTACACAGCTGATCAAGTCACTGTACTGACGACCAACATCCTTGCACAGAATTTGTGCAGGGAGATTGCAATTGTGACAATATCAAAACAAGCTAACTATTAAATCACTGTCACAATGTTTGTAATAATTTAGCTAGCTAGCTAGTTATTCTGCCTATTTCATGGAGTCATACGAGAGAGCGCAGTGATATAACAAATTAGGAACTATTTTAAATGTTTTGAACGGTGGATGCCAATTTTGAATATGAGTTCCGCGTCCTACAAGACAGATGGTCATGGTTAGAAGGGATCCAGCTTTTTTTATGTCAGATTTGAAGTTCCGTAGTAGGTTAGGAGAATTTGGTTAAGGTTAGGAAAAGGGTTAGGGTTAGCTAAAATACAAAAACTTTTGACATTAATTTGACAAAAGCTGGATCCCTTCTTGCCTTGACCAAGACAGATCAGGTACGAGCATCGCGGAGGAGTGACGCCATCTGACGTGAGACAATGATGCCGCTTCAGAAAAACTGGGGAGACGACAAGGACCTTATTGGAGGGACGTGAAGAAATCTTTGCAAGGTGAAGGAAGCATGGAGAGGTCAGAGATCGCCAGACTTGTGAAATGAGCTAAGGAACAGAAGTTGTCTCCTGAGTGGCGCAGTGGTCTAAGGGATGCAGTGCTAGCTGTGCCACTAGAGATCCTGGTTCGAATCCAGGCTCTGTCGTAGCTGGCCGCGACCGGGAGACCCATGGGGCGGTGCACAATTGGCCCAGCGTCGTCCAGGGTAGGGGAGGGAATGGCCGGCAGGGATGTAGCTCAGTTGGTAGAGCATGGCGTTTGCAACGCCAGGGTTGTGGGTTTGATTCCCACGGGGGGCCAGTATGAACAAAAAAGAATGTATGCGCTCACTAACTGTAAGTCGCTCTGGATAAGAGCGTCTGCTAAATGACTAAAATGTAAATGTAAGTTGGGTTTTGGAGAAACACCATCAGTGCGTGGGGAACGGATCGATTCCAGACAGCGAGGAAGAAGAGCTGAAGAAGAGCCGAGTGTAGTGGGAAGATGTATGTTGAAGAAGAATGGCGTCAGACATGATAAAGAAGAATCTGGACCAATAGGAGTGACATTTTAGGAGAAAGTGGACCCTTGCCTTTTGGCGGATCCATTTGTGGTTTCAAGGTGGGTGAGAAAGGAGTTGGGTGTAGTTCGAATCAGTGAAGGTAACCTGTAGTGGACTTGTGATATTTGTTTGTTACTTCTGACCAGAGGGAGTGGGCGCTCCGTGTCACGCAACTTGGGTCAAGATCTGTTTCTTGCTTTGCTCTTAGGAACAGGGCACCATTGAAAGGAGTGATTTCTGGGGTAATGTTAAGTGTGGAGGTGGAACAATTGAAGTTGAAAATTCCTGGTGTTTGTGATGCCTGCCGTTTGGTGCGATGCAGACCCGGCGGTGAGCGTGGTGAAACAGAGGAGTCACTGTCAGTCCTTTTGAGTTTTTACCAGACAAAGTCATGTTAGGATACTGTGGCTTGTGAAAGTATTATTCGCCCCCCCAAACAAAATAGGAAAAACACCAAGGGGGATGAATACTTTTGCAAGGTACTGTATGTGCCGGGGGGCTAGGGTCAGTCTGTCCTATCTGGTGAAATTCTCCCGTATTGTCTGCTGTCCTGTGTAAACTTAAGGATGCTCCCTCTAATTCTCCCATCACATCAGTTATCCTGTTATAGCTTTTGTCCCGAATCCACTGCGCTGTTTCAGGTGCAACGTTTATGGTCATGTGGCAGCTGTGTGTAGGAGGGAGATTCCAAGATGTGGGAAGTGTGCAAGAGGGCATGGGACAGAGGATTGTGTAGTTTAGGTTGATAAAGTTGTGTGTCAACTGTAGGGGTGCCCATGTTGCTGGGGATCGGAAGTGTCCGGTGCGAGAGAGGCAGGTTGAGGTGGCTAAAGTCAGAGTAGTGCAGAAGGTGTCGTATGCTGAGGCGTTGAAAAAAGTATGTGGTCCTCTGTAGCTCAATGGTAGAGCACGGCGCTTGTAACGCCAGGGTAGTGGGTTCGATCCCCGGGACCACCCATACACAAAAATGTATGCACGCATGACTGTAAGTCGCTTTGGATAAAAGCGTCTGCTAAATGGCATATTATTATTATAAAGTAGAGGAGGGTCAAGGGATCCTGAGAGGATCCCAGTGAGTAGTAGATCTGTGCCAGAACAGAATGATAGGGTAACAAGTGATTTATGCTTCAGTAAGGTTAGCTTCTTAGCGTTCATAGCGACGGTTATCAACTGTACCACAGAAAATCACAGAAAATAGATGTTGTGGTGGCAGCTGCAGAGAGGTATTTGGGTATACAAGATTTCATTTCAGAAGAGTTATAGGGTGTGTTGAGGGGTGGTGTCCTGTCCTCCCAGGCTGTTGGCATGGGGAGGAGCAGATAGGGTCAAAGTAGTGGAATGGGGTAGTAGGTTTTTAATGGCCGTTCTGCCACCCTGGGCGAGACCAAACCCCCTCGCAAAACTAGAATAGTCCCAGTAAGCAAAATGACGTTGAAAAGACTTCTAAAATACGTATTTTCCAGACATTGAAGTTAAGTTCAATTTAGGTTCTGAATGGAAGGTGAAAAAGGTATTTTCCGTATGTTTAAAATACAGATTTTCCAGGACATTGAAAAGGCATATTTTCCGGACGTTGAAAAATACGTATTTTCCGGATGTTGAAATCAGGGTCATTTTCGGTTCTGAATAAAAATGTAAAATACTTATTTTTCCGGATGTTGAAAATACGTATTTTCCAGACGTTGAAAATATGTTCTACTTTCATTCTGAACCAAAAATGAGCCTGATTTCAACATCCGGTAAATACATAAGTAATTTATTGACGTCTATGTTTGGGCCAAATGAAGGCTGGTCCAGACCGGACAAAATCTGAACCAAACATAGACGTCTATGACTGCTTCAGATTTGGTCTGGACCGGAACAAAAATGGAAGTTTATGAATGCCCATCGATGTGGTAGGCCCGCCGTTTTGTTAACTCTGAATATCAGCTACCCAACTTTAATCAGGAGTTATCCTGAGCCTATTTGCAATGTGTTTATTACACAGCGGGAAATGCAGAAGTATTTTCTTTTTTTAGCTATGATCAGCTGGTCAAAAATGGACAGATACAAACTTGAAACCACTGATCATGACAACGGGGTGAAACAACAACAGTTGTGATTGTAGCTCAGTTGGTAGAGAAAAAATAAAAATAATGTATGCACTCACTAACTGTAAGTCGCTCTGGATAAGAGCGTCTGCTAAATGACTAAAATGTAAATGTAAAATGTCCATTCCATATTGTCAATTTTACTTTGACCTGTCCTGTTTTTAGAATAGGTTGTTTGGTTAACATGACAGTGCATTTTGTTATTTGAGAAACCTGCATAATGTAAAAAGTGTACGTCTCGTTACAGTCACGCATTTTTATCTCCAGCCTGTAGGCTACAGAAAAGGCCACATACTCTTTCTACCATATCCTATATCTGCTACATGATTTATGTTAGATTATTTTTTGGGACTAAATGTTGGTGAAACGCAGCAGTGATGAGTCTCTCCAGCAGCACCCTGGGAATGGACAAACAAAGTATTTTATTTTAGCTCCGATTTTCCCGACCTGAAGATCACTGACGTCATGATTTGACCTCGTATTTTTCCGGGTTTCCAGTTGTCATGAACACACCATTAGTCAGAGAGGAAGACAGAGGCCCAACTCGGTGGGGAAATCTGTCTCTCTCCAGCAGGTGGCGTTATTTCGTTGCTTCGTCCACCAAGAAAGGAGTTTTTGTATACGAGGTCAATGAGAGGATGTCGAATTTGGTCAACAAAAAAACTGAATGGCTTATTTGCAACCTGAGGTTTATTTGATCTAATAGAAGTTTGGTAATGCTTAACTTGTTACGAGTGTACTAATATTCTGGCAACTTTGAGAAAAAACACTTTATATCGGAGTTGTCTTGAGATGGCTATGCATATTCATGGCATTAGGCTAATAGCATCTCTCTCCATTGAATACAGGCGGTTGACGTCAACAACCCTCATCAAATATTCAAAAAAGGATTACAATAATGACAGCTAGACGACTCCCATTGTTAGGGTGGAGAGACATGTCTCTTGTCAGTATATCCATAATGTTTGGTTCGACCAAAGACAGTACAGTATGAAGATAGGCTAAAACTGCTTCACCAACAGAAATCTCTGATCACACTTGTAGGCGATGCCATGACGACGTTGGCTAGCTAATGCCGCGTTCAAGTGCTAGTTGGAACTAGGAAATGTCCAACATGCAAACGGTTTGAAGTTATACATGTGCCGTGTTTCAAAGAATCAGCAAGTCGAACATTTCTTGAGTTTCCTAGTTCCGACTGTGTTGTTGTTTTTAATCGCACTGCTTTGCTTTATCTTGGCCAGGTCGCAGTTGTAAATGAGAACTTGTTCTCAACCGGCTTACCTGGTTAAATAAAGGTTAGATAAAAAAATGAACGTGGCACAAGCTCATGCATAGAGATAAGTCATCGGGTCTAACTGTCGTCTCGCTCCGAACTGCGCATGTGCATGCCATCAAATCAAAGGCACTCCTTCGATATAAAGTTTGTTTTTGATTAAAAATGAAAACGTGTCAGTTTGTCACGAGGTTGGAGTAATAGCATGTTCAACTACTTGCTCCGCCATTTCCTGGTTGCTAAAATTCTAATAGTTCTAATTTCAGTTTATGTGGAACAAAAACAAACAAGTATAGTGTAGATAATTATTGTACTATCTAAACCGCTGTAAAAAATATATATTTTCCATAACCAAAAATATTGTATTTTATATTGTATCAGCTGTTTGAAGCTGGTGTACAAAACCGAAAGTAAAAGACGCAAAAAGGAAACGTAAGAACGGGAAGCATAGAAAGAGCACACGTAGAACAGATCTACCGCTTCTTAGACTGGCTTTCAGTGACAATGACAGATATATAACAACACATTTCTATGTGAATTTGGTCAGGTCGTCCAAACAAGTTACATATTGCAGCTTTAAGACATTGGCTCGAATCTAGGTTGTGCCTTTCGATTTCGAGAAAATTAACAACTAAGGAAGAATGTTTCACTTCTCTCGTTGCCTTCTCAAACCCCGTCCTGGTCTGTTTGGTCTGATTGGTCTGTTTCGCAAGCGTTCCCGGAAGTCTCGCAATGTTGCGCCTCTGGGTTTAGAAACTCAGTGGTTCACCTCCATCAGAACACAAAATATAAGCTTGTAATGGTTTGTTAACAAAGTAAATGTAAACAAACATTATATCGCATCAAAACATGGTTAAAACTATAATGTTGATATCATGGATGGTCAGTCCTTGCATCAATAGCTCTGTCTATGAATTTGAGAGTAAAATGTTAAAATGATAGTGGTTACATGTCTTACTGGATTGCTTGGCTCTGACAATCTCTGGTCTCTCTCTTATTCATAGAAAGAGAATACCATGGCAACATGAATACTGCCAAAATGAAATACTGTAGTAAAAAATGATTGCACTACCCAGTGATAACTACATGGGTGCGGTAGAGCGCCACTTTTAAAATACTATAAAACACTCAGTCACGACCTCCATCACACGTTTTTATAATGGGAATATTTTATAATGGGAATATTTTATAATGGAAATTTGCGAAATTAACTTAAATTGTTTTAAATGTGAGGCAATGAGTAAGTAGACCTAAATAGCTAGCCTGGTTCCCGTCTCTTTTCAGCTATTACATTCCACTCCTTGCCACTCCTGTCATTTGCTGTCTAACGTGGATCGCTAAAAAATAATGACTACGATCAAATTTCCTCACTTTAAATATTATACTTATGGAACACCTATACGTTTGGCAGCCAAACACGTGATCAGTGTAGCCGTTTATCGTCTAGACATGATGTTGAATGATCTTCACGCCTAGAATAAAAACCACCAGGCTTCCGGCATAGACTCAATTGAATAAAATAAAAATAAAAGACATGATTACAGGGGGTAGTTTAGAAAAACTAATCCAGCGCAAATCTTGCTCTGGAATAAGGCACATGCTGGGATAATAATTCCATAACTAACGTCCATTCAAACTCTAATTGTCAATTCATTTGATATGCTAGCTACATTATGTTAGCATTATGCTATAGGCCTAAATATAACGTTACCTAAAGTAGCCTGTCTGGACTCCATCTCTTAATAAGAGAGGAGGGACAAATAATAGAACTGAAATGAGCAGAACAAATTGTAAAAATGTAAGCAAGTCATTGTGATCAGCATATGTGCGAGGAATGAGGACAGGTGCCAATTTTGCGTTTCTTTCCTCTCATCAATGGGCTGCAGCTTGTGCAAACATAGGCTAATATTCTCCATATTATTCATCTCTCTCGTTACGAAGTCCTCTAGCCACTTTGTACAACATGATCTTGCATTGACACGTATCTTCTCACAAGGGAATTACCGCAGCAGGTCGTAAGGGTATTTTTAGTTGTTCTTAAAATTTGAATTATAGATTGTGCCAAATGATGATGTTGTCATGGAAAATATGAATGTTGTACCAATCAGCAACTGCACCGTAAATCCGGCTGCATATTGAACGTTGAGATTACCGAAAGGCCAGTCTCTTTGGCAAATGAAAGGAGGGCAAGGAGTGGAATGTCTGGTACCCAGACTAAAGAGATGCATGATAATCCTAGTAGTCGCCCATCTTCTTCCTCGGTGTCACCAATGACGTCCGTGCGCGTTCGTGTGAATTGTGAGCGGTCACGTGGATAACGGGTCTGGGATAAAGCGCAGCTCCGGCAAAGTGTATTTATTTCGTTGGATGCGTCTTATTTTTGGTCGATCCGAGACACATTATTAATTTCTTATACGACAGAAAGGAAAATAATTCAACACAAATGGCGAATAAATTGTCGTTCAAATTGTAGGTTTGTTTTGATAGAATAGCAGTGTCCAGTTCACTGAGCGTTTGACAACAATCGTCGTGTGATCCTGGGATGTGAGTAGAGGATAATTATTTCATTGGATGAACATTCATGTTTTTGACCGCTATAACATTTTGCTTTCCAGAGATAATCTCTCCTGTAGGCTATATTTTCGTCTGACGTTATGTGTTCTCTATGATTGCCTTATTTATTGACGATTATGTCTAAGCATCGATCACTGGTGTTGTTTTAAATGAAATGCATCCCATTTTGATGTGGACTGAGCACACATTTAGCTTATCATGTTTCTATGTGATCTCCGTTATAGTGTTCGACTGTCACTGGGTAAAATCACACCGTGAAACACACCCATCAATGAATGAACGAACTCCGTGCCCTTTTGGTCCCAGTGTCAGGCTCTCTCATGGTGTTACGTGTACTCTGTTTACTAGTAAGGGATACATTGTATCAGGGCCGACAGGGATAGGCTACTTTTGTAGCAACCAATCACTCCTTTCTGGTCCAGTAATATTGCCTGCAATACATCGTTATGAAGACAACTTCTTAGATTTGTAATAATGTAACATTTAATTTTACAATTCCAATTGAGTTAGATTTGTAATAATTGGTTATATTTGTTTTTGATAGATGGTAGGCCTAATTATTGAGAACTTGGTCCACCTGTGCCTTGTGTTCTCTCTCAGTGTGCTTTTTGGTGCTCCCATCACTCCACTGTCAAACAGATGTCTTTAGTTTGCCTATAATAATATGTTATGGCAGGCCCATAAATTATATTAAACTACAATGTTACATAAGCTTCCAGGGAACACAGTGTGGTTATCACACCAATAGGATTAATTACAAACACATTTGGTTATGGACCTTTTCCCCCCCTATCAAGTATTCCAGGAATATACTGCATGTAATGTGGTATGACTGAGATGTAACGGAGACCTGTCTGCTTGCCTGTCTGTCTGGATGCCTGCCTGTCTGTCTGTCTGCTTGCCTGATGTCTGCTTGCCTGTCTGCTTGCCTGCCTGTCTGTCTGGATGCCTGCCTGTCTGTCTGCTTGCCTGCCTGTCTGTCTGCTTGCCTGCCTGCCTGTCTGCTTGCCTGCCTGTCTGTCTGCTTGCCTGCCTGTCTGTCTGCTTGCCTGTCTGTCTGTCTGCTTGCCTGTCTGTCTGTCTGCTTGCCTGTCTGTCTGCTTGCCTGTCTGTCTGCTTGCCTGTCTGTCTGTCTGCTGCCTGCCTGCCTGCCTGCCTGTCTGCTTGCCTGCCTGTCTGTCTGCTTGCCTGTCTGTCTGTCTGCTTGCCTGCCTGTCTGCTTGCCTGTCTGTCTGTCTGCTTGCCTGTCTGTCTGTCTGCTTGCCTGTCTGTCTGCTTGCCTGTCTGTCTGCTTGCCTGTCTGTCTGCTTGCCTGTCTGTCTGCTTGCCTGTCTGTCTGCTTGCCTGTCTGTCTGTCTGCCTGCCTACCTGGATGCTGTCTGTCTGGCTGCCTGATGTCTGCCTGCCTGTCTGTCTGTCTGTCTGCCAGCCTACCTACAGTGAGGGAAAAAAGTATTTGATCCCCTACTGATTTTGTACGTTTGCCCACTGACAAATAAATTATCAGTCTATAATTTTAATGGTAGGTTTATTTGAACAGTGAGAGACAGAATAACAAAAAAATCCAGAAAAACGCATGTCAAAAATGTTATTAATTGTTTTTCATTTTAATGAGGGAAATAAGTATTTGACCCCTCTGCAAAACATGACTTAGTACTTGGTGGCAAAACCCTTGTTGGCAATCACAGAGGTCAGACGTTTCTTGTAGTTGGCCACCAGGTTTGCACACATCTCAGGAGGGATTTTGTCCCACTCCTCTTTGCAGATCTTCTCCAAGTCATTAAGGTTTCGAGGCTGACGTTTGGCAACTCAAACCTTCAGCTCCCTCCACAGATTTTCTATGGGATTAAGGTCTGGAGACTGGCTAGGCCACTCCAGGACCTTAATGTGCTTCTTCTTGAGCCACTCCTTTGTTGCATTGGCTGTGTGTTTTGGGTCATTGTCATGCTGGAATACCCATCCACGACCCATTTTCAATGCCCTGGCTGAGGGAAGGAGGTTCTCACCCAAGATTTGACGGTACATGGCCCCGTCCATTGACCCTTTGATGCGGTGAAGTTGTCCTGTCCCCTTAGCAGAAAAACACCCCCAAAGCATAATGTTTCCACCTCCATGTTTGACGGTGGGGATGGTGTTCTTGGGGTCATAGGCAGCATTCCTCCTCCTCCAAACAAGGCGAGTTGAGTTGATGCCAAAGAGCTCGATTTTGGTCTCATCTGACCACAACACTTTCACCCAGTTCTCCTCTGAATCATTCAGATGTTCATTGGCAAACTTCAGACAGGCCTGTATATGTGCTTTCTTGAGCAGGGGGACCTTGCGGGCACTGCAGGATTTCAGTCCTTCACAGCGTAGTGTGTTACCAATTGTTTTCTTGGTGACTATGGTCCCAGCTGCCTTGAGATCATTGACAAGATCCTCCCGTGTAGTTCTGGGATGATTCCTCACCGTTCTCATGATCATTGCAACTCCACAAGGTGAGATCTCCCTTTAAGAGTGTGCTCCTAATCTCAGCTCATTACCTGTATAAAAGACACTTGTGAGGCAGAAATCTTTCTGATTGAGAGGGGGTCAAATACTTATTTCCCTCATTAAAATCCAAATAAATTTATAACATTTCTGACATACGTTTTTTTTCTGGATTTTTGTTGTTGTTATTCTGTCTCTCACTGTTCAAATAAACCTACAATTAAAATGATAGACTGATCATTTCTTTGTCAGTGGGCAAACGTACAATATCAGCAGGGGATCAAATTCTTTTTTTCCCTCACTGTAGCTTCATGGCTAAGAGGGACCAGATGCTACATAGTGAAATGTTTTGGTGTTCCCTCCCTCCCAGATCGGCCTGTTCATTCTCCCCTAAACCCCTGCTGTTAACAGCTCTGGTACTGCCATAGAAGTACAATGACTAAAACCATAGTCTCTTGTCACACTTTTAACGTTGATAATTTGGTTAAAGGTTGCAGAGATTACTAGAATGACAATGACTAGAAAGGGAAAAGCACCCTTAGAACACCGCATGGTGACAGTTTGAGATGAATGTTCATTCTAGTCATTCTATTTCTATCGTTGATGCAGACTCCAGACCACTGGTTCAGATAGCTGGGATGCCCTGTTCACTGTCATTGAACTCCATCAGTCAGAGATTCCAGGCTGCTGAAAGAAGGCTGACTTTTATTATGTGTTAGTCTCACATGACAGATTTAACATTGATTCTACAGATTAGGGTGCTTCTGAGATTAGGGTAGGGATGGCTGCTTCTGAGATTAGGGTAGGGATGGGTGCTTCTGAGATTAGGGTAGGGATGGGTGCTTCTGAGATTAGGGATGGGTGCTGCTGAGATTAGGGTAGGGTTCTTAATGCCTATTCACTGGAATTGTTGTAATATTTGGGATAAGGAAATATACTGAACAAAAATATAAACGCAACATGTAAAGTGTTGTTCCCATGTTTCATGAGCTGAAATAAAAGATCCCAGAAATGTTCCATACGCACAAAAAGCTTATTTATTTCAAATTTGTGCACAATTTTGTTTACATCCCTGTTAGTGAGCATTTCTCCTTTGCCAAGATAATCTATCCACCTGACAGGTGTGGCATATCAATAAGCTGTTTAACAGCATGATCAATACACAGGTGCACCTTGTGCTGGGGACAATAAAAGGCCACTCTAAAATGTGCAATTGGCATGCTGACTGCAGGAATGTTCAGCTGAGCTGTTGCCAGAACATTTAATGTTAATTTCTCTACCATAAGCCGCCTCCAACGTCATTTTAGAGAATTTGGCAGTACGTCCAACCGGCCTCACAAACGCAGACCACGTGTAACCACGCCAGCCCAGGACCTCCACAACCGGCTTCTTCACCTGCAGCACAAACTGGCAAACTGTCTCAGGGAAGCTCACCTTCGATGGCCACTGGCACGCTGGAGAATGATCACCTTCGATGGCCACTGGCACGCTGGAGAAGTGTGCTCTTTATGGATGAATCCCGGGTTTCAACTATACCAGGCAGATGGCTTCGTATGGGCGAGAAGTTTGCTGATGTCAACGTTGTGAACAGATTGTTATGGGATGGGCAGGCATAAGCTACGGACAACGAACACAATTGCATTTTATCGATGGCAATTTGAATGCACAAAGATACCGTGACGAGATCCTGAGGCCCATTGTCGTGCCATTCATCCGCCGCCAATTTTTTTTTTTTTTTTTTTTTTGCCATCAACTCATGTTTCAGCATGATAATGCACGGCCCCATGTTGCAAGGATCTGTACACAATTCCCGGAAGCTGAACATTTCCCAGTTCTTCCATGGCCTGCATACTCACCAGACGTCACCCATTGAGCATGTTTGGGATGCTCTGGATTGACGTGTACGACAGTGTGTTCCTGTTCCCGCCAATATCCAGCAACTTTGCACAGCCATTGAAGAGGAGTGGGACAACATTCCACAGGCCACAATCAACAGCCTGATCAACTCTATGTAACCAATGGTCACACCAGATACTGACTGGTTTTCTGATCCACGACCCTACCTTTTTTTTAAAGGTATCTGTAACAAACAGATGCATATCTGTATTCCCAGTCATGTGAAATCCATAGATTAGGGTTTAATGCATTTATTTCAATTGACTGATTTCCTTATATGAACTGTAACTCTGTAAATTGTTGCATGTTGCGTTTATATTTTTGTTCAGTGTAACTCTTAGTGACAGTGGGATGTGACTCACGGTTGTCATGGATGGTGTTTGGTGGTGGAGGTGGGTGTGGAATGCATGAAATAGGGAGGTTTTAATTCAGAGGATGCATGCCAATTTCATGATTCACTACATTAGGGAAATTATGTAATAATTTGCAAGAAATCAGTCACGGTGTCTTTGTGACAACTTAACCAAGGAGTTCCTCTTTCTGGTCTGATTACTACCCCAAGGGAGGTGTTGCTCTGCTCACATAATTCAGCCAAATTTCTGTTTTGGAAGCGGATGGTTCAGGAGGAAATCCGTTGTGCGTAGTTAGCCTCCTCCTCCACACTGCTTGATGATGAAAGATCCTCAGCCTGCTCTCTGAATGTGGAAATGGCAGAAAGATTGCATACAGAGAGTTCTGGGGAATTTCTGAGTGACTCAGAGCTGTGAGCTTTCATGGTGTGTCATGAAAAGGGGGGGGGGGGGGGGGGGGTTAGTTTGTAGGTTAGTAGGTTAGTAGGTTAGCAGGTTAGTAGGTTGGTAGGTTAGTAGGTTAGCAGGTTAGTAGGTTAGCAATGTGGCCTACAGTGCCTGTGTCTGCAATACTCTATTCAATTCTGTTTTATTTTATTCTAATCCATATACAGTGGGGAAAAAAGTATTTAGTCAGCCACCAATTGTGCAAGTTCTCCCACTTAAAAAGATGAGAGAGGCCTGTAATTTTCATCATAGGTACACGTCAACTATGACAGACAAATTGAGAAAAATATTTTCCAGAAAATCACATTGTAGGATTTTTAATGAATTATTTGCAAATTATGGTGGAAAATAAGTATTTGGTCAAAAAATTTAATAAATACTTTTATTCCCCACTGTATATTCTATTCTATTCTATTTCTATTGTATTATTTTATATTATTTTCTACCACTCTATTCTATTCTATTCTATTCTATTCTATTATATTATATTATATTTCTATTGTATTATTTTATATTATTTTCTACCACTCTATTCTATTCTGTTCTATTCTATTATATTCTGTTCTGTTCTATTCTATTCTATTCTGTTCTATTCTGTTCTATTCTATTATATTCTGTTCTATTCTGTTCTATTCTATTATATTCTGTTCTATTCTATTCTATTCTATTCTATGTACAATAACAGGTGTAGTACTCTGAAGAGATAATAGCTTTATGCTAACCCATTCCCAATACAACCAGGTCTAGCACTCTGGACACTGGAGATAATAGCTTTATGCTAACCCATTCCCAATACAGACAGGACAAATACATTAGAGTGTCTAGTTTGAGAAACAGGCGCCTCACAGGTCCTCAACTGGCAGCTTCATTAAATAGTACCCGCAAAACGCCAGTCTCAACGTCAACAGTGAAGAGGCGACTCCGGGATGCTGACCTTCTAGGCAGAGGTGCAAAGAAAAAGCCATATCTCAGACTGGCCAATAAAAATAAAAGATTAAGATGGACAGTCTGAGATATGGCTTTTCTTTCGAAAACAAGGACATTTCTAAGTGACCCCAAACTTTTAAACGGTAGTGTATATAATATATAGGTTAAGGTAGAGACATATATCACATATACAGTACCAGTCAAACGTTTGGACACACCTATTCATTCAAGGGTTTTTCTTTATTTTTACTATTTTCTACATTGTAGAATAATAGTGAAGACATCAAAACTATGAAATAACACATATGGAATCACGTAGTAACCAAAAAAGTGTTAAAAAGAGTGTGCAAAGCTGTCATCAAGGCAAAGGGTGGCTATTTGAAGAATCTCAAATATAAAATATATTTTGATTTGTTTAACACTTTTTTGGTTACTACTTGACTCCATATGTGTTATTTCATAGAAAATAGTACAAATAAAGAAAAACCCTTGAATGAGTAGGTGTGTCCAAACTTTTGACTGGTACTGTAGGTTGTCGTGACGTGACTTTCATTAATCTGATGACTGTTATTTATCGAATCAACTAACTATGTTTAATTGTCACTCGATTTAAATTAATCATGTAACAATCAACTCATTAGGAATGTCACGGTCGTCATAAGCAACGGACCAAGGCGCAGCGTGATATGCGTACATCTTTTAATGAGTACTTATAATAACACAAAACAACAAAACGATAACGTGAAGTCCTAAGGTTAACAAAACACAAACCTCTCCGGAACAAGATCCCACAAATGACAAGTGCAAAACAGGCTGCCTAAGTATGGTTCCCAATCAGAGACAACGAGAATCAGCTGCCTCTGATTGGGAACCACCCTGGCCAACATAGAAATACAACGAACTAGACCATGAACATAGAACATACAACATACTAGAACAGAAACCTGGAAAACTAAACATAGAAACTAACACCCTGGCTCAACATATAAGAGTCCCCAGAGCCAGGGCGTGACAAGGAATTTGGGGCACCACGGAAGAAGTTGTTTAACGAATGACCATCTCCCGAATTAATCTCTTAGAAGATATATATATGTTACATATCGATAACAGTCACTTATTAAATAATTTCCTCATATCTGTCTCATTCGGAACGTCGCATAATCCTTGAACCTGCAAGAACCCTAACCTTATTGATGAATCAGCAATACACAAATTGGCTTATTTATTTATTTATTTACTAATTAACTAAATAATAACACAGAATACATAAACACACACGGTATAGGTTATTGATTACTAACGTAATACAATGAAAACAGGTCCCTAGTGGACTAACAACAGCATGACTGCTTGGTTAGGGGAAGGAGGGGTCAATAGAAAGAGAGTGAAAGTGAGAGACAGAGATTCAACTTATCGTTGTTACATTTGGAAACCACCGCTCATTCGGATAAGAAATGCAATGCATATTTACGCGTTGCTGTCCTTGATCGTCGTCTCTCTGTTGAACCACTTTCTCAAAAAGGGTTTGAGTGTCCTATCCCACTTCGGTGAGACTCGGCTTGTCTTCAAATTGAGTGTTTGTTAGAATAGATACTTCAGATGTACCAACGGTTGTCTGAGATGGGATGGTCCTTCCCAGCTCGTGTCTTTAGTGAAAGTTCTAGACTACTGCCGACTAGTGAGATTCTTTTTCTTGTGTAGAGATTGAGAGTTTCAGAGTTTCTCACTTCAAACGTGTGGACTAACGTCTCACGTTTCCTGGTCTTAGAGTGTAACGTGAGCTAGCGCTGCACGTCGGCTGGTCTTTCTGGTCTAACCATTTCAAGCCGTGTAGCCACGAGCTACATTAAACCTGCCTAATTCTCACTTGAAACATCGTTACACATCCTGTTAACATATGACCTTAAAGGGATCTGCACTTGTATTCTATGACATTTCAGATTTACGTATGATAATTTTTCACGAAGTAGTTTGGATGTAGTGAACTACTTTTTCAAAGTAACTTTAGTTAAGTAAACTATATTTTTTCTTAAGGGTAGCTTTAGTGTAGTTTACATTCTTCCAGTGGGAAGTAATTGGTAGCTTGGTAAACTACACTGCTCAAAAAAATAAAGGGAACACTAAAATAACACATCCTAGATCTGAATGAATGAAATAATCGTATTAAATACTTTTTATTTTTACATAGTTGAATGTGCTGACAACAAAATCACACAAAAATGATCAATGGAAATCAAATGTATCAACCCATGGAGGTCTGGATTTGGAGTCACCCTCAAAATTAAAGTGGAAAACCACACTACAGGCTGATCCAACTTTGATGTAATGTCCTTAAAACAAGTCAAAATGAGGCTCAATAGTGTGTGTGGCCTCCACGTGCCTGTATGACCTCCCTACAACGCCTGGGCATGCTCCTGATGAGGTGGCGGATGGTCTCCTGAGGGATCTCCTCCCAGACCTGGACTAAAGCATCCGCCAACTCCTGGACAGTCTGTGGTGCAACGTGGCGTTGGTGGATGGAGCGAGACATGATGTCCCAGATGTGCTCAATTGGATTCAGGTCTGGGGAACGGGCGGGCCAGTCCATAGCATCAATGCCTTCCTCTTGCAGGAACTGCTGACACACTCCAGCCAAATGAGGTCTAGCATTGTCTTGCATTAGGAGGAACCCAGGGCCAACCGCACCAGCATATGGTCTCACAAGGGGTCTGAGGATCTCATCTCGGTACCTAATGGCAGTCAGGCTACCTCTGGCGAACACATGGAGGGCTGTGCGGCCCCCCAAAGAAATGCCACCCCACACCATGACTGACCCACCGCCAAACCGGTCATGCTGGAGGATGTTGCAGGCAGCAGAACGTTCTCCACGGTGTCTCCAGACTCGTCTGTCACGTGCTCAGTGTGAACCTGCTTTCATCTGTGAAGAGCATAGGGCGCCAGTGGCGAATTTGCCAATCTTGGTGTTCTCTGGCAAATGCCAAACATCCTGCACAGTGTTGGGCTGTAAGCACAACCCCCACCCGTGGACGTCGGGCCCTCATACCACCCTGATGGAGTCTGTTTCTGACCGTTTGAGCAGACACATGCACATTTTTGGCCTGCTGGAGGTCATTTTGCAGGGCTCTGGCAGTGCTCCTCCTGCTCCTCCTTGCACAAAGGCGGAGGTAGCAGTCCTGCTGCTGGGTTGTTGCCCTCCTACGGCCTCCTCCACGTCTCCTGATGTACTGGCCTGTCTCCTGGTAGCGCCTCCATGCTCTGGACACTACGCTGACAGACACAGCAAACCTTCTTGCCACAGCTCGCATTGATGTGCCATCCTGGATGAGCTGCACTACCTGAGCCACTTGTGTGGGTTGTAGACTCCGTCTCATGCTACCACTAGAGTGAAAGCACCGCCAGCATTCAAAAGTGACCAAAACATCAGCCAGGAAGCATAGGAACTGAGAAGTGGTCTGTGGTCACCACCTGCAAAACCAGTCCTTTATTGGGGGTGTCTTGCTAATTGCCTATAATTTCCACCTGTTGTCTATTCCATTTGCACAACAGCATGTGAAATTTATTGTCAATCAGTGTTGCTTCCTAAGTGGACAGTTTGATTTCACAGAAGTGTGATTGACTTGGAGTTACATTGTGTTGTTTAAGTGTTCCCTTTATTTTTTTGAGCAGTGTATATTTTCAGAGTTGCTTCCCCAACACTCGTGTAACAGACTACCTCATACTGTATTTATTTATAAATAAACTAACCTGAACTCTCTCTCCCTCTCCCTCCCATTCCCTCACTCGCTCTCTCCCTCTCCCCCCCCCTCTCCCCCTCTTCCCCTCCCCCCTCTCTCTCTCGCTCTCCCTCCCATTCCCTCCCTTGCTCTCTCCCTCTCTCCCCCCTCCCCCTCTTCCCCTCCCCTTTCTCTCTCTCCCTCTCTCCCCCCCCCTCCCCCTCTTCCCCTCCCCCCCTCTCTCTCTCCCTCTCCCTCCCATTCCCTCACTCGCTCTCTCCCTCTCCCCCTCTTCCCCTCCCCCCTCTCTCTCTCGCTCTCCCTCCCATTCCCTCCCTTGCTCTCTCCCTCTCTCCCCCCTCCCCCTCTTCCCCTCCCCTTTCTCTCTCTCCCTCTCTCCCCCCCCCCCCTCTTCCCTTCCCCTCTCTCTCTCTCCCTCTCCCTCCCATTCCCTCCCTCGCTCTCTCCCTCTCTCCCCCCCCCCCTCCCCCTCTTCCCCTCCCCCCTCTCTCTCTCGCTCTCTCTCTAGCCCATGGTTGATGATGGAGGAGACAGGTCCTCGTATAGCAGACTACTTTGTGGTAGCGGGTCTCACTGACTCCTCCAAGCCCTTAGAGGAGGAGCTGCAGCTGGATGATGTTCCTGGTCGCTTCCCCCGCTCGGCCCCTGGTGGTCGGCCCCTGGCCCCCATCACAGACGTAGCTGTGGTCATACGCTCCCTGGGGGAAGAGGTACAGTAGTACAGTACTAGTTTAGATTTTAACTTTTTTAAGGTAAAACTATTCTGGTAACTTTCCCCAAATTCCCAGGTTTTCCAGAAATCCGGGTTGGGGTGATTTCTGGATTTCCTACTTATCCACTCCTGATTCTGGGATCTTCCAACAAGGATTTCTGGAAATTCTGGGAATTTTGGGAAAGTTACCCACGTTTTTCAACCCTAACTTTCAGCCTTCTTAAAGCATTTGTAAAGTTGTTTTTGATGTACAGAGCTTTGTGATTTCTGCATTTAATAAAATGGTGTACCCCAAGGTTCTATTCCGGGTCCTGTGCTTTTCAACAAAACTGTATCTGTGCTGAGGATCATTTGTCATTTAGCAGACACTTTTTTTAAAAATCTAGAGCGATTTACAGTGTGCATACATTTTATTATATGGCGGCCACAGCGGGAATTGAACCCTCAATCCTTGGCATTGCAAGTGCCATGCTCTACCAACTGAACCACACAGGATCACACATCTCATATACCCTGTACCTGCACTATGAATGTATTGTTCTGATGTTTTGTCTTTGTGTATAATTATTCCTAGGTTCCTCAGGGGTACACCTGCCTGGAGTCTACCCCTTCTGGTCTGTCTGCAGAGCTGAACGGAGCCAGTCTCAGAGGGCCTCAGATCTACCTCTGCTACAAGAGAGGGCGGGATAAACCTCCTCTCACTGATCTGGGGTCTGTCATCTCCTGCTACTCACAACACTACACTACTCCTTACCTTTATTAATGCTGGTTTAAGAACCGTTCTTAAATGGTCACTCACAGCAACACTACGCTAATCCCTGTCTGCATCCCAAAATAGCACCCCTTATGCAGCCTAATCCCCCTGTTCCTTCTAATACTGACCTGAAATCAGTTCTTCTCCTGTGATTTACAACACTACACTAATCCTATAGCAGCCTCCTAGGGCGGGTCTAGGAACCGTTCTCATAACGCTACACTAATCCCTAGTTTTCTTCTAGGACTGAACTAGGAACAGCTACTTGCCCATCACTCACACCACTACACTTACCCAAAACACACGCTACAGCAATCAATCGCCTATTCCTTTAGATCTGACCTAGGACCAGTTCTTCCCCGGTCACTGGCCTATATCTCACACAACAAACCCTCATCCCGTCTCCCAGCGCTGACCTAAGGTCAGTACTTACAGGTTCTTGGGTCAGTAGTCCAGTAATCTTCTTTCACTGTCTATTGAACATGACTTACCATAATCAAGGCTTTATCCCAACTTTGTTTCTACGTAC
This sequence comes from Coregonus ussuriensis, assembly GCA_031479575.1. Classification (NCBI taxonomy): domain Eukaryota; kingdom Metazoa; phylum Chordata; class Actinopteri; order Salmoniformes; family Salmonidae; genus Coregonus; species Coregonus ussuriensis. Next base: position 8,212,695 of record CM062498.1, on the reverse strand, counting down.
TCAGGTCTTAGGAGTGAGTTACGTCATTTAGTTACATTCAGTTACGTCATTTGTCTATTATTGTTTAAAAGGAAAACAACACCTTGTGGATATTGTTGACTGTGTAAACACACTAAAAGCCTTTTCCCATTATCACGCCGACCCCAACTGTACAGCGCTATCTCTATCACGCCGACCCCAACTGTACAGCGCTATCTCTATCATGCCGACCCCAACTGTACAGCGCTATCTCTATCATCCCGACCCCAACTGTACAGCGCTATCTCTATCACGCCGACCCCAACTGTACAGCGCTATCTCTATCACGCCGACCCCAACTGTACAGCGCTATCTCTATCACGCCGACCCCAACTGTACAGCGCTATCTCTATCACGCCGACCCCAACTGTACAGCGCTATCTCTATCACGCCGACCCCAACTGTACAGCGCTATCTCTATCACGCCGACCCCAACTGTACAGCGCTATCTCTATCACGCCGACCCCAACTGTACAGCGCTATCTCTATCATGCCGACCCCAACTGTACAGCGCTATCTCTATCATGCCGACCCAACCCCAACTGTACAGTGCTATCTCTATCACGCCGACCCCAACTGTACAGCGCTATCTCTATCATGCCGACCCAACCCCAACTGTACAGTGCTATCTCTATCACGCCGACCCCAACTGTACAGCGCTATCTCTATCACGCCGACCCCAACTGTACAGCGCTATCTCTATCATGCCGACCCAACCCCAACTGTACAGTGCTATCTCTATCACGCCGACCCCAACTGTACAGCGCTATCTCTATCACGCCGACCCCAACTGTACAGCGCTATCTCTATCATGCCGACCCAACCCCAACTGTACAGTGCTATCTCTATCACGCCGACCCCAACTGTACAGCGCTATCTCTATCACGCCGACCCCAACTGTACAGCGCTATCTCTATCACGCCGACCCCAACTGTACAGTGCTATCTCTATCATCCTGACCCCAACTGTACAGTGCTATCTCTATCACGCCGACCCCAACTGTACAGCGCTATCTCTATCATCCTGACCCCAACTGTACAGCGCTATCTCCATCATGCCGACCCCAACTGTACAGCGCTATCTCTATCACGCCGACCCCAACTGTACAGCGCTATCTCTATCATCCTGACCCCAACTGTACAGCGCTATCTCTATCACGCCGACCCCAACTGTACAGCGCTATCTCTATCACGCCGACCCCAACTGTACAGCGCTATCTCTATCACGCCGACCCCAACTGTACAGCGCTATCTCTATCACGCCGACCCCAACTGTACAGCGCTATCTCTATCACGCCGACCCCAACTGTACAGTGCTATCTCTATCATCCTGACCCCAACTGTACAGTGCTATCTCTATCACGACGACCCCAACTGTACAGCGCTATCTCTATCATCCTGACCCCAACTGTACAGCGCTATCTCCATCATGCCGACCCCAACTGTACAGCGCTATCTCTATCACGCCGACCCCAACTGTACAGCGCTATCTCTATCATCCTGACCCCAACTGTACAGCGCTATCTCTATCACGCCGACCCCAACTGTACAGCGCTATCTCTATCACGCCGACCCCAACTGTACAGCGCTATCTCTATCACGCCGACCCCAACTGTACAGCGCTATCTCTATCACGCCGACCCCAACTGTACAGCGCTATCTCTATCATCCTGACCCCAACTGTACAGCGCTATCTCTATCATGCCGACCCAACTGTACAGTGCTATCTCTATCATGCTGACCCCAACTGTACAGTGCTATCTCTATCATGCTGACCCCAACTGTACAGTGCTATCTCTATCATCCTGACCCCAACTGTACAGCGCTATCTCTATCATCCTGACCCCAACTGTACAGCGCTATCTCTATCATGCCGACCCAACTGTACAGCGCTATCTCTATCATCCTGACCCCAACTGTACAGCGCTATCTCTATCATCCTGACCCCAACTGTACAGCGCTATCTCTATCACGCCGACCCCAACTGTACAGTGCTTTCTCTATCACGCCGACCCCAACTGTACAGCGCTATCTCTATCACGCCGACCCCAACTGTACAGCGCTATCTCTATCATCCTGACCCCAACTGTACAGCGCTATCTCTATCATGCCGACCCCAACTGTACAGTGCTATCTCTATCATGCCGACCCCAACTGTACAGCGCTATCTCTATCATGCCGACCCAACTGTACAGCGCTATCTCTATCATGCCGACCCCAACTGTACAGTGCTATCTCTATCATGCCGACCCCAACTGTACAGCGCTATCTCTATCATGCCGACCCAACTGTACAGCGCTATCTCTATCATGCCGACCCCAACTGTACAGTGCTATCTCTATCATGCCGACCCCAACTGTACAGCGCTATCTCTATCATGCCGACCCAACTGTACAGCGCTATCTCTATCATCCTGACCCCAACTGTACAGCGCTATCTCTATCATCCTGACCCCAACTGTACAGTGCTATCTCTATCATGCTGACCCCAACTGTACAGTGCTATCTCTATCATGCTGACCCCAACTGTACAGTGCTATCTCTATCATCCTGACCCCAACTGTACAGCGCTATCTCTATCATCCTGACCCCAACTGTACAGCGCTATCTCTATCATGCCGACCCAACTGTACAGCGCTATCTCTATCATCCTGACCCCAACTGTACAGCGCTATCTCTATCATCCTGACCCCAACTGTACAGCGCTATCTCTATCATGCCGACCCAACTGTACAGCGCTATCTCTATCATCCTGACCCCAACTGTACAGTGCTATCTCTATCATGCCGACCCAACCCCAACTGTACAGTGCTATCTCTATCATGCCGACCCCAACTGTACAGTGCTATCTCTATCATGCTGACCCCAACTGTACAGTGCTGGCTCTATCATGCAGACCCCAACTGTACAGCGCTATCTCTATCATCCTGACCCCAACTGTACAGCGCTATCTCTATCATGCCGACCCAACTGTACAGCGCTATCTCTATCATCCTGACCCCAACTGTACAGCGCTATCTCTATCATGCCGACCCAACCCCAACTGTACAGTGCTATCTCTATCATGCCGACCCCAACTGTACAGCGCTATCTCTATCATGCCGACCCAACTGTACAGCGCTATCTCTATCATCCTGACCCCAACTGTACAGCGCTATCTCTATCATCCTGACCCCAACTGTACAGCGCTATCTCTATCATCCTGACCCCAACTGTACAGTGCTATCTCTATCATGCTGACCCCAACTGTACAGTGCTATCTCTATCATGCCGATCCCAACTGTACAGTGCTATCTCTATCATGCTGATCCCAACTGTACAGTGCTATCTCTATCATGCTGACCCCAACTGTACAGTGCTATCTCTATCATGCAGACCCCAACTGTACAGTGCTATCTCTATCATGCAGACCCCAACTGTACAGTGATATCTCTATCATGCTGACCCCAACTGTACAGTGCTGGCTCTATCATGCTGACCCCAACTGTACAGTGCTATCTCTATCATGCTGACCCCAACTGTACAGTGCTGGCTCTATCATGCTGACCCCAACTGTACAGTGCTATCTCTATCATCCTGACCCCAACTGTACAGTGCTATCTATATCATCCTGACCCCAACTGTACAGTGCTATCTCTATCATGCCGACCCCAACTGTACAGTGCTATCTCTATCATGCTGACCCCAACTGTACAGTGTTATCTCTATCATGCTGACCCCAACTGTACAGCGCTATCTCTATCACGCCGACCCCAACTGTACAGTGCTATCTCTATCATGCTGACCCCAACTGTACAGTGCTATCTCTATCATGCTGACCCCAACTGTACAGTGATATCTCTATCATGCTGACCCCAACTGTACAGTGCTGGCTCTATCATGCAGACCCCAACTGTACAGTGCTATCTCTATCATGCAGACCCCAACTGTACAGTGATATCTCTATCATGCTGACCCCAACTGTACAGTGCTGGCTCTATCATGCTGACCCCAACTGTACAGTGCTATCTCTATCATGCTGACCCCAACTGTACAGTGCTGGCTCTATCATGCTGACCCCAACTGTACAGTGCTATCTCTATCATCCTGACCCCAACTGTACAGTGCTATCTATATCATCCTGACCCCAACTGTACAGTGCTATCTCTATCATGCCGACCCCAAATATACAGTGCTATCTCTATCATCCTGACCCCAACTGTACAGTGCTATCTCTATCATCCTGACCCCAACTGTACAGTGCTATCTCTATCATGCTGACCCCAACTGTACAGTGTTATCTCTATCATGCTGACCCCAACTGTACAGTGTTCTCTATCATGCTGACCCCAACTGTACAGTGCTATCTCTATCATTCTGACCCCAACTGTACAGCGCTATCTCTATCATGCTGACCCCAACTGTACAGTGCTGGCTCTATCATGCTGACCCCAACTGTACAGTGCTATCTCTATCATGCTGACCCAACCCCAACTGTACAGTGCTGGCTTTATCATGCTGACCCCAACTGTACAGTGCTATCTCTATCATGCTGACCCCAACTGTACAGTGCTATCTCTATAATCCTGACCCCAACTGTACAGTGTTGGCTCTATCATGCTGACACCAACTGTACAGTGCTATCTCTATCATGCTGACCCCAACTGTACAGTGCTACCTCTATCATGCTGACCCCAACTGTACAGTGCTATCTCTATCATGCCGACCCAACCCCAACTGTACAGTGCTGGCTCGATCATGCTGACCCCAACTGTACAGTGCTATCTCTATCATGCCGACCCCAACTGTACAGTGCTATCTCTATCATGCTGACCCAAACTGTACAGCACTATCTCTATCATGCCAACTCCAACTGTACTGTGCTATCTCTATCATCCTGACCCCAACTGTACAGTGCTATCTCTATCATGCCTACCCCAACTGTATATTTCTATCTCTATCATGCTGACCCCAACTGTACAGTGCTATCTCTATCATCCTGACCCCAACTGTACAGTGCTATCTCTATCATGCAGACCCCAACTGTACAGTGCTATCTCTATCACCCTGACCCCAAATGTACAGTGCTATCTCTATCATGCAGACCCCAACTGTACAGTGCTATCTCTCTCATCCTGACCCCAACTGTACAGTGCTATCTCTATCATCCTGACCCCAAATGTACAGTGCTATCTCTATCATGCCGACCCAACCCCAACTGTACAGTGTTATCTCTATCATGCTGACCCCAACTGTACAGTGCTATCTCTATCATGCAGACCCCAACTGTACAGTGCTATCTCTATCATCCTGACCCCAAATGTACAGTGCTATCTCTATCATGCAGACCCCAACTGTACAGTGCTATCTCTATCATGCCGACCCAACCCCAACTGTACAGTGTTATCGCTATCATGCTGACCCCAACTGTACAGTGCTATCTGCCTCCCGAGTGGCGCAGTGCTCTAAGGCACTGCATCGCAGTGCTAGCTGTTTCACTAGAGATCCTGGTTTGAATCCAGGCTCTGTCGTAGCCGGCCGCGACCGGGAGACCCATGGGGCGGCGCACAATTGGCCCAGCGTCGTCCAGGGTAGGGGAGGGAATGGCCGGCAGGGATGTAGCTCAGTTGATAGAGCATGGCGTTTGCAACGCCAGGGTTCTGGGTTCGATTCCCACAGGGGGTATGAAAAAAAAAAAATATATGCACTAACTGTAAGTCGCTCTGGATAAGAGCGTCTGCTAAATGACTAAAATGTAAATGTAAATGTCTATCTCTATGATGTTGACCCCAACTGTACAGTGCTATCTCTATCATGCCGACCCCAACTGTACAGTGCTATCTCTATCATGCCGACCCCAACTGTACAGTGCTATCTCTATCATGCCGACCCCAACTGTACAGTGCTATCTCTATCATGCCGACCCCAACTGTACAGTGCTATCTCTATCATGCCGACCCCAACTGTACAGTGCTATCTCTATCATGCCGACCCCAACTGTACAGTGCTATCTATATCATGCCGACCCCAACTGTACAGTGCTATCTCTATCATGCCGACCCCAACTGTACAGTGCTATCTCTATCATGCCGACCCCAACTGTACAGTGCTATCTCTATCATGCCGACCCCAACTGTACAGTGCTATCTCTATCATGCCGACCCCAACTGTACAGTGCTATCTCTATCATGCCGACCCCAACTGTACAGTGCTATCTCTATCATGCCGACCCCAACTGTACAGTGCTATCTATATCATGCCGACCCCAACTGTACAGTGCTATCTATATCATGCCGACCCCAACTGTACAGTGCTATCTATATCATGCTGACCCCAACTGTACAGTGCTGGCTCTATCATGCCGACCCCAACTGTACAGTGCTATCTCTATCATTATCTCTATCATGCCGACCCCAACTGTACAGTGCTATCTCTATCATGCCGACCCCAACTGTACAGTGCTGGCTCTATCATGCCGACCCCAACTGTACAGTGCTATCTCTATCATGCCGACCCCAACTGTACAGTGCTATCTCTATCATGCCGACCCCAACTGTACAGTGCTATCTCTATCATGCCGACCCCAACTGTACAGTGCTATCTCTATCATGCCGACCCCAACTGTACAGTGCTATCTATATCATGCCGACCCCAACTGTACAGTGCTATCTATATCATGCCGACCCCAACTGTACAGTGCTATCTCTATCATGCCGACCCCAACTGTACAGTGCTATCTCTATCATGCCGACCCCAACTGTACAGTGCTATCTCTATCATGCCGACCCCAACTGTACAGTGCTATCTCTATCATGCCGACCCCAACTGTACAGTGCTATCTCTATCATGCAGACCCCAACTGTACAGTGCTATCTCTATCATGCTGACCCCAACTGTACAGTGCTATCTATATCATGCCGACCCTAACTGTACAGTGCTATCTCTATCATGCCGACCCCAACTGTACAGTGCTATCTATATCATGCCGACCCCAACTGTACAGTGCTATCTATATCATGCCGACCCCAACTGTACAGCGCTATCTATATCATGCCGACCCCAACTGTACAGCGCTATCTCTATCATGCCGACCCCAACTGTACAGTGCTATCTCTATCATGTTGACCCCAACTGTACAGTGCTATCTCTATCATGCTGACCCCAACTGTACAGTGCTATCTCTATCATGCTGACCCCAACTGTACAGTGCTATCTCTATCATGCCGACCCCAACTGTACAGTGCTGGCTCAGATATTTTATTTCCAGAAAGAATGGCTGTGTCCCAATCCAAAGGCAGTATCCAATGACTGTGTCCCAATCCAAAGGCAGCATCCAATGACTGTGTCCCAATCCAAAGGCAGCATCCAATGACTGTGTCCCAATCCAAAGGCAGCATCCAATGACTGTGTCCCAATCCAAAGGCAGCATCCAATGGTGTATGAGTGACCAGGCCAGTGCAATACTGCTTGGCCTGGCTTGGCCTGGCTTGGCTCAGCTGTGTATTGTGAATCAGTCCTAACATTTCCTCCTCTGTCCTCTCTGTGTATCTCAGGGTTCTGTATGAGTGGAAGGAGAAGCTGAAGCCTGGCTGTCACATCGTCCAGACCACGCCCTCTGGTCGCCCTGCCAACATCAGTAGCTCCTCCTCCCAGCGCATCTACATCACCTATCGCCGCGCCCCGCAGAGCCAGCCTCACACGTCATTGGCTGTCACAGATGTCTGCATCATCATCCCGGGCAAAGGGGAGACGCCCCCTCACACCTTCTGCAAGGTGGACAAGAACCTCAACAGCAGTATGGTGAGCCAAATCAACCCATACAATACTATACAATACTATACTATACTATACAATACTATACAATACTGTACAATACTGTACAGTGCAATACTGTACAATACTATACAATACAGTACAATACTATACAATGCTATACAATACAGTACAATACAGTACAATACAGTACAATACTATACAATGCAATACAATACTATACAGTACAATACAATACAATACAATACTATAAAATACAGTACAATACAGTACAATACAGTACAATACAGTACAATACAGTACAATACAGTACAATACAGTACAATACTATACAATACTATACAATACAATACAGTACAATACAATACAATACTATACTATACAATACTATACAATATTCATCTCCCAGTGTCTGTTGGTGTCACGATCGTTGGTTAGAGATGAGGACCAAGGCGCAGCGTTGCAGGCAAACATACTCTTTATTAGGCGATATATTGACAAAATAAACAAAACGATAACGTGACAGTTCACGGTCTAACACAAACCAAACTAGAAACAAGATCCCACAACTACTGTGGGAAAACAGCCTGTTTAAATGTGGTTCCCAATCAGAGACAACCAGCCACAGCTGACACTCGTTGCCTCTGATTGAGAACCACACTGGCCAACATAGAAATGAACCAACTAGAACTACAACACAAATCTACACACCCTGGCTCAACATAACAGTGTCCCCAGAGCCAGGGCGTGACAGTACCCCCCCCTAAAGGCGCGGACTCCGACCGCGTCAACTAAATACCACAGGGGAGGGACCGGGTGGGCACTCCGCCTTGGCGGCGGATCCGGCTCCGGGCCTGATCCCCACTCCCTCTCCAACCCCCCAAAGTACCCCTGGTCCGGTCTGGCCCCGCTGACCGGAGCTGGACTACACACTGGTGGAGCGGATTGCTCTAGCTCCGGCGTGAAGCAGCTGACCGGTGCCGGACCAGGCACCAGTGGAACAGGCACGGGCCGTGCCGGACTGACGACGCACACCACTGGCTTGGTGTGGGGAGCAGGAGCGGGCCGGACCGGGCTGGCGACGCACACCACTGGCTTGGTGTGGGGAACAGGCACAGGCCGGACCGTACTGGGGACACACACCAGTACCTCTCGCCGTGCCTCTACACCTTCCTTCCCCTCTTCGACCAGTGGCCCCCGTAACCTGGCGGCCTCCTCTGCCAACCCACTGGGCTGCTCTGTCGCGGTCTCCTGCTGCCCCGTCGTCCACGGCGTTAGCCCCCCCTAAAAATTTTATGGGCTTCACTCCTACCCGTGGACCCGGTCTCCATATCTCTCGCCAGCCTTTCGCCCTTCTGCTTCCAAGTCAAGCCCCTCTCTTCCTCACATGGCTTGACCCAGTCGAGGAGGCGAAGGAGATCCGCTAGAGATCTCTCAGGCGCTGGCTCCTGGACTCGCTGCTTGGTCCAGTCTTGGTGGGATCTTCTGTCACGATCGTTGGTTAGAGATGAGGACCAAGGCGCAGCGTTGCAGGCCAACATACTCTTTATTAGGCGATATATTGACAAAATAAACAAACCGATAACGTGACAGTTCACGGTCTAACACAAACCAAACTAGAAACAAGATCCCACAACTACTGTGGGAAAACAGCCTGTTTAAATGTGGTTCCCAATCAGAGACAACCAGCCACAGCTGACACTTGTTGCCTCTGATTGAGAACCACACTGGCCAACATAGAAATGAACCAACTAGAACTACAACACAAATCTACACACCCTGGCTCAACATAACAGTGTCCCCAGAGCCAGGGCGTGACAGTTGGAAAGCAGACAACCAGATTTTCATCTAGGATGCTCTATTCCATTTATCTTTTCTCTTTCTTTGCCCTTAGAGCCTCATTACAAACTAAATGCATATTTGGGAATATTTTTATTCTGTAAACGCTTCCTACTTTTCACTCTGTCGTTTAATTTAGTATTGTGGAGTAACTACAATGTTGTTGATCCATCCTCAGTTTTCTCCTATCACAACCATTAAACTATGGAACTGTTTTAAAGTCACCATTGGCTTCATGGTGAAATCCCTGAGCAGTTTCCTTCCTCTCCGGCAACTGAGTTAGGAAGGACGCCTGTATCTTTGTAGTGACTGGGTGTATTGATACTCCATTCAAAGTGTAATTAATTACTTCACCATGCTCAAAGGGATAGTCAATGTCTGCTTTTTTTTTTTTTTTACCCATCTACCAATAGCTGCCCTTCTTTGCGAGGCATTGGAAAACCTCCCTGGTCTTTGTGGTTGAATCTGTGTTTGAAATTCACTTCTCGACTGAGGGTCCTTACAAATAATTGTATGTGTGGGGTACAGAGATGATGTAGTCATTCAAAAAGTATGTTAAACACTGTTATTGCACACAGAGTGAATCCATGTGACTTGTTAAGCACATTTTTACTCCTGAACATACACTACATGACCAGAAGTATGTGGACACCTGCTCTTCAAACATCTCATTCCAAAATCCTGGGCATTAATATGGAGTTGGTCCCCCCTTTGCTGCTATAACAGCCTCCACTCTTCTGGGAAGGCTTTCCACTAGATGTTGGAACATTGCTGCAGGGACTTGCTTCCATTCAGCCAGAAGAGCATTAGTGAGGTCGGGCACTGATGTTGGGCGATTAGGCCTGGCTCGCAGTCGGCGTTCCAATTCATCCCAAAGGTGTTCGATGCGGTTGAGGTCAGGGCACTATGCAGGCCAGTCAAGTTCTTCCACACCGATCTCGACAAACCATTTCTGTATGGACCTCGCTTTCTGCACAGGGGCAGTGTCATGGTGAAACAGGAAAGGGCATTCCCCAAACTGTTGCCACGAAGTTGTGAAGCACAGAATCGCCTAGAATGTAATTATATGCTGGAGCGTTAAGATTTCCCTTCACTGGAACTAAAGGGCCTAGCCCAAACCATGAAAAACAGCCCCAGACCACTATTCCTTTTCCACCAAACTTTAAGTTGGCACTATGAATTGGGTGTTTTCCTGGCATCCGCCAAACCCAGATCCGTCCGTCGGACTGCCAGATGGTGAAGTTTGATTCATCACTCCAGAGAACGCGTTTCCACTGCTCCAGAGTCCAATGGCGGCAAGCTTTACACCACTCCAGCTGACGCTTGGCATTGTGCATGGTGATCTTAGGCTTGTGTGCGGCTGCTCGGCCATGGAAACCCATTTCATGAAGCTCCCGACGAACAGTTATTGTGCTGACGTTGCTTCCAGAGGCAGTTTGGAACGCGGTAGTGAGTGTTGCAACTGAGGACAGAGGACTTTTACGCGCTACGCGCTTCAGCACTCAGCGGTCCCGTTCTGTGAGCTTGTGTGCCCTACCACTTTTCGGCTGAGCCGTTGTTGCTCCTAGACGTTTCCACTTCACAATAACATCACTTACAGTTGACCGGGGAAGCTCTAGCAGGGCAGAAACTTGACGAACTGACTTGTTGGAAAGATTGCATCCTATGACGGCGCCACGTTGAACGTCACTGGGCTCTTCAGTAAGGCCATTCTGCTGCCAATGTTTGAGATTACATGGCTGTGTGCTCGATTTTATACACCTGTCAGCAACAGGTGTGGCTGAAATAGCCGAATCCACTCATTTGAAGGGGAGTCCATTTACTTTTGTGTGTATAGTGTATTTAGGCGTAATTCCACTATTCCACTATGAGGGTATCGTGTGTCAGCCAGTGACACAACATCTCAATTTAATCCATTTTAAATTCAGGCTGTAACACAATAAAATGTGGAAAAAGTCAAGGGGTGTGAATACTTTCTGAAGGCGCTGCAGAGTTATCTAGAGTGCTGTCCTTGTACGTCAAGCTGTCTCACGCTACAGAAGCAGGAGATAGGCTCCTGCCCTATGGGCCGTTCTGGCTCGGACAAGGCTTACTTACGAGGACTTGACAAGTGGTGTCCCCCACAGGTTCGACTCCAGGGTCCTAATGCTTTTCACCAAATACAGCGTCCTGGGGAACTACGCTGAGTGTACAAAACATTATGAACGCCTTCGTAATATTGCGTTCCACCCCCTTTTGCCTTCAGAACAGCCTCAATTCGTTGGGGCACGGACTCTACAAGGTGTCGAAAGCGTACCACAGGGATGCTGGCCCATGTTGACTCCAATGCTTCCCTCAGTGTCAAGTTGGCTGGATGTCCTTTTGGGGGGGGGGTGGACTATTCTTGATACACACGGGGAAACTGTTGAGTGTGAAAATCTCAGCAGCGTTGCAGCTCTTGACACAAACCGTTGCGCCTGGCACCTACTACCATACCCCGTTCAAAGGCACTTACATCTTTTGTCTTGACCGTTCACCCTCTGAATGGCACACATACACAATCCATGACTCAATTATCTCAAGGCTTAAAAAGCCTTCTTTAACCTCTCTCCTCCCCTTCACCTACACTGATTGAAGTGGATTTAACAGGTGACATCAATAAGGGATCATGGCTTTCACCTGGATTCACCTGGCCAGTCTATGTCATGGAAAGAGCAGGTGTTCCTAATGTTTTGTCTACTCAGTGTATATCTGTTTCTACCTACTCTAGTACAATGCATTGGTCCCGTTTCAATCTAATGTTGTGAATGTTTGTTTGTCCCATGTCAGTGGGGATCCTCAGTGTACCTGTGTTACAAGAAGTCACTGGCTAAAACCAACACAATCGCATACAACGCAGGTAAAGTACTTGGATTCTCTATTGAACGGACAGTGTGATAGGACAGAATATTGAACGGACAGTGTGATAGGACAGAATATTGAACGGACAGTGTGATAGGACATAATATTGAACGGACAGTGTGATAGGACAGAATATTGAACGGACAGTGTGATAGGACAGAATATTGAGCGGACAGTGTGATAGGACAGAATATTGAACGGACAGTGTGATAGGACAGAATATTGAACGGACAGTGTGATAGGACAGAATATTGAACGGACAGTGTGATAGGACAGAATATTGAACGGACAGTGTGATAGGACAGAATATTGAACGGACAGTGTGATAGGACAGAATATTGAACGGACAGTGTGATAGGACAGAATATTGAACGGACAGTGTGATAGGACAGAATATTGAACGGACAGTGTGATAGGACAGAATATTGAGCGGACAGTGTGATAGGACAGAATATTGAACGGACAGTGTGATAGGACAGAATATTGAACGGACAGTGTGATAGGACAGAATATTGAACGGACAGTGTGATAGGACAGAATATTGAACGGACAGTGTGATAGGACAGAATATTGAACGGACAGTGTGATAGGACAGAATATTGAACGGACAGTGTGATAGGACAGAATATTGAACGGACAGTGTGATAGGACAGAATATTGAACGGACAGTGTGATAGGACAGAATATTGAACGGACAGTGTGATAGGACAGAATATTGAACGGACAGTGTGATAGGACAGAATATTGAACGGACAGTGTGATAGGACAGAATATTGAACGGACAGTGTGATAGGACAGAATATTGAACGGACAGTGTGATAGGACAGAATATTGAACGGACAGTGTGATAGGACAGAATATTGAACGGACAGTGTGATAGGACAGAATATTGAACGGACAGTGTGATAGGACAGAATATTGCGAGTCGATGTGTTACTACTGTATCATTCTGAACAGACAGCTGTTGGTTAATCATGTTGGGTTGAAAAATGTACAGACACTATTGGACACTATTGAACACTATTGGACACTATTGAACACTATTGGACACTATTGGACACTTTTGAACACTATTGGACACTACTCCTGAGTGGCGCAGTGGTCCAAGGCACTGCATCGCAGTGCTAACTGTGCCACTAGAGATCCTGGTTCGAATCCAGGCTCTGTCGCAGCCGGCCGCGACCGGGAGACTCATGGGGCGGCGCACAATTGGCCCAGCGTCGTCCAGGGTAGGGGAGGGAATGGCTGGCAGGGATGTAGCTCAGTTGATAGAGCATGGCGTTTGCAACGCCAGGGTTGTGGGTTTGATTCCCACGGGGGGCCAGTATAAAAAAAATAAAATGTATTCACTAACTGTAAGTCGCTCTGGATAAGAGCGTCTGCTAAATGTCGTAAATGTATTGGACACTATTGGACACTCCAGCCCTAACCCTAAACACAAGGAGAATCTATTAGCAGTGGTAGTCCTGTGTAGCTCAGTTGGTAGAGCATGAAGCTTGCAATGCCAGGGTTGTGGGTTCGTTTCCCACGGGGGGCCAGTATGAAAAATAAATAAAAAAATGTATGCACTCACTAACTGTAAGTCGCTCTGGATAAGAGCGTCTGCTAAAATGTAAAAATGTGGAAAAAGTACCCAATTGTCATACTTGAGTAAAAGTAAAGATAACTTAATAGAAAATGACTCAAGTGAAAGTCACCCAGTAAAATACTACTTGAGTAAAAGTCTTTGATACTAATGTATCATCATGTAAAAGTACATTTAATTTCTAAAATATACTTAAGTATTAAAAGTATAAATAATTTCAAACCAGATGGCGCCATTTTCTTGTTACACTCAGACATAATTTACAAAGGAAGCATTTGTTTGGTGAATCCGCCAGATCAGAGGCAGTAGGGATGACCAGGGATGTTCTCTTGATATGTGTGTGAATTGGACCATTTTCCTGTCCTGCTAAGCATTCAAAATGTAACGAGTACTTTTGGGTGTCAGGGAAAATGTATGGAGTAAAAAGTACATTATTTTCATTAGGAATGTAGTGAAGTAAAAGTAAAAGTTGTCCAAAATTTAAATAGTAAAGTAAAGTACAGATACCCCCAAAAAACTACTTAAGTAGTACTTTCAAGTATTTTTATTTAAGTACTTTACACCACTGTCTAGTAGTGATTGGATAAGTGCTGTGAAGACAGTGTACTGCAGGGTTCTTCAATTCCGGTCCTGGAGGGCCGAAACACTTCTGTTTTTTATTTCTACCTGGTAGTTAATTGCACTCACCTGGTGTCCCAGGTCTGAATTAGCCCCTGATTAGAAGGAGAGGATGAAAAACAGAGGTGTTTCGGCCCTCCAGGACCGGAATTGAAGAGCCCTGGTGTACTGTGTGCTTCTATCATGCAAATCTAATTAGAACATATTATATCTGTTTTCTCTCTCTAGGTCTGTTGTGTAGGTACCCAGAGGAGGATGATGAGTCTTTCCCGCTGCCGGAGTCTGTTCCTCTGTTCTGTCTGCCCATGGGAGCTAGCATCGAGTTCTGGCCAGCTCACAGCAAACACTCCATGCCCGTCTTCTCTACCTTTGTACTGACTGGGGCCTCTGGGGACAAGGTGGGGACAAGCACACACACACACACACACACACACACACACACACACACACACACACACACACACACACACACACACACACACACACACACACACACACACACACACACACACACACACACACAAACACACACAAAAGAGGAGGCTGGTAGGAGAAGCTGTACAGTATATACCTGTAATAAGTATTCACCCCCCTTGGCATTTTTCCTATTTTGTTGCCTTACAACCTAGAATTAAAATGATTTTTTTGGGGGGGGGTTTGTATCATTTTTTATTGTATTTTATTTTTTTGTATTTTTTTCAGTATTTTACCCCCTTTTTCTCCCCAATTTCGTGGTATCCAATTGGTAGTTACAGTCTTGTCCCACCGCTGCAACTCCCGTACAGACACGGGAGAAAGCGAAGGCCTAGAGTCGTGCGTCCTCTGAAACACAACCCAACCGAGCCGCACTGCTTCTTGACACGGTGCCCGCTTAACCCGGAAGCCAGCCGCACCAATGTGTCGGAGGAAGCACCGTACACCTGGCGACCGAGTCAGCGTGCACTGCGCCTGGCCCGCCACAGGAGTCGCTAGTGCACGTGGGACAAGAACATCCCTGCCGGCCAAACCCTCCCCTACCCTAGGCGATGCTGGACCAATTGTGCGCCGCCCCATGACCGGGAGACCCATGTCTGGGCTTTGACTAGGCCATTCCAAGACATTTAATTGTTTCCCCTTAAACCACTCAAGTGTTGCTTTAGCAGTATGCTTAGGGTCATTGTCCTGCTGGAAGGTGAACCTCTGTCCCAGTCTCAAATCTCTGGAAGACTGAAACAGGTTTCCCTCAAGAATGTCCCTGTATTTAGAGCCATCCATCATTCCTTCAATTCTGACCAGTTTCCCAGTCCCTGCTGATTAAAAACATGGCGTTTAAAAACATAGCGTTTTCCTTGATGGCCAAAAAGCTCAATTTTAGTCTCATCTGACCAGAGTACCTTCTTCCATATGTTTGGGGAGTCTCCCACATGCCTTTTGGTGAACACCAAACGTGTTTGCTTATTTCTTTCTTTAAGCAATGGCTTTTTTCTGGCCACTCTTCCGTAAAGCCCAGCTCTGTGGAGTGTACGGCTTAAAGTGGTCCTATGGACAGATACTCCAATCTCCGCTGTGGAGCTTTGCAGCTCCTTCAGGGTTATCTTTGGTCTCTTTGTTGCCTCTCTGATTAATGCCCTCCTTGCCTGGTCCGTGAGTTTTGGTGGGCGGCCCTCTCTTGGCAGGTTTGTTGTGGTGCCATATTCTTTCTATTTTTTAATAATGGATTTAACTACTCTGCTCTGCTCTACTCTACTCTACTCTGTCTCTACTCTACTCTGTCTCTACTCTACTCTACTCTACTCTACTCTACTCTACTCTACTCTACTCTACCTCTACTCTACCTCTACTCTACTCTGTCTCTACTCTACTCTACTCTACTCTACTCTACTCTACTCTACTCTGTCTCTACTCTACTCTGTCTCTACTCTACTCTGTCTCTACTCTACTCTACTCTACTCTACTCTACTCTACTCTGTCTCTACTCTACTCTGTCTCTACTCTACTCTACTCTACTCTACTCTACTTTTCTCTACTCTACTCTACTCTACTCTACTCTACTCTACTCTACTCTACTCTACTCTACTCTACTCTGTCTCTACTCTACTCTACTCTACTCTACCTCTACTCTACTCTACTCTACTCTACTCTACTCTGTCTCTACTCTACTCTACTCTACTCTACTCTGTCTCTACTCTACTCTACTCTACTCTGTCTCTACTCTACTCTACTCTACTCTACTCTACTCTGTCTCTACTCTACTCTACTCTACTCTACTCTACTCTACCTCTACTCTACTCTACTCTGTCTCTACTCTACTCTGTCTCTACTCTACTCTACTCTACTCTACTCTACTCTACTCTGTCTCTACTCTACTCTACTCTACTCTACCTCTACTCTACTCTACTCTACTCTACTCTACTCTGTCTCTACTCTACTCTACTCTACTCTACTCTACTCTACCTCTACTCTACTCTACTCTGTCTCTACTCTACTCTGTCTCTACTCTACTCTGTCTCTACTCTACTCTGTCTCTACTCTACTCTACTCTACCTCTACTCTACTCTACTCTACTCTACTCTACTCTACTCTACTCTACTCTGTCTCTACTCTACTCTACTCTACTCTACTCTACTCTACTCTGTCTCTACTCTACTCTGTCTCTACTCTACTCTGTCTCTACTCTACTCTGTCTCTACTCTACTCTACTCTACCTCTACTCTACTCTACTCTACTCTACTCTACTCTACTCTACTCTACTCTGTCTCTACTCTGTCTCTACTCTACTCTACTCTACTCTACTCTACTCTACTCTACTCTGTCTCTACTCTACTCTGTCTCTACTCTACTCTGTCTCTACTCTACTCTACTCTACCTCTACTCTACTCTACTCTACTCTACTCTACCTCTACTCTACTCTACCTCTACTCTACTCTACTCTGTCTCTACTCTACTCTGTCTCTACTCTACTCTGTCTCTACTCTACTCTGTCTCTACTCTACTCTACTCTACCTCTACTCTACTCTACTCTACTCTACTCTACTCTACTCTACTCTACTCTGTCTCTACTCTGTCTCTACTCTACTCTGTCTCTACTCTACTCTACTCTACTCTGTCTCTACTCTACTCTGTCTCTACTCTACTCTGTCTCTACTCTACTCTACTCTGTCTCTACTCTACTCTGTCTCTACTCTACTCTACTCTACTCTACTCTACTCTGTCTCTACTCTACTCTACTCTACTCTACTCTACCTCTACTCTACTCTACACTACTCTACTCTACTCTGCTCTACTCTACTCTGTCTCTACCTCTACTCTACTCTACTCTGTCTCTACTCTACTCTACTCTGTCTCTACTCTACTCTACTCTACTCTACTCTACTCTACTCTACTCTACTCTACTCTACTCTACTCTGCTCTGCTCTACTCTACTCTACTCTACTCTACTCTACTCTGTCTCTACTCTACTCTACTCTACTCTACTCTACTCTACTCTACTCTACTCTACTCTGTCTCTACTCTACTCTACTCTACTCTGTCTCTACTCTACTCTACTCTACTCTACTCTACTCTACTCTACTCTACTCTACTCTACTCTACTCTACTCTGTCTCTACTCTACTCTACTCTACTCTACTCTACTCTACTCTACTCTACTCTACTCTACTCTACTCTACTCTACTCTACTCTACTCTCTACTCTACTCTACTCTGTCTCTACTCTACTCTACTCTACTCTACTCTACTCTACTCTACTCTACTCTACTCTACTCTACTCTACTCTACTCTACTCTACTCTACTCTACTCTACTCTACTCTACTCTACTCTACTCTGTCTCTACTCTACTCTACCTCTACTCTACTCTGTCTCTACTCTACTCTACTCTACTCTACTCTGTCTCTACTCTACTCTACTCTACTCTACTCTGTCTCTACTCTACTCTACTCTACTCTACTCTGACTCTACTCTACTCTGTCTCTACTCTACTCTACTCTACTCTACTCTACTCTACTCTACCTCTACTCTACTCTACTCTACTCTACTCTACTCTGTCTCTACTCTACTCTGTCTCTACTCTACTCTGTCTCTACTCTACTCTGTCTCTACTCTGCTCTACTCTACTCTACTCTGCTCTACTCTACTCTGTCTCTACTCTACTCTACTCTACTCTACTCTACTCTACTCTACTCTGTCTCTACTCTACTCTACTCTACTCTACTCTACTCTACTCTACTCTACTCTGTCTCTACTCTACTCTACTCTGTCTCTACTCTACTCTGTCTCTACTCTACTCTGCTCTACTCTGTCTCTACTCTACTCTGTCTCTACTCTACTCTACTCTACTCTACTCTACTCTACTCTACTCTGTCTCTACTCTACTCTACTCTACTCTACTCTACTCTACTCTACTCTACTCTGTCTCTACTCTACTCTACTCTGTCTCTACTCTACTCTGTCTCTACTCTACTCTGCTCTACTCTGTCTCTACTCTACTCTGTCTCTACTCTACTCTGTCTCTACTCTACTCTACTCTACTCTACTCTACTCTACTCTACTCTGTCTCTACTCTACTCTACTCTGTCTCTACTCTACTCTACTCTACTCTACTCTACTCTACTCTACCTCTACTCTACTATACTCTGTCTCTACTCTACTCTGTCTCTACTCTACTCTGTCTCTACTCTACTCTGTCTCTACTCTACTCTACTCTACTCTACTCTACTCTACTCTACTCTACTCTACTCTACTCTACTCTGTCTCTACTCTACTCTGTCTCTACTCTACTCTACTCTACTCTACTCTACTCTACTCTACTCTGCTCTACTCTACTCTACTCTACTCTACCTCTACTCTACTCTACTCTACTCTACTCTACTCTGTCTCTACTCTACTCTGTCTCTACTCTACTCTGTCTCTACTCTACTCTGTCTCTACTCTACTCTACTCTGCTCTACTCTACTCTACTCTACTCTACTCTACCTCTACTCTACTCTACTCTACTCTACTCTACTCTGTCTCTACTCTACTCTGTCTCTACTCTACTCTGTCTCTACTCTACTCTGCTCTACTCTACTCTACTCTACTCTACCTCTACTCTACTCTACTCTACTCTACTCTACTCTGTCTCTACTCTACTCTGTCTCTACTCTACTCTGTCTCTACTCTACTCTGTCTCTACTCTGCTCTACTCTACTCTACTCTGCTCTACTCTACTCTGTCTCTACTCTACTCTACTCTACTCTACTCTACTCTACTCTACTCTGTCTCTACTCTACTCTACTCTACTCTACTCTACTCTACTCTACTCTACTCTGTCTCTACTCTACTCTACTCTGTCTCTACTCTACTCTGTCTCTACTCTACTCTACTCTACTCTACTCTACTCTACTCTACTCTGTCTCTACTCTACTCTGTCTCTACTCTACTCTACTCTGTCTCTACTCTACTGTCTCTACTCTACTCTACTCTACTCTACTCTGTCTCTACTCTACTCTACTCTACTCTACTCTGTCTCTACTCTACTCTACTCTACTCTACTCTACTCTACTCTACTCTACTCTGTCTCTACTCTACTCTGCTCTACTCTGTCTCTACTCTACTCTACTCTACTCTACCTCTACTCTACTGCTCTGTCTCTACTCTACTCTGTCTCTACTCTACTCTACTGTCTCTACTCTACTCTGCTCTGATTCCTCACAACCTCTCATTCTCCTTCGCAGGCTATTCTCCTGGCACTATCATGCCACTATATCATGTATTTATTTAGATTAAATTACTTCAAAGAGATAAGAATAATTGGTAACGATTTACTTTGACTACATATCCATAACACATTTATTACACATATATAAGCATTTAATGAATGTGTTATACCAGGTCCCAACTGCATTATTAAATGTTAATTATATATATATATATAAATAGCATATCTATAGCACATTAATGTCATGCTATGCAGTACTGAAGTTTTGCCTGTTTGATTGCCTTACGGAGGGAATAACTACACTGTTTGTACTCGTCCATGTTCCCAGTCACCTTGCCATGGTTAAATGCGGTGGTTCGCGCTTTCAGTTTTGCGCGAATGCTGCCATCTATCAGACGAGTTACGAAAGAGTTATGATATGACCCTCAACTACACGATTTGATCCGTAAAATGTACCCTGAGGATTCAACCCTGTGGGGATGTTCATGCACCATAGACCTCAGTAAGAAGAAGAAGAAGAAGAAGAAGAAGAAGAAGAAGAAGAAGAAGAGTCATAGACCTCAGTGAGAAGAAGAAGAAGAAGAAGAAGAAGAGTCATAGACCTCAGTAAGAAGAAGAAGCTTGTCATTGTAATGATGCATCTATTAAGAAACCTAAATATGAGCTCTTGCATAGCATGACATGAATGTGCTATAGAAATGCTATGGATATAATTAATTAACCTGGGACCTTTTTATAACGCGTTCATTAAATACTTATAGATGTGTAACAAATTAGTTATGGATATGTAGTCAAGGTAAATCATTACCATAGAACTAATAGGGTATTCTGTGATGTGAGTTTGTGGGGATTTGGCGATATGTTACTTACTGTTGTGTGTGTGTGTGTGTGTGTGTGTGTGTGTGTGTGTGTGTGTGTGTGTGTGTGTGTGTGTGTGTGTGTGTGTGTGTGTGTGTGTGTGTGTGTGTGTGTCTGTGTGTGTGTGTGTGTGTGTGTGTGTGTGTGTGTGTGTGTGTGTGTGTGTGTGTGTGTGTGTGTGTGTGTTTGTCTACCTCTCTCCAGGTGTATGGAGCAGCCATTCAGTTCTATGAGCCATACCCAGAGGACCACCTGAGTGACAGACAGCGTTCTCTCCTGGGGCTACCGGGCACGTGCAATAGCAGCAAAGGGACAAAGAGCGTTCATGCTAACAAGAGTATCTGTTTGCTGTCACACTGGCCCTTCTTTGACTCATTCAGGAACTTCCTGACGTTCCTCTACAGATACTCCATCTCTGGACCACACGCTCTGCCTATAGAGAAGTGAGGAATGCACACACGCACGCACGCAGGCACACGGCCACACACACATTCACGCATGTACGCACGCACACACACACACGAACACACACACACACACACACACTCTACAAGCTCTCATTTCATTTCCCAATACCATCTCATTTTAAAGTGTCAAAAAAACAATTAAACAAACAATACTTAGTAACAATAATACAATGGGAACTACTGTCTGATAATAATAACAATGAACATTATTACATTAACAGCATAAAAAAGTTGTTGTACAACTACTAATAGGCCTACAACTAATAAAACTACTGCTAAAACTACTAATACAACTAATAAAAACTACTGCTACAACTACTAATACAACTAATAAAACTACTGCTAAAACTACTAATACAACTAATAAAACTACTGCTACAACTACTAATACAACTAATAAAACTACTAATACAACTAATAGAAACTACTGCTACAACTACTAATACAACTAATAAAACTAAGTATTATAAATATATACATACATATTTACTAATATCTCCACATGGTGATGTTTCTATTAGTTAAAAATAGTCACCATAATCTATATAGTAACCCAAGCTTGTAGTTAATCGTTTTTCTAATATAATCAATATACTTTCCAAAAGATAATTCAGAATCTATCTTCAAACCCAGATCCAGAATTTAGAAATTGCCAGCTGTGGAGTTTATTCTTTGCCGCGTACCAAACAACATGATATAGGACTCTGCTTGATCTCAAACCAAATCATTTGCTAGAAACCATAGTTGTAAAGTGTTAAATTCATCTTGGAGAGTTGCAAAATAATAATAATTAATATTTATTATTATTAAATGAATTAATAAAGGGATACTTTGGGATGTTGGCAATGAGGCCCTTTATCTACTTCCCCAGAGTCAGAGGAACTGGTGGAAACTACCTGTAACCATAAAAATGGAACCCATGAGTTCATCTGACTCTGGGGAAGTAGATAAATGGCTTCATTGCCACCATCCCAAAGTATCCCTTTAAAATTATATTTGAGAAAATACTTTGCTGCATTCCCTGGACTGTGTAGGAATGTCAAAGCAGTCATAAATACAATTAAGCTGTCTATACTGTCTATACACACCATTATATACAGTCTATACACACCATTATATACTGTCTATACACACCATTATATACTGTCTATACACACCATTATATACTGTCCATACACACCATTATATACTGTCCATACACACCATTATATACTGTCTATACACACCATTATATACTGTCTATACACACCATTATATACTGTCTATACACACCATTATATACTGTCTATACACACCATTATATACTGTCTATACACACCATTATATACTGTCCATACTGTCTATACACACCATTATATACTGTCTATACACACCATTATATACTGTCTATACACACCATTATATACTGTCTATACACACCATTATATACTGTCTATACACACCATTATATACTGTCTATACACACCATTATATACTGTCTATACACACCATTATATACTGTCTATACACACCATTATATACTGTCTATACAGACCATTATATACTGTCTATACAGACCATTATATACTGTCTATACACACCATTATATACTGTCTATACACACCATTATATACTGTCTATACAGACCATTATATACTGTCCATACACACCATTATATACTGTCTATACACACCATTATATACTGTCTATACACACCATTATATACTGTCTATACACACCATTATATACTGTCTATACACACCATTATATACTGTCTATACACACCATTATATACTGTCTATACAGACCATTATATACTGTCTATACACACCATTATATACTGTCCATACACACCATTATATACTGTCTATACACACCATTATATACTGTCCATACTGTATATACACACCATTATATACTGTCTATACACACCATTATATACTGTCTATACACACCATTATATACTGTCTATACACACCATTATATACTGTCCATACTGTATATACACACCATTATATACTGTCTATACACACCATTATATACTGTCTATTCTGTCTATACACACCATTATATACTGTCTATACACACCATTATATACTGTCTATACACACCATTATATACTGTCTATACACACCATTATATACTGTCTATACACACCATTATATACTGTCTATACACACCATTATATACTGTCTATACACACCATTATATACTGTCTATACACACCATTATATACTGTCTATACACACCATTATATACTGTCCTATACACACCATTATATACTGTCTTACACACCATTATATACTGTCTATACACACCATTATATACTGTCTATACACACCATTATATACTGTCTATACACACCATTATATACTGTCATAACACACCATTAGATACGTGTCTATACACACCATTATATACTGTCTATACACACCATTATATACTGTCCTATACACACCATTATATACTGTCTATACACACATTAAATACTGTCTCTACACACCATTATATACTGTCTATACACACCATTATATACTGTTCTATACACACCATTATATACTGTCATACTTTCATACACACCATTA
>CM062498.1:8070943-8183443 GCA_031479575.1 Coregonus ussuriensis | reverse complement strand
CCCCACAGACCTGAAACTACATCTCAGGTACTCAAAACTCTAAACACAAAAGTTTGCCAATTTCCCCAAACCCCACAGACATCTTGCAAAATGAAACACAGCTATCATAATCATGTACTCCCTGCTCAAAATGAAACTCTGCATACAAATGAGACACACACACATCAAATTAATCTAACTTAGTGACAACTGAGATCACACTAATGTGACATATTCAAAACACTACTATCAGAACCTATTTCAGTGTAAAGACTAAGATGTTTTTGTTATGCTGTATATTGTTTGTGTGTACTCAAACAAATGCAAAAATGTAAGTTTTATATTTCAACATGACTCAATACATGTCAAACAGCACACTGTAGGCACACATACAATAAAAATGCAAACAAACAGTGAATATATTTTGCAATATGCAAAGGAAGAAAAATAGTCCTGTTGAAGCGGGTGATTTGGACGGAGTCAGTCGCAGGAGGGTAAATCACAGAATAAATGGTTTATTCGGTAAGACAGCGGTACGCAGCAATGTGTAAAACACTACAGTGCGGTATTACGGCGCATTGGAGACAACAAGGCACACGGGTGAATATCCCGGCAATACAAAATACAAGGAGCTCCACCGAGCTTCTCTCTCCTCCACAATAAACAATCACACACAAAGACAAGGGGGCAGAGGGAACACTTATACAGGTACTGATGAGGGGATATGAACCAGGTTTGTGTAATAAACAAGACAAAACAAATGGAATGATGAGATGAGGAGCGGCAGTGGCTAGAAGGCCGGTGACGACGAACGCTGAAGCCTGAACCAGGAGAGGAGGCAGCTTCGGAGGAAGTCGTGACACCTATCTGTCCCACTGTACTGAATAGATAAAGAAACTGTCAAATCAAAATAAATCATAAGTCAAGAAACAAATACTATGTAGCCACAGCTCTTCCTCCTGCTGTCCTCCCTCCCTCCCCCTCTCTCTCTCTCTCTCTCTCCCTCTCTCTCTCTCTCTCTCTCTCCTCTCTCTCTGTCTCTCTCTCTCTCTGTCTCTCTCTCTCTCTCTCTCTCTCTCTCTCTGTCTCTCTGTCTCTCTCTCTCTCTGTCTCTCTCTCTCTCTCTCTCTCTCTCTCTCTCTCTCTCTCTCTCTCTCTCTCTCTCTCTCTGTCTCTCTCTGTCTCTGTCTCTCTCTCTCTCTCTCTCTCTCTCTCTCTCTCTCTCTCTCTCTCTCTCTCTCTCTCTCTCTCTCTCTCTCTCTCTCTCTCTCTCTCTCTCTCTCGCTGTCTCTCTCCCCCTCCCTCCCTCCTCCTATCTCTTCCTCATATCCTAATCTCTTGTGTTGTGTTTTCAGTAAGGAGGAGAAGAGGGCCCTAACATGGAAGATACTACCACAGAAAGCCTGCAAACATCTCCTCAATACCCTGGGTAGTCTGTACCAGCAGCTAACTGAAGGTGAGCCTGGAAACTGATAACCGTTTATCTTCATTTTTGCGTAAGTCTCCCATTTGACTTCATCAAGCAATGTACGCGGGAGTCCGCATTGCGTGCTCTGATTCGGCCCATTGTAAATTAGACAGTGTTTCATCTTACATACAGTGCATTCGGAAAGTATTCAGACCCCTTGACTTTATCCACATTTTGTTATGTTACAGCCTTATTATTAAATTGATTAAATAATTTCCCCCCCTCATCAATCTACACACAATACCCTATAATGACAAAGCAAAAACAGGTTTTTAGAAATGTTTGCAAATGTATTAAAAATAAAAAACAGAAATACCTTATTTACATAAGTATTCATACCCTTTGCTATGAGATTCGAAATTGAGCTCAGGTGCATCCTGTTTCCATTGATCATCCTTGAGATGTTTCTACAACTTCATTGGAGTCCACCTGTGGTAAATTCAATTGATTGGACATGATTCGGAAAGGCACACACCTGTCTATATAAGGTCCCACAGTTGACAGTGCATGTCAGAGCAAAAACCAAGCCATGAGGTCGAAGGAATTGTCCGTAGAGCTCCGAGACAGGATTGTGTCGAGGCACAGATCTGGGGAAGGGTAACAAAACATTTCTGCAGCATTGAAGGTCCCCAAGAACACAGTGGCCTCCATCATTCTTAAATGGAAGAAGTTTGGAACCACCAAGACTCTTCCTAGTGCTGGCCGCCCGGCCAAACTGAGGAATCGGGGGAGAAGGGCCTTGGTCAGGGGGGTGACCAAGAACCCGATGGTCACTCTGACAGAGCTCCAGAGTTCCTCTGTGGAGATGGGAGAACCTTCCAGAAGGACAACCATCTCTGCAGCACTCCACCAATCAGGTTTTTATGGTAGAGTGGCCAGACGGAAGCCACTCCTCAGTAAAAGGCACGTGACAGCCCGCTTGGAGTTTTCCAAAAGGCATCTAAAGGACTCTCAGACCATGAGAAACAAGATTCTCTGGTCTGATGAAACCAAGATTGAACTCTTTGGCCTGAATGCCAAGCGTCACGTCTGGAGGAAACCTGGCACCATCTCTACGGTGAAGCATGGTGGTGGCAGCATCATGCTGTGGGGATGTTTTTCAGCAGCAGGGACTGGAAGACTAGTCAGGTTCGAGGGAAAGATGACCGGAGCAAGGTACAGAGAGATCCTTGATGAAAACCTGCTCCAGAGCGCTAAGGACCTCAGACTGGGGCGAAGGTACACCTTCCAACAGGACAACGACCCTAAGCACACAGCTAAGACAACGCAGGAGTGGCTTCGGGACAAGTCTCTGAATGTCCTTGAGTGGCCCAGCCAGAGCCCGGACTCGAACCCGATCGAACATCTCTGGAGAGACCTGAAAATAGCTGTGCAGCGACGCTCCCCATCCAACCTGATAGAGTTTGAGAGGATCTGCATAGAAGAATGGGAGAAACTCCCCAAATACAGGTGTGCCATGCTTGTAGCGTCATACCCAAGAAGACTAGAGGCTGTAATCGCTGCCAAAGGTGCTTCAACAAAGTACTGAGTAAAGGGTCTGAATACTTATGTCAATGTGATATTTCAGTTTTGTATTTTTAATACATTTGCAAAAATTTCAAAAAAACTGTTTTTGCTTTGTCATTATGGGGTATTGTGTGTAGATTGATGAGGGGGGAAAAACTATTTAATCCATTTTAGAATAAGGCTGTAACGTAACAAAATGTGGATAAAGTCAAGGGGTCTGAATACTTTCCGAATGCACTGTAGCAGTGGATATACAGTACTTCTCATCAATCAGTCCTCTTCTATAATTTTAATTCAGTATCTTTTACTTAAGATAGTAATACACTTAACACAAATGTTGTGCAAGTCTCCCTTTGACATCAATGAAGGATTTAGGGGAGATTCCAAGGTGCACGTGCTTATCTCAAACCATCTGTAAATTAGAAAGTGTTGCATCTTACATTCCAGAGGACAGATCAATCATCTCTGTTTTATTACCCTCTACAGGTCGTAAATTAGACACACATTAGAGACGGAAAAGCTTCAAGTGATGTTTTCTTTCAAGTCTTATCAGAAGTCTGATGTAGTATAGGTCCGGGGATGTGAAGGTGCTAAACATTGGTATTTATCATCTCATAAGACAATTGTTACCTAACCAAAGACAATGCAAACCATCAAATATAAAAATGCTGACTAAGAAACACTACATAAAATCAGAATGTATTTCCGGTCCTATTGTCCAACATCTTAGGGGCTTGTGTCTGAGGTTAGTTGGTAAACACCTGTTTCTCTTTGGTGTTGTCCAGGTGGCCAAGTCAGCGGTGAGGACGCTCCGATGGAGCCCACAGCGAGTGACCCGGCGAGCGGAGGGAAGAGCCTCCAAACTCTGGAGATGGAGATCCAGGAAGCCTTCCTTAGGTTCATGGCGGCCATACTGAAAGGGTACCGCTCTTACCTCCTCCCCATCACACAAGCCCCCTCCGAAAGGACCACGGACGCAAGCTCGCTGTTCGACTTGCAAGGTTAGTACAGGCCGTGTGTGTTTACCTCTGATTGTGTTTCTTACCATTCCTACCTCCTCCAGGCCCCGTTTTTGACCTTGTGGGAGATCTGTCGACGTGCCCTTGAGCAGGGCGTTGACCCTGGTTGCTTCTGTGGGTCGCTCTGGATGGGAGTCTGTTAGATGGCTGATGTGATGTAGATGTTGAGCGGCTTCACTGCAAGTAGACGGTTATGGTTCTCATATGGTTTTAATGTTCTGCTGGGTTCTTGAAGCGCCGGGACGGTTACCACTAGAAGTTCTACTGTATAGTTTATGGTTCTAATAGGGTTCTAATAGGGTTCTAATATGGTTCTAATAGGGTTCTAATAGGGTTCTAATAGGGTTCTAATAGGGTTCTAATAGGGTTCTAATGTGCTTATCATATGTTCTAATATGGTTATCACAGGAGGTTGGTGGCACTTTAATTGGGGAGGACAGGCTCGTGGTAATGGCTGGAGTGGAATCAGTGGAATGGTATCAAATACATCAAGCACATGGTTTCCATGGTTTCCATGGTTTCCATGGTTTCCAGGTGTTTGATGCCATTCCGTTATTATGAGCCGTTTTCCCCTCAGCAGCCTCCACTGATGGTTATTATATGGCTCTAATGTGATTTTAATATGGTTATCATATGTTCTAATATGTTCTAATATGGTTAATATTTGTATTTGTATTTATTATGGATCCCCATTAGTTCCTGCCAAGGCAGCAGCTACTCTTCCTGGGGTTTATTATGGATCCCCATTAGTTCCTGCCAAGGCAGCAGCTACTCTTCCTGGGGTTTATTATGGATCCCCATTAGTTGTTGCCAAGGCAGCAGCTACTCTTCCTGGGGTTTATTATGGATCCCCATTCGTTCCTGCCAAGGCAGCAGCTACTCTTCCTGGGGTCCAGCAACATTAAGGCAGTTATACAACATTACAATACATTCACAACATATTTCACAACACATTAAGTGTGTGCCATCAGGCCACTACTCTACTACCACATATCTACAACACAAAATCCATGTGTACGTGTGTGTGTGTATAGTGCGTATGTTATTGTGTGTGTGTAGAGTTTCATGTATTCATGGCTCTATGTAGTACTGTGCTCCTCCCATAGTCTGTTCTGGACTTGGGGACTGTGAAGAGACCTCTGGTGGCATGTCTTGTGGGGGTATGCATGGGTGGCTGAGCTGTGTGACAGTAGTTCAAACAGACAGCTCGGTGCATTCACCATGTCAATACCTCTCACAAATACAAGCAGTGATGAAGTCAATCTCTCCTCCACTTTGAGCCAGGAGAGATTGACATGTATATTATTAATGTTAGCTCTCTGTGTACATCCAAGGGCCAGCCGTGCTGCCCTGTTCTGAGCCAATTGTCCCTCTTTGTGGCACCTGACCACATGACTGAACAGTAGTCCAGGTGCGACAAAACTAGAGCCTGGAGGACCTGCCTTGTTGATAATGCTGTTAAGAAGGCTGAGCAGCTCTTTGTTATGGACAGACTTCACCCCATCCTAGCTACTGTTGTATCAATATGTATTGACCATGACAGTTTACAATCCAGGGTTACTCCAAGCAGTTTAGTCACCTCAACTTACTCAATTTCCACATTATTAATTACAAGATTTAGATGAGGTTTAGGGTTTACTGAATGATTAGTCCCAAATACAATGCTTTTAGTTTTAGAAATATTTAGGACTAACTTATTCCTTGCCACCCATTCTGAAACTAACTGCAGCTCTTTGTTAAGTGTTGCAGTCATTTCAGTCGCTGTAGCTAGCTGACGTGTATAGTGTTGAGTCATCCGCATACATAGACACTCTGGCTTTACTCAAAGCCAGTGGCATGTCATTAGTAAAGATTGAAAAAAGTAAGGGGCCTAGACAGCTGCCCTGGGGAATTCCTGATTCTACCTGGATTATGTTGGAGAGGCTTCCATTAAAGAACACCCTCTGTGTTCTGTTAGACAGGTAACTCTTTATACACCATATAGCAGGGGGTGTAAAGCCATAACACATAGGTTTTTCCAGCAACAGACTATGATCGATAATGTCAAAAGCCGCACTGGTCTAACAAAACAGCCCCCACAATCTTTTTATCATCAATTTCTCTCAGCCAATCATCAGTCATTTGTGCTTGTTGAATAAAATCAAATGTTATTTGCCAGATGCGCCGAATACAACAGGTGTAGACATTACAGTGAAATGCTTACTTACAGCCCTTAACCAACAATGCAGTTTAAAAAAACAAACAAACAAACAAAAATCTTAAGTAAAAAATAGATAAAGAGATTAAAGATTAAAGAGCAGCAGTAAAATAAAATAACAGTAGGGAGGCTACTGTTGAAGTCGGAAGTTTACATACACTTAGGTCGGAGTCATTAAAACTCGTTTTTCAACCACTCGTTTTTCAAAACTCGTTTTTCAAACTCGTTTTTCAACCACTCCTTTTTCAACCACACACATTTCTTGTTAACAAGCTATGGTTTTGGCAAGTCGGTTAGGACATCTACTTTGTGCATGACACAAGTAATTTTTCCAACAATTGTTTACAGAGGGATTATTTCACTTATAATTCACTGTATCACAATTCCAGTGGGTTAGAAGTTTACATACACTAAGTTGACTGTGCCTTTAAACAGCTTGGAAAATTCCAGAAAATGATGTCATGGCTTTAGAAGCTTCTGATAGGCTAATTGACATCATTTGAGTCAATTGGAGGTGGACCTGTGGATGTATTTCAAGGCCTACCTTCAAACTCAGTGCCTCTCTGCTTGACATCATGGGAAAATCAAAAGAAATCAGCCAAGACCTCAGAAAAAAATTTGTAGACCTCCACAAGTCTGGTTCATCCTTGGGAGCAATTTCCAAACGCCTGAAGGTACCACGTTCATCTGTACAAACAATAGGACGCAAGTATAAACACCATGGGACCACGCAGCCGTCGTACCGCTCAGGAAGGAGACGCGTTCTGTCTCCTAGAGATGAACGTACTTTGGTGCGAAAAGTGCAAATCAATCCCAGAACAACAGCAAAGGACCTTGTGAAGATGCTGGAGGAAACAGGTACAAAAATATCTATATCCACAGTATAACGAGTCCTATATCGACATAACCTGAAAGGCCACTCAGCAAGGAAGAAGCCACTGCTCCAAAACCACCATAAAAAAGCCAGACTACGGTTTGCAACTGCACATGGGGACAAAGATCGTACTTTTTGGAGAAATGTCCTCTGGTCTGATGAAACAAAAATAGAACTGTTTGGCCATAATGACCATCGCTATGTTTGGAGGAAAAAGGGGGTCCTTGCAAGCCGAAGAACACCATCCCAACCGTGAAGCACAGGGGGGCCAGCATCATGCTGTGGGGGTGCTTTTCTGCAGGAGGGACTGGTGCACTTCACAAAATAGATGGCATCATGAGGAAGGAAAATTATGTGGATAAATTGAAGCAACATCTCAAGACATCAGTCAGGAAGTTAAAGCTTGGTCGCAAAAGGGTCTTCCAAATGGACAATGACCCCAAGCATACTTCCAAAGTTGTGGCAAAATGGCTTAAGGACAACAAAGTCAAGGTATTGGAGTGGCCATCACAAAGCCCTGACATCAATCCTGTAGAACATTTGTGGGCAGAACTGAAAAAGCGTGTGCGAGCAAGGAGGCCTACAAACCTGACTCAGTTACACCAGCTCTGTCAGGAGGAATGGGCCAAAATTCACCCAACTTATTGTGGGAAGCTTGTGGAAGGCTACCCGAAACGTTTGACCCAAGTTAAACAATTTAAAGGCAATGCTACCAAATACTAATTGAGTGTATTTAAACTTCTGACCCACTGGGAATGTGATGAAAGAAATAAAAGCTGATATAAATAATTCTCTCTACAATTATTCAGACATTTCACATTCTTAAAATAAAATGGTGATCCTAACTGACATAAGAAATTGAATTTTTACAAGGATTAAATGTCAGGAATTGTGAAAAAACTGAGTTTAAATGTATTTGGCTAAGGTGTATGTAAACATCCAACTTCAACTGTATATACACAAGGTCTTTTAAGTAAATATACTTTCCTGCAACCCGCCTCACCCAATGTGGAACAGGATTCTATTATTTCTTTATTTTTATCAAGAACCTACGGCTGAAACTAGCCAGCTAGCCAGCTAACTAGCTACTTGCTATTAGCCACTGTTAGCGGTCTTCACCACTGTCCGTGGCCTGCACTACCTACCAGCCAGCTCTAGCCTGGACACTTATCGGCCAGTCTGCACAGCGTGCTATCGACTCAGAGCATCACTGGACCTTAACACCGGACCATCGCAACTAGCTAGCTGCAACCGAATGGCTGTTGTTGGCTAATCACCACTGTCCCGACGTACCAGTTAGCCTTGAGCTAGCCTCGAGCCAGGCCCATCTCCTGGCTATCTACCTCTCTGTCAACCGGACGGGACCTCCTAGTGTCGACACGGAGCCCCGCCGATCCATCACGACTGGTCTGCCGACGTAATCGTCTGATGTGGTTTCAACAGGCTTCCCGTTGTGACGACCATGAAGATCCATCTGCTAGCCCCGGCCCCTGCTCGCCTGTGCTTTAGCAGCCTACGAACTGCTCCTGGACTTACTTAGTGCTGTTCACTGTTCCTTTACACGGTACCCCATCCTGTTTATCTGTTTAGCCTCAGCCCAAACATTCGTCGCCATTACCAGTTGTTGTCTTAGCCCTCTCGAATAACACCTGTGATTGCTTTATGCCTCTCTCCCATGTCAATATGCCTTGCCTATTGCTGTTCCAGTTAGTTCTTATTTCACTATAGAGCCCCAAGTCCCCCTCAAACTGCCTCAAATAGTTCCTTTGTTCCACCCCCCATACACGCGGAGACCGGTTCAATCGGTACCTCCAGTGATGCTATCTCTTTCTTGGAATGGACTGGCTAGGGTGAGACAGGGAGAGGAAGTGAGTGGCAGCAATAGATAAAAGTTGGATTATATAAGTTGATGAGGAATTCAGCACGTTTGTTCGTTCATTATATGATCCAGTACTGAAATAAATGTAAATCAAACTTCCAGCTGAGTGTCGACTACTCTCTCTTACATCCTGAACTTCTTCATACCAGAAACTCATCATAACAGGAAGGCCACCAAAAATGCAGAAATTTCCATCCCGAACTACAACATTTTCCATCTAGATATAACTGCCAAAGGGGGCGGAGTTGCAATCTACTGCAGAGCTCTATCGTACTATCCAGGTCTGTGCCCAAACAGTTTGAGCTTCTACTTCTAAAAATCCACCTTTCCAGAAATAAGTCTCTCACTGTTGCCGCTTGCTACAGACCCCCCTCAGCCCCCAGTTGTGCCCTGGACACCATATGTGAATTGCTTGCTCCCCATCTATCCATAGAGTTCGTACTGCTTGGTGACCGAAACTGGGATATGCTTAACACCCCGGCCAACCTACAAACTAAACTAGATGCCCTCAATCTCACACAAATTATAAAGGAACCTACCAGGTACAACCCTAAATCCGTAAACATGGGCACCCTCATAGATATCATCCTGACTAATTGACCCTCTAAATACACCTCCGCTGTCTTCAACCAGGATCTCACCAATCACTGCCTCATTGCCTGCGTCCGTAATGGGTCCGCGGTCAAACGACCACCCCTCATCACTGTCAAACGCTCCCTAAAACACTTCAGCGAGCAGGCCTTTCTAATTGACCTGGCCTGGGTATCCTGGATGGATATTGACCTCATTCCGTCAGTAGAGGATGCCTGGATGTTCTTCAAAAGTGCTTTCCTCTCCATCTTAAATAAGCATGCCCCTTTCAAAAAAGTCAGAACTAAGAACAGATATAGCCCCTGGTTCACCCCAGACTTGACTGCCCTTGACCAGCACAAAAACATCCTGTGGCATACTGCATTAGCATCGAACAGCCCCCGCGATATGCACCTGTTCAGGGATGTCAGGAACCAATATACACAATCAGTTAGGAAAGCAAAGGCTAGCTTTTTCAAACAGAAATTTGCATCCTGTAGCACTAACTCCAAAAAGTTTTGGGATCCTGTAAAGTCCATGGAGAATAAGAGCACCTCCTCCCAGCTACCCATTGCACTGAGGCTAGGAAACACTGTCACCACCGATAAATCTACGATAATTGAGAATTTCAATAAGACTATGCATAAATAATAAACAGAGTAGCAGCAGCGTAAAAGAGGGGGATGGGCTGGGGTGCGGGGGCAGTGCAAATAGTCCGGGTATCCATGATTAGCTGTTCAGGAATCTTATGGCTTGGGGGTAGAAGCTGCTAAGAAGCCTTTTGGACCTAGACTTGGCGCTCTGGTGATGCAACCAGTCAGGATGCTCTCGATGGTGCAGCTGTAGAACTTTATGAGGATCTGAGGACCCATGCCAAATCTTTTCAGTCTCCTGAGGGGGAATAGGCTTTGTCGTGCCCTCTTCACGACTGTCTTGGTGTGTTTGGACCATGATAGTTTGTTGGTGATGTGGACACCAAGGAACTTGAAGCTCTCAACCTGTTCCACAACAGCCCCGTCGATGAGAATGGGGGCATGCTCAGTCCTCTTTTATTTCCTGTAGTCCACAATCATTTAGTCTGTGTTTAGTCCCAGGGTCCTTAGCTTAGTGATGAGCTTTGAGGGCACTATGGTGTTGAATGCTGAGCTGTAGTCAATGAATAACATTCTCATGTAGGTGTTCCTCTTGTCCAGGTCGGAAAGGGCAGTGTGGAGTGCAATAGAGATTGCATCATGTGTGGATCTGTTGGGGCGGTATGCAAATTGGAGTGGGTCTAGGGTTTCTGGGATAATGGCGTTGATGTGAGCCATGACCAGCCTTTCAAAGCATTTCATGGCTACAGATGTGAGTGCTATGGGTCGGTAGTCATTTAGGCAGGTTATCTTAGTGTCCTTTGGCACAGGGACTATGGTGGTCTGCTTGAAACATGTTGGTATTACAGACTCAGTCAGGGACATGTTGAAAATGTCAGTGAAGACACTTGCCAGTTGGTCAGCACATGCTCGGAGTACACGTCCTGGTAATCCGTCTGGCCCTGCGGCCTTGTGAATGTTGACCTACTTAAAAGTCTTACTCACATCGGCTACGGAGAGCGTGATCACACAGTCATCCGGAACAGCTGATGCTCTCATGCTTGCTTCAGTGTTGCCTGCCTCGAAGCGAGCATAGAATTGATTTAGCTCGTCTGGTAGGCTTGTGTCACTGGGCAGCTCGAGGCTGTGCTTCCCTTTGTAGTCTGTAACAGTTTTCAAGCCCTGCCACATCCGACGAGCGTCAGAGCCGGTGTAGTACGATTCAATCTTAGTCCTGTATTGACTCTTTGCCTGTTTGATGGTTCGTCGGAGGGCATAGTGAGATTACTTATAAGCGTCCGGGTTAGAGTCCTGCTCCTTGAAAGCGGCAGCTCTACCCTTTAGCTCAGTGCAGATGTTGCCTGTAATCCATGGCTTCTGGTTGGGGTATGTACGTACGGTTAATGTGGGGACTGACGTCATCAATGTACTTATTGATGAAGCTAGTGACTGATGTGGTGTATTCCTGAATGCTATCGGAAGAATCCCGGAACATATTCCAGTCTGTGCTAGCAAAACAGTCCTGTAGCTTAGCATCTGCGTCATCTGACCACTTTTTTATTGACCGAGTCACTGGTGCTTCCTGCTTTAGTTTTTGCTTATAAGCAGAAATCAGGAGGATGGAGTTATGGTCAGATTTGCCAAATGGAAGGCGAGGGAGAGCTTTGTATGCGTCTCTGTGTGTGGAGTAAAGGTGGTCTAGAGTTTTTTTCCCCTCTGGTTGCACATTTAACATGCTGGTAGAAATTAGGTAGAACGGATTTAAGTTTCCCTGTATTAAAGTCCCCGGCCACTAGGAGCGCTGCCTCTGGATTAGCGTTTCTCCTGTTTACTTATGGCCTTATACAGCTCATTCAGTGCAATCTTAGTGCCAGCATCGGTTTGTGGTGGTAAATAGACAGCTACGAAAAATATACATGAAAACTCTCTTGGTAGATAGTGTGGTCTACAGCTTATCATGAGATACTCTACCTCAGGCGAGCAAAACCTTGAGACTTCCTTAGTATTAGATTTTATGCACCAGCTGTTGTTTACAAATATACACAGACCGCCACCCCTTGTCTTACCGGAGTCAGCCGTTCTATCCTGCCGATGTAGCGTATAGCCCGCTAGCTGTATGTTGCCCATGTCGTCGTTCAGCCACGACTCAGGTGAAACATAAGATATTACAGGTTTTAATGTCCCGTTGGTAGGATAACCGTAATCTTAGGTCATCCAATTTATTTTCCAATGATTGAAGATTGGCTAATAGGATTGATGGAAGAGGCAGTTTACTCGCTCGCCGTCGGATCCTTACAAGGCACCCCGACCTACGTCCACGATATCTCCGTCTCTTCCTCATGCGAATGACGGAGATTTGGGCCTTGTCGGGTGTCTGTAGGATATCCTTCGCATCCGACTTGTTGAAGCTCTTGACCCTGTGCAAGATCCTTGGTGTCCACATCACCAACAAGCGCCATGCTCTACCAATTGAGCTTTGTTTCCAGAAGATATCAAATTTGTCAATAAATGTTACACCCACAGAGCTGCAATAGTCTCGTAGCCAGTTATGGAGGGCTAAAAGTCTGCTGAACCGTTCAATGCCACGATTTAGGGAGGGCAGAGGGCCAGATATTATGGGGCGTTTGGGGCAGAGGGCCAGACATTATGGGGTGTCTGTTGGTGTCAAGCAGAGACCGAATCAGTTCTACAAAATCCATCTTCAGCTGTTCTGAGCTGCCCTTCATAATGTCATTGAATCCCACATGAACTATCATAGACTCAATTTCCTGATGCTGGTTAAAAAATTTTGGGAGCAGCTTATTGATGTCCTGTACTCGTGCTCCTGGATAGCACAGCGTTTTTGCTCCAGGGACTGAGACATTTCTCACCATTGAACTGCCCAATGTAACGGCCGGAGAAGGGAATTGAGAAATCCGCCCATTCCCAACCCTCACACAGTTCGTTGAGCCTTTCACGGGCCCACGAGAAGCAGGATAGCGTACGCCCGCTGCTCCCGGCGATAGGTCCAGACCTCCCACAGCAGGCAGTGCCCCGTCAGATCCAGAGAGAGGGAAAGGAGCCGACCTCAACGACGAAGCCGCTGCTGGAGTCAGCGTAGTTGGAGTTAGAACCGCCGTCACAGACACAGGCAGTCCCAGCGATGAAGGTGTCCTCGACAGCAGCTATTTGTAGTTAATAAACCCGATGTGAAACGTGATAACTATAGTATCCTTAACTAGCATTGAAAAAGTCAATCCATTCTTGTCTTATTTCTGAATGATGCTTGTAACGTGGTCAGTAGGCTACAGTAAGCCATGCTTCACAGGGGAGGGGCAGGTGGTCAGTAGGCTACAGTAAGCCATGCTTCACAGGGGAGGGGCAGGTGGTCAGTAGGCTACAGTAAGCCATGCTTCACAGGGGAGGGGCAGGTAACCTGGTAATGATGTCCAGCTGGCAGGCAGACGCTGGAATACGTTTCTGAGAGACAGATATGGTATGGTTGTCATATGGTTGTCATATGGTTGTCATATGGTTGTCATATGGTTGTCATTTGCTTCTCATATGGGTTTTTATATGGCTCTAATATGGTTCTCATATGGTTCTAATGTTCCGCAGGGTTCTTGAAGAGCCGGGATCGTTCCCACCAGAAGTTCTACTCCCAGATGATCAAGACCCAGATGTTTATCCGGTTCATCGAGGAGTGTTCCTTCGTCAGCGATAAAGACGCCAGTCTGGCCTTCTTCGACGAGTGTGTTGATAAGGTAAGATAATAATGTACTGTATTATTCTCAGACTAATATTCTAGCCTGGCTTTCTTGAGCGTGTCGATAAGGTAAGATAATAATGCACTGTATTATTCTCAGACTAATATTCTAGCCTGGCTTTCATGAGCGTGTCGATAAGGTAAGACTCCATAGAGAGAAAGATGGACCAGCACACCATAAATCATGTTCAATAATGCATGTACTTCTCTGCATGTATTATTGCATCATTCAATGATTTGTTAGTCTTCATGTACTGTATTTCCAAACATGTATTTTGTAGAAAGAGTCATTCACAGGACACAGTTTATGGATTTGAAATTGTAAGTGGTCCTTAAATTAAGCTAAGTTCGTCACGGTCATCTGAGTTGTTTGTGAGATTCAGTATCTCATCTAGAATGTATTCATAATGTATTATTATCCAGGGCATTTGGCTAAACTAACACTCAGGAAACTGTAGAACTAACTGCAACCAGCAGAAAGCTAGTCCCTTTAGGCTATACTCATCCTACTGTTCTCTAATCAATCCTTCATCTCTTTCTTTCCTTTTCCCACTGCCTTGTGCATTTCCTCTACACTCTCCTGCCTGTCTACCTGCCTGTCTACCTGTCTGTCTGTCTGTCTACCTGCCTGTCTACCTGTCTGCATGTCTACCTACCTGCCTGCCTGTCTACCTGCCTGTCTGCCTGCCTGTCTACCTGCCTGTCTACCTGTCTGCCTGTCTACCTACCTACCTGCCTGTCTACCTGTCTGCCTGTCTACCTGCCTGTCTGCCTGCCTGCCTGTCTACCTGCCTGTCTGCCTGCCTGCCTGTCTACCTGCCTGTCTACCTGCCTGTCTGCCTGCCTGTCTACCTGCCTGTATACCTGCCTGTCTGCCTGTCTACCTGTCTGTCTGTCTACCTGCCTGTCTGCCTGTCTACCTGTCTACCTGCCTTTATACCTGCCTGTCTGCCTGTCTACCTGTCTGTCTGTCTACCTGCCTGTCTGCCTGTCTACCTGCCTGTCTGCCTGTCTACCTGCCTGTCTACCTGTGTGCCTGCCTGTCTACCTGCCTGTCTACCTGTCTGTCTGTCTGTCTACCTGCCTGTCTACCTGCCTGTCTGTCTACCTGTCTACCTGCCTGTCTACCTGCCTGTCTACCTGCCTGTCTGTCTACCTGTCTGTCTACCTGTCTGTCTACCTGCCTGTCTACCTGCCTGTCTGTCTACCTGTCTGTCTACCTGCCTGTCTACCTGTGATCTTGGGTCTTGCTTGGACAGCTTTACAGCAATGGAAGCAAGGTAAGCTCTCAGACCTTCTTCTTCTTCATTACTTTGTATATTCTTTATGTTTCAATGTTCTAGCTTAGAACATAAGCTAGAACATTCTCCCCAAGCTTCTTCTTTCTCCCTGGGTTGTGACTCAGCTGTAGTGCTGGGTATGGATGAAGGATGTGGTGCTACTGTATGAATAAACCATAGAGAGACAGTGGAGAACAGAAGTTGAGAGAGAAAGAGAGACAGAGAGAGAAAGAGAGAGAGAGAGAGAGAGAGTGAAAGAGAGACAGACAGAGATAAAGGGATAGATAGACAGTGGAGTAGAGAGAGAGAGAAAGAGAGAGGAAATAGAGAAAGTGGAGTAGAGTGAGAGAGAAGAGAGAGAGAGCGATAGAGAGAGATAGAGAGACAGTGTAGAAGAGAGAGAGAAAGAGAGAAAAAAAATTAAAAAAGAGAGAGAAACGAGTTGAGAGAGAGATAGAGATAGCATGAGAGCTGTGATAACTCCAGTGGGCCTGGATGAACATTAGCTGTCTCGGTGTGTTAGAGATCTAGAGATCTAGATGTCTCGGTGTGTTAGAGATCTTAACATGCATTACTGAGCATTAGCTATTTTTATACAATGGGTGGGTCTAATCCTGAATGCTGATTGGTTAAAACCGCATTCCAGCCAGTGTCTATTCCACAAGTTACCACCGTGTCACGATCGTCTAACATAGAGGACCAATGCGCAGCGTTGAAGGTGAACATATTTTATTACTATAAATGATCACACGATCAAAAACACAAACGAAAACGTGACGTCTACGGTTTCACACAAACCGAAATGAACAAGAAACCACAAACACAACGTGAAAGACAGATAGTTAAATATGGCTCCCAATCAGAGACAACGAGCCAACAGCTGACACTCGTTACCTCTGATTGGGAGTCACTCAAACAAAGAAATACAATAACCTAGAACCCACAACAAAACATAGAAACTAACACCCTGGCTCAACATACGAGAGTCCCCCGAGCCAGGGCGTGACAGTACCCCCCCCCCCTAAAGGCGCGGACTCCGACCGTGCCAACGAAACACAACAGGGGAGGGACCGGGTGGGCACTCCGCCTAGGCGGCGGATCCGGCTCCAGTGGAACAGGCACGTGCCGTGCCGAACCGACGATGCACACCACTGGCTTGGTGTGGGGAACAGGCACGGGCCGGACAGGGCTGACGAAACGCCCCACAGACTTGGTGCTGGGAGCAGGAGTGGGTCGGACTGGGCTGGCGACGCGCACCACAGACCTGGTGCGGAGAGCAGGAACGGGCAGAGCCGGGCTGACGAGACGCACCACAGACTTGATGCGGGGAGCAGGAACGGGCCGGACCGGGCCGGCGACGCGCACCACAGACCTGGTGCGGAGAGCAGGAACGGGCAGAGCCGGGCTGACGAGACGCACCACAGACTTGATGCGGGGAGCAGGAATGGGCCGGACTGGGCTGGCGACGCGCACCACAGACCTGGTGCGGAGAGCAGGAACGGGCAGAGCCGGGCTGACGAGACGCACCACAGGCTTGATGCGGGGAGCAGGAATGGGCCGGACTGGGCTGGCGACGCGCACCGCAGGTTCGGTGCGGGGAGCAGGAATAGACCGGACCGTACTGGGGACACACACCACTGGCTCTACACCGGGATCTGGAACGGGCCGGACCGGACTGGCAACACACGCCAGTACCTCTCGCCGTGCCTCCACACCTTCCATCCCCTCTTCTACCAGTGGCCCCCGTAACCCGGCGGCCTTCTCCGGCAACCCACTGGACCGCTCTATCGCGGCCTCCTGCTGGTCCGCCGTCGTGAGCCCCCCCCTAAAAATTTTCGGGGCGTCTCTCCTACCCGTGGACCACGTCTCCATATCCCTCGCCAGCTTCTCGCCCTTCTGCCATAATGTCAAGCCCTTGTCTTCCTCCCTCGGCTTGACCCAGTCCAGGAGGCGAAGGAGATCTGTGAGGGATCTCCCTGGCGATGGCTCCTGAACACGCTGCTTGGTCCCATCTTGGTGGTTTCTTCTGTCACGATCGTCTAACATAGAGGACCAATGCGCAGCGTTGAAGGTGAACATATTTTATTACTATAAATGATCACACGATCAAAAACACAAACGAAAACGTGACGTCTACGGTTTCACACAAACCGAAATGAACAAGAAACCACAAGCACAACGTGAAAGACAGATAGTTAAATATGGCTCCCAATCAGAGACAACGAGCCAACAGCTGACACTTGTTACCTCTGATTGGGAGTCACTCAAACAAAGAAATACAATAACCTAGAACCCACAACAAAACATAGAAACTAACACCCTGGCTCAACATACGAGAGTCCCCCGAGCCAGGGCGTGACACACCGGCTAAATCTATGACGTTAAAATGCCTATTTAATCCGTTCCATCTGAATCTGCAATCCACTGTCTCATCAGCCCAGCCAGGCAATTTATGAACTTGATGTCCACTATGAAAAGCATCTATATATTATCGCACATTTCTTTTAGACTAACATTTAGTTTTCAACAGTGGAGATTTGTATAAACCTTGCTGTCTGTCTCTCCAACATTTGAAACATTGTTTCAACCTCCAGCTGTCCCATAGTAATGAATGTGTCGGGAGTCGGGACGAGACAGACAGACAGACAGGCAGCCAGACAGGCAGCCAGACAGACAGACAGGCAGCCAGACAGACAGACAGACAGACAGACAGACAGACAGACAGGCAGCCAGACAGACAGACAGACAGACAGACAGACAGACAGGCAGGCAGGCAGGCAGACAGACAGACAGACAGACAGACAGACAGACAGACAGACAGACAGACAGACAGACAGACAGACAGACAGACAGGCAGACAGACAGACAGGCAGACAGGCAGGCAGAGTTTCTCAGCCAGTCAAAATCATGAATCTGTTTTTTTTATGGATATAAACAGTGCATTCGGAAAGTATTCAGACCCCTTGACTTTTTCCACATTTTGTTACGTTACAGCCTTATTCTAAAATGTATTACATCGTTTTTTTTACCCCTCAATCTACACACAATACCCCATAATGTCAAAGCAAAAACTGTTTTTTCAAACGGAAATAATTTCATCAATTTTAGAAAAAGGCTGTAATGTAACGAAATGTGGAAAAGGGAAGGGGTCTGAATACTTTCCGAATGCACTGTACAAAGAAATGGCCATTGAAAAAAGGTCAAACAAAACAAAGTGCAGCCAGTTTGCAGTCTTTCCAGCTTCAGTGTTTGAAGTGGTTGTGTTAGCTGTGTTGTTGGCTAGCTCCTCTGAACAACAGTGCCCTGACGAGAGAGCACATTTTCTACACCAGGCGAAATCACGCCTCATTAGCTCATTCTTATGTATGTATCCAAATAAATGTCACTAAAAAACAGCTTAAACAAATGCAAATGCAGCTACTTTGCTGTTATTCTTGCTGCACTTTTTGACGTGACTGTAAGTTAGCTGTAGTTGGAAAGCAAGGGATAAGAACGTTGCCAGCCAGTATGGCAATGGAACATCTAGAACGAACGACTGGGTCACGTCCATAGATACAGAACAAAAAGACTGAACCGATAGAGCGACCAGCCGGCTTGGGTAGCAACCCTAGATTTGTGTCGGGACTATATCTTGTGGAAGGATGAAATAGTATGAATAAATTATTAACAATAACGCTTGTAATGAAAAGATGTAAATCATTATTTGAATATGTTGGTAACCCGTTGTATAAAAGTGAAAATGCCCTCAAAGCCGGTATTTGGAGGAGATTTGGGCACGGGTGTTGCAAACACAGGCTTTGTGGGCATTATCACTTAATTGTGTGTTAGAGATCTCCATTAGCTGCCTCTCTGTGTGTTAGCGATCTCCATTAGCTGCCTCTGTGTGTTAGAGATCTCCATTAGCTGCCTCTGTGTGTTAGAGATCTCCATTAGCTGCCTCTGTGTGTTAGAGATCTCCATTAGCTGCCTCTGTGTGTTAGCGATCTCCATTAGCTGCCTCTGTGTGTTAGCGATCTCCATTAGCTGCCTGTGTGTGTTAGAGATCTCCATTAGATTTCTCTGTGTGTTAGCGATCTCCATTAGCTGTCTCTGTGTGTTAGTGATCTCCATTAGCTGCCTCTCTGTGTTAGAGATCTCCATTAGCTGTCTCTGTGTGTTAGCGATCTCCATTAGCTGTCTCTGTGTGTTAGCGATCTCCATTAGCTGCCTCTGTGTGTTAGAGATCTCCATTAGCTGCCTCTGTGTGTTAGCGATCTCCATTAGCTGCCTCTGTGTGTTAGAGATCTCCATTAGCTGCCTCTGTGTGTTAGCGATCTCCATTAGCTGTCTCTGTGTGTTAGCGATCTCCATTAGCTGTCTCTGTGTGTTAGCGATCTCCATTAGCTGTCTCTGTGTGTTAGCGATCTCCATTAGCTGTCTCTGTGTGTTAGCGATCTCCATTAGCTGCCTCTGTGTGTTAGCGATCTCCATTAGCTGTCTCTGTGTGTTAGAGATCTCCATTAGCTGTCTCTGTGTGTTAGCGATCTCCATTAGCTGTCTCTGTGTGTTAGCGATCTCCATTAGCTGTCTCTGTGTGTTAGCGATCTCCATTAGCTGCCTCTGTGTGTTAGAGATCTGCATTAGATTTCTCTGTGTGTTAGCGATCTCCATTAGCTGTCTCTGTGTGTTAGAGATCTCCATTAGCTGCCTCTCTGTGTTAGAGATCTCCATTAGCTGTCTCTGTGTGTTAGCGATCTCCATTAGCTGTCTCTGTGTGTTAGCGATCTCCATTAGCTGCCTCTGTGTGTTAGAGATCTGCATTAGATTTCTCTGTGTGTTAGCGATCTCCATTAGCTGTCTCTGTGTGTTA
This sequence comes from Coregonus ussuriensis, assembly GCA_031479575.1. NCBI lineage: Eukaryota > Metazoa > Chordata > Actinopteri > Salmoniformes > Salmonidae > Coregonus > Coregonus ussuriensis. The sequence continues at coordinate 8,163,505 of CM062498.1, read as the reverse complement.
GAGATCTCCATTAGCTGCCTCTCTGTGTTAGAGATCTCCATTAGCTGTCTCTGTGTGTTAGCGATCTCCATTAGCTGTCTCTGTGTGTTAGCGATCTCCATTAGCTGCCTCTGTGTGTTAGAGATCTCCATTAGCTGTCTCTGTGTGTTAGCGATCTCCATTAGCTGCCTCTGTGTGTTAGCGATCTCCATTAGCTGCCTCTGTGTGTTAGAGATCTTAACATCCATTACTGAGCATTAGCTGTCACTGGCCCCGTTTATACCTGGTGCTAACATGGCTCCTTTGTCCTGATCTAGTCTACATTCTGATTGTGCCCACATTCTGTCCACTGTGTCTGCATTGTGACCAGATGTCCTGGTCCCTTCCTTTATGCAAATTATTTGACAGCTATCCTAGCAAAATAATATTGATTTATCCTAAGACACATATTGATGTACTCAGTCAACGGTGCCACCTGTCAATGATTTTAGAGTACGAAGTAATGATGATTTCAATGATTTCTCTGTTAGCTACTCTAGCAAGTCTGTTTGGTTACAAATGCAACTACTGTCGCTATCTAGTAAACTTGCTAGCTACTTCAGTGGATGTTGAACACATTTCTACCTGCAAATGAACGCATTTCTCGTGGTAAATGTGTTAACTTATAGCCATGGTGTAAAAGGGATAATCAGCTCGGGGCTCTATGCGTTCTCTGGAAGATAATGCACCTCCATGGAAGGTCAGTTCCCCTCTGCTAGCGCGTCGTGGGAACACACCTTCCACTCGTTCATTATTTTCCAGAGAACGCATAGAGCCCCTCGTTGATCATCCCTTACTTATTGAACCCATGCAGCACCATTTAGAGAACAGCTTAGAGAGGCTTTGCATAACGGTGCAGACTCAGTACAGCACACACACACACACACACACACACACACACACACACACACACACACACACACACACACACAGACACAGACACACAAACACACACACACACACACACACACACACACACACACACAGACACACACACACACACACACAAACACACAGACACACACACACACACACACACACACACACACACACACACACAGACACACACACACACACACAGACACACAGACACACACACACACAGACACACACACACAGAGACACACACACACACACACACACACACACACACACACACACAGACAAACACACACACACAGACACACACACACACACACAGACACACACACACACACACAGACACACACACACACAGACACACACACACACACACACACACACACAGACACACACACACACACACAGATACACACACACGCACACACACACAAAAATGAATTATTTGCGCTACAGAGAGACCCTAGTGCCATCTCCATGGTAACCAGATACTCTTTTTGCCGTACATGCCTCCAAATTATCGTAAACAAACCTTAAGTATGCCCTTACCTAAGGAAATATTTGAGGGGTTCTATGCAATGCCCTTAAACAATTCCCTTAGGTAGGGGACAATTATTCCTTAAGGTAAACCCTTAAGGGAAACACTTAAAGATGTTTTATGCAACCTGGCCCAGTCTCTTTGGCACATGACAGGGAGTGGATTAGCTAAAGGGACTGGGACCCAGGCTAGTATGGAGCATTCTTTCTCACATAATATAACAAAAATGGACCAAAACGTTATTGTTGTTGCATTGTCCAGAAATAACCTGCAATTAAGCAAACTGTGATACCCCAAAAGAGGGGTTGATAAGAGTTGCGGATTAGCTGTAGACTGATGGGGCAGGCCTAAACAGCTCCCTCTAAACAGCTCCCTCTAAACAGCTCCCTCTAAACAGCTCCCTCTAAACAGCTCCCTCTAAACAGCTCCCTCTAAACAGCTCCCTCTAAACAGCTCCCTCTAAACAGCTCCCTCTAAACAGCTCCCTCTAAACAGCTCCTTCTAAACAGCTCCCTCTAAACAGCTCCCTCTAAACAGCTCCCTCTAAACAGCTCCCTCTAAACAGCTCCCTCTAAACAGCTCCCTCTAAACAACTCCCTCTAAACAGCTCCCTCTAAACAGCTCCCTCTAAACAGCTCCCTCTAAACAGCTCCCTCTAAACAGCTCCCTCTAAACAGCTCCCTCTAAACAGCTCCCTCTAAACAGCTCCCTCTAAACAGCTCCCTCTAAACAGCTCCTGTTGGGTGGTGTGTTTATCAGGTTCATATCCTGTTGGGTGGTGTGTTTATCAGGTTCATATCCTGTTGGGTAGTGTGTTTATCAGGTTCATATCCTGTTGGGTGGTGTGTTTATCAGGTTCACATCCTGTTGGGTGGTGTGTTTATCAGGTTCATATCCTGTTGGGTGGTGTGTTTATCAGGTTCATATCCTGTTGGGTGGTGTGTGTATCAGGTTCATATCCTGTTGGGTGGTGTGTGTATCAGGTTCATATCCTGTTGGGTGGTGTGTTTATCAGGTTCATATCCTGTTGGGTGGTGTGTGTATCAGGTTCATATCCTGTTGGGTGGTGTGTGTATCAGGTTCATATCCTGTTGGGTGGTGTGTTTATCAGGTTCATATCCTGTTGGGTGGTGTGTTTATCAGGTTCATATCCTGTTGGGTGGTGTGTGTATCAGGTTCATATCCTGTTGGGTGGTGTGTTTATCAGGTTCATATCCTGTTGGGTGGTGTGTGTATCAGGTTCATATCCTGTTGGGTGGTGTGTTTATCAGGTTCATATCCTGTTGGGTGGTGTGTTTATCAGGTTCATATCCTGTTGGGTGGTGTGTTTATCAGGTTCATATCCTGTTGGGTAGTGTGTTTATCAGGTTCATATCCTGTTGGGTGGTGTGTTTATCAGGTTCACATCCTGTTGGGTGGTGTGTTTATCAGGTTCATATCCTGTTGGGTGGTGTGTTTATCAGGTTCATATCCTGTTGGGTGGTGTGTGTCTCAGGTTCATATCCTGTTGGGTGGTGTGTTTATCAGGTTCATATCCTGTTGGGTGGTGTGTTTATCAGGTTCATATCCTGTTGGGTGGTGTGTTTATCAGGTTCATATCCTGTTGGGTGGTGTGTGTTTATCAGGTGTATTGTCGGTGGTCTAGATGGAGAAGTGGAACTGATAGTTGTTCAGATGACCTCAGAGTTGAGGACAGAGTTTGTAGTAGGGCTAACAAGGAGAATAATGTGTGGAGACCTTGTCCTTTCAGAGGGCTGGGGACAGAGAAGGGAGAATAATGTGTGGAGACCTTGTCCTTTCAGAGGGCTGGGGACAGAGAAGGGAGAATAATGTGTGGAGACCTTGTCCTTTCAGAGGGCTGGGGACAGAGAAGGGAGAATAATGTGTGGAGACCTTGTCCTTTCAGAGGGCTGGGGACAGAGAAGGGAGAATAATGTGTGGAGACCTTGTCCTTTCAGAGGGCTGGGACAGAGAAGGGAGAATAATGTGTTGAGACCTTGTCCTTTCAGAGGGCTGGGGACAGAGAAGGGAGAATAATGTGTTGAGACCTTGTCCTTTCAGAGGGCTGGGACAGAGAGGAGCCTTAGACAGGCCAGTGAGGAGGAAGGAGCTGGTTGACTGGATCATCACTCAGTCAAGTTAAAGACATGAGATCAAATCAAATCAAATCAAATTGTATTGGCCACATGCGCCGAATACAACAGGTGCAGACATTACAGTGAAATGCTTACTTACAGCCCTTAACCAACAGTGCATTTATTTTTAATAAAAAAGTAAAATAAAACAACAACAAAAAGTGTTGAGAAAAAAAGAGCAGAAGTAAAATAAAATAACAGTAGGGAGGCTATATATACAGGGGGGTACCGGTGCAGAGTCAATGTGCGGGGGCGCCGGCTAGTTGAGGTAGTTGAGGTAATATGTACATGTGGGTAGAGTTAAAGTGACTATGCATAAATAATTAACAGAGTAGCAGCAGCGTAAAAAGGATGGGGGTGGGGGGGCAGTGCAAATAGTCCGGGTAGCCATGATTAGCTGTTCAGGAGTCTTATGGCTTGGGGGTAGAAGCTGTTGAGAAGTCTTTTGGACCTAGACTTGGCACTCCGGTACCGCTTGCCGTGCGGTAGCAGAGAGAACAGTCTATGACTAGGGTGGCTGGAGTCTGACAATTTTGAGATCACAGTCCCACTGAGGAGGAAGAGGTGGAGGAGGAGGAGGGTTAAGATGATGAGGAGCAGGAGGAAGAGGTGGTGGAGGAGGTACAATACAGTACAGTACAATACAGTACAGTACAATACAGTACAGTACAATACAATATAGTACAATACAGTACAATACAATACAATACAATACAGTGTAATACAGTACAATACAATACAGTGTACTAATGTACAATACAGTACAATACAATACAATACAGTACAATACAATACAATACAGTACAATACAGTACAATACAGTACAATACTATACAATACAGTACAATACAGTACAATACTATACAATACTATACAGTACAATACAATACAGTACAATACAATACAATACAATACAGTACAATACAGTACAATACTATACAATACAGTACAATACAGTACAGTACAATACAATACAATACAATACAGTACAATACAGTACAATACAGTACAATACTATACAATACAGTACAATACAGTACAATACTATACAATACAGTACAATACAGTACAATACTATACAATACTATACAATACAATACAATACAATACAGTACAATACAGTACAATACTATACAATACAGTACAGTACAGTACAATACTATACAATACAGTACAGTACAGTACAATATAATACAATACAATACAATACAGTACAATACAATACAATACAGTACAATACAATACAATACAATACAGTACAATACAGTACAGTACAGTACAATACAGTACAATACTATACAATACTATACAGTACAATACAATACAATACAATACAATACAGTACAATACAGTACAATACTATACAATACAGTACAATACAATACAATACAATACAGTACAATACAATACAGTACAATACTATACAATACAGTACAGTACAGTACAGTACAGTACAATATAATACAATACAGTACAATACAGTACTATACAGTACAATACAATACAATACAGTACAATACAGTACAATACTATACAATACAGTACAATACAGTACAATACTATACAATACAGTACAGTACAGTACAGTACAGTACAATACAATACAATACAGTACAATACAATACAATACAGTACAGTACAATACAATACAATACAGTACAATACAGTACAATACTATACAATACTGTACAATACAGTACAATACAATACTATACAATACAGTACCCAGTAGAATGAAATACTTTGCTTTGCTGTCTCTACTCTCTGTAATGACTAATATAATGACATGCTGTGAGCTAGAGGAAGTAGACCAAACGAGGCCAGTTTGCTAGTTTCCTGCCAGACCCACTGCTCTGTTTGTGTGTTCTGTAATAGCATCATAGAGCAACATGACATTATAGAATTATGTTCAGGTCAGTGGACGCTGGATTCATGTAGACTAGGAGAGGGGGAGGAGTGAGGAGGGGTGGACTTGACGTATCCTTGGCATGGCTGTTCAGATCATCGTGATGGGGTAAGGAGGGGAGAGGGGGAGGAGAGAGGGGGAGGAGAGGAGGGAAAGAAGGGAGGGGTAAGAACTATGATGCTGAGTTATGACCCTGATAGACATGGGCTCATTATTAATCCTTGTTTGTCTGGATGAACCCTTAGGCTCTGATCTGTAATAGGATCTTGAAATCTGGTCTGGAATCTGTGGTCTCCTCTCTGGCGCACAGGATCCAAGTGGTTCAGACAGCTGCTCAGAAGCAGATCACTGATCATAGATAGCATTAGCCCCTCTGTCCTGTCTCCGTCTCTGTCTCTGTCTCTCTCTCTGTCTCTCTGTCTCTCTGTCTCTCTCTCTCTCTCTGTCTCTGTCTCTGTCTCTGTCTCTGTCCTGTCTCTGTCTCTGTCCAGACTCTGTCTCAACCCAGACTATGTCTGTGTCTCTGTCTCTGTCTCTGTCCAGACTAAGTCAGCAGCTACTCTTCCTGGGGTTTATTATGGATCCCCATTAGTTCCTGCCAAGGCAGCAGCTACTCTTCCTGGGGTTTATTATGGATCCCCATTAGTTCCTGCCAAGGCAGCAGCTACTCCTCCTGGGGTTTATTATGGATCCCCATTAGTTCCTGCCAAGGCAGCAGCTACTCTTCCTGGGGTTTATTATGGATCCCCATTAGTTCCTGCCAAGGCAGCAGCTACTCTTCCTGGGGTTTATTATGGATCCCCATTAGTTCCTGCCAAGGCAGCAGCTACTCCTCCTGGGGTTTATTATGGATCCCCATTAGTTCCTGTCAAGGCAGCAGCTACTCTTCCTGGGGTTTATTATGGATCCCCATTAGTTCCTGCCAAGGCAGCAGCTACTCTTCCTGGGGTTTATTATGGATCCCCATTAGTTCCTGCCAAGGCAGCAGCTACTCTTCCTGTGGTTTATTATGGATCCCCATTAGTTCCTGCCAAGGCAGCAGCTACTCTTCCTGGGGTTTATTATGGATCCCCATTAGTTCCTGCCTAGGCAGCAGCTACACTTCCTGGGGTTTATTATGGATCCCCATTAGTTCCTGCCAAGGCAGCAGCTACTCTTCCTGGGGTCCAGCAACATTATATTTTTAGTCATTTAGCAGACGCTCTTATCCAGAGCGACTTACAGGAGCAATTAGGGTTAAGTGCCTTGCTCAAGGGCACATCGACAGATTTTTCACCTAGTCGGCTCGGGGATTAGAACCAGCGACCTTTCGGTTACTGGCACTACGCTCTTACCCACTAAGCTACTGCCGCCCACATAAGGCAGTTACATACAGTTTAAAATATTACATGACATTATATTTCATAACACTTTTCACAACACATTTAGTGTGTTCCCTCAGGCCTCTACTCCACTACCACATATTTACAATACAACATCCATGTGTACGTGTGTGTATAGTGCGTATGTTATCGTGTGTCTGTGCCTGTGTGTGTGTCTCTTCACAGTCCCCGCTGTTCCATAAGGTGGATTTGTATCTGTTTTTTAAATCTAATTTTACTGCTTGCATCAGTTACCTGATGTGGAATAGAGTTCCATGTAGTCATGGCTCTATGTAGTACTGTGTACCTCCCATAGTCTGTTCTGGACTTTGGGATTGTGAAGAGACCTCTGGTTGCATGTCTTGTGGGGTATGCATTGGTGTCCGAGCTGTGTGCCAGTAGTTCAAACAGACAGCTCGGTGCATTCAGCATGTCAATACCTCTCACAAATACAAGTAGTGATGAAGTCAATCTCTCCTCCACTTTGAGCCAGGAGAGATCGATATGCATATTATTAATATTAGCTCTCTGTGTACATCCAAGGGCCAGCCGTGCTGCCCTGTTCTGAGCCAATTGCAATTTTCCCAAGTCCCTCTTTGTGGCACCTGACCACACGACTGAACAGTAGTCCAGGTGCCACAAAACTAGGGCCTGTAGGACCTGCCTTGTTGATAGTGCTGTTAAGAAGGTAGAGCAGTGCTTTATTATGGACAGACTTCTCCCCATCTTAGCTACTGTTGTATCAATATGCTTTGACCATGACAGTTTACAATCCAGGGTTACTCCAAGCAGTTTAGTCACCTCAACTTGCTCAATTTCCACATTATTTATTACAAGATTTAGTTGAGGTTTATGGGTTAGTTAATGATTTGTACCAAATACAGTGCTTTTAGTTAAAAAAAAAAAAAAAAGTTTTTAGTTTTTTAAATATTTGTGAGTGCTGAAGGTGCATAAAGATGGAGGAATTCAGTTATAATGTCATAGTTTGAGCACTGTCCACAGAGTTTTTAAACTACGGCGTGCGACATTGTTCAATGTGCCAGGAAATCAGCACAATCTACTTTTTTGTTTCTTCACATTGCCGCCGTCTTGGAGCTAGATTTGGGATCATGTATACTGTGCTAATGCTAATGCTAATGCTAATGCTAATGCTAATACAATACAAGGGTAACATAGAGCAGGGTACAATACGGAGAACTAGCAAACGAGGCGTTTGTGGTAAGAACATGGGGGCTGCCATCTTTATGCACTTTGACCCTCGGGCTCTGATCTGTAATATGGTCATGCTCTGGAATCACTGATCTGGAATCACTGGTCTGGAATCACTGGTCTGGAATCACTGGTCTGGAATCAGTGGTCTGGAATCATTGATCTGGAATCACTTGTCTGGAATTACTGGTCTAGAATCATTGGTCTGGAATCAGTGGTCTGGAATCATTGATCTGGAATCACTTGTCTGGAATCATTGATCTGGAATCACTTGTCTGGAATTACTGGTCTAGAATCATTGGTCTGGAATCAGTGGTCTGGAATCATTGATCTGGAATCACTTGTCTGGAATCATTGATCTGGAATCACTTGTCTGGAATCACTGGTCTGGAATCACTGGTCTCTTCTCTGTCTGACATGATCACAATGATTTCCTTGTACCGTTCCTGTTCCTAGCTAGCAACAGATGACAGATCACTGATCATAGATAGCATTAGCCCCAACAGATGACAGATCACTGATCATAGATAGCATTAGCCCCAACAGATGACAGATCACTGATCATAGATAGCATTAGCCCCAACAGATGACAGATCACTGATCATAGATAGCATTAGCCCCAACAGATGACAGATCACTGATCATAGATAGCATTAGCCCCAACAGATGACAGATCACTGATCATAGATAGCATTAGCCCCAACAGATGACAGATCACTGATCATAGATAGCACTAGCCCCAACAGATGACAGATCACTGATCATAGATAGCACTAGCCCCAACAGATGACAGATCACTGATCATAGATAGCATTAGCCCTTGTACAAGCTTTCTAGTCTTTGCCACGGAAGAAACAGGTGGTATGAACAATGCAAAACTTCCAAAAATATCAAGGCACTTTGACTCTCATGTATAAAAATAATGTATTTTTTTGTAACTTGGCTGATGTATGGTTTCATTATAGCTGTGGCCTTATTGTGTCTTTGAATTGTGAACTGTGTTGTTGACAGACAGAGTAGAGGGCAGAACTGTGTTGTTGACAGACAGAGTAGAGGGTGTGTTGTTGACAGACAGAGTAGAGGGCAGAACTGTGTTGTTGACAGACAGAGTAGAGGGCAGAACTGTGTTGTTGACAGACAGAGTAGAGGGCAGAACTGTGCTGTTGACAGACAGAGTAGAGGGCAGAACTGTGTTGTTGACAGACAGAGTAGAGGGCAGAACTGTGTTGTTGACAGACAGAGTAGAGGGCAGAACTGTGTTGTTGACAGACAGAGTAGAGGGCAGAACTGTGTTGTTGACAGACAGAGTAGAGGGCAGAACTGTGTTAATGACAGACAGAGTAGAGGGCAGAACTGTGTTGTTGACAGACAGAGTAGAGGGCAGAACTGTGTTGTTGACAGACAGAGTAGAGGGCAGAACTGTGTTGTTGACAGACAGAGTAGAGGGCAGAACTGTGTTGTTGACAGACAGAGTAGAGGGCAGAACTGTGTTGTTGACAGACAGAGTAGAGGGCAGAACTGTGTTGTTGACAGACAGAGTAGAGGGCAGAACTGTGTTAATGACAGACAGAGTAGAGGGCAGAACTGTGCTGTTGACAGACAGAGTAGAGGGCAGAACTGTGTTGTTGACAGACAGAGTAGAGGGTGTGTTGTTGACAGACAGAGTAGAGGGCAGAACTGTGTTAATGACAGACAGAGTAGAGGGCAGAACTGTGTTGTTGACAGACAGAGTAGAGGGCAGAACTGTGTTGTTGACAGACAGAGTAGAGGGCAGAACTGTGTTGTTGACAGACAGAGTAGAGGGCAGAACTGTGTTGTTGACAGACAGAGTAGAGGGCAGAACTGTGTTAATGACAGACAGAGTAGAGGGCAGAACTGTGTTGTTGACAGACAGAGTAGAGGGTGTGTTGTTGACAGACAGAGTAGAGGGCAGAACTGTGTTGTTGACAGACAGAGTAGAGGGCAGAACTGTGTTGTTGACAGACAGAGTAGAGGGTGTGTTGTTGACAGACAGAGTAGAGGGCAGAACTGTGTTAATGACAGACAGAGTAGAGGGCAGAACTGTGCTGTTGACAGACAGAGTAGAGGGCAGAACTGTGTTGTTGACAGACAGAGTAGAGGGTGTGCTGTTGACAGACAGAGTAGAGGGCAGAACTGTGTTAATGACAGACAGAGTAGAGGGCAGAACTGTGCTGTTGACAGACAGAGTAGAGGGCAGAACTGTGTTGTTGACAGACAGAGTAGAGGGTGTGCTGTTGACAGACAGAGTAGAGGGTGTGCTGTTGACAGACAGAGTAGAGGGTGTGCTGTTGACAGACAGAGTAGAGGGTGTGCTGTTGACAGAAAGTAGAGGGTGTGCTGTTGACAGACAGAGTAGAGGGTGTGCTGTTGACAGACAGTAGAGGGTGTGCTGTTGACAGACAGTAGAGGGTGTGCTGTTGACAGACAGAGTAGAGGGTGTGCTGTTGACAGAAAGTAGAGGGTGTGCTGTTGACAGACAGAGTAGAGGGTGTGCTGTTGACAGACAGTAGAGGGTGTGCTGTTGACAGACAGTAGAGGGTGTGCTGTTGACAGACAGTAGAGGGTGTGCTGTTGACAGACAGAGTAGAGGGTGTGCTGTTGACAGACAGTAGAGGGTGTGCTGTTGACAGACAGTAGAGGGTGTGCTGTTGACAGACAGTAGAGGGTGTGCTGTTGACAGACAGTAGAGGGTGTGCTGTTGACAGACAGTAGAGGGTGTGCTGTTGACAGACAGTAGAGGGTGTGCTGTTGACAGACAGTAGAGGGTGTGCTGTTGACAGACAGTAGAGGGTGTGCTGTTGACAGACAGAGTAGAGGGTGTGCTGTTGACAGACAGTAGAGGGTGTGCTGTTGACAGACAGTAGAGGGTGTGCTGTTGACAGACAGTAGAGGGTGTGCTGTTGACAGACAGAGTAGAGGGTGTGCTGTTGACAGACAGTAGAGGGTGTGTTGTTGACAGACAGTAGAGGGTGTGCTGTTGACAGACAGTAGAGGGTGTGCTGTTGACAGACAGTAGAGGGTGTGCTGTTGACAGACAGAGTAGAGGGTGTGCTGTTGACAGACAGTAGAGAGTGTGTTGTTGACAGACAGTAGAGGGTGTGTTGTTGACAGACAGTAGAGGGTGTGCTGTTGACAGACAGTAGAGGGTGTGTTGTTGACAGACAGTAGAGGGTGTGCTGTTGACAGACAGTAGAGGGTGTGTTGTTGACAGACAGTAGAGGGTGTGCTGTTGACAGACAGTAGAGGGTGTGTTGTTGACAGACAGTAGAGGGTGTGTTGTTGACAGACAGTAGAGGGTGTGCTGTTGACAGACAGTAGAGGGTGTGCTGTTGACAGACAGTAGAGGGTGTGCTGTTGACAGACAGTAGAGGGTGTGCTGTTGACAGACAGTAGAGGGTGTGCTGTTGACAGACAGTAGAGGGTGTGTTGTTGACAGACAGTAGAGGGTGTGCTGTTGACAGACAGTAGAGGGTGTGCTGTTGACAGACAGTAGAGGGTGTGTTGTTGACAGACAGTAGAGGGTGTGCTGTTGACAGACAGTAGAGGGTGTGCTGTTGACAGACAGTAGAGGGTGTGTTGTTGACAGACAGTAGAGGGTGTGCTGTTGACAGACAGTAGAGGGTGTGCTGTTGACAGACAGTAGAGGGTGTGCTGTTGACAGACAGTAGAGGGTGTGCTGTTGACAGACAGTAGAGGGTGTGTTGTTCCCTTTCAGATCCACATGGACAGTGATGGAGTAGAAGACACCAGGTTGATAGAGCTGGACGAGTCCCATCGCAGTGAACACACTGTCTACATCAACCCTCCTGAACTAAGACCGTTGGCACAGGGAGAGGAGCATCCACTATGCTATAGGTACTGTACACAGACACACACACACACACACACACACACACACACACACACACACACAGACACAGACACAGACACAGACACAGACACAGACACAGACACAGACACAGACACAGACACACACACACACACACACACACACACAGACACAGACACAGACACACACACACACACACACACACAGACACACACACACACACACACACACACACACAGACACACACACACACACACTCACACACACACACACACAGACACACACACACACACACACACACACACACACACACACACAGACACACACACACACACACACACACACACACACACACACACACACACACACACACACACACACACACAGACACAGACACAGACACAGACACAGACACAGACACAGACACAGACACACACACACACACACACACACAGACACAGACACAGACACACACACACACACACACACAGACACAGACACACACACACACACACACACACACACACAGACACACACACACACACACACTCACACACACACACACACAGACACACACACACACACACACACACACACACAGACACACACACACACACACACACACACAGACACACACACACACACACACACACACACACACACACACACACACACACACACACACACACACAGAGCTCCAGCTAAGCTAAACACACACACATATATGTACAGTTGAAGTCGGACGTTTACATACACCTTAGCCAAATACATTTAAACTCAGTTTTTCACAATTCCTGACATTTAATCCTAGTAAAAATTCCCTGTTTTAGGTCAGTTAGGATCACCACTTTATTTTAAGAATGTGAAATGTCAGAATAATAGTAGAGAGAATTATTTATTTCAGCTTTTATTTCTTTCGTCACATTCCCAGTGGGTCAGAAGTTTACATACACTCAATTAGTATTTGGTATCATTGCCTTTAAATTGTTTAACTTGGGTCAAATGTTTCGGGTAGCCTTCCACAAGCTTCCCACAATAAGTTGGGTGAATTTTGGCCCATTCCTCCTGACAGAGCTGGTGTAACTGAGTCAGGTTTGTAGGCCTCCTTGCTCGCACACGCTTTTTCAGTTCTGCCCACTGATCTCAATGGGTTTTCCCTTGGAATGAGACCCTGGTCTCAATGGGTTTTCCCTGGGAATGAAACACTGGTCTCAATGGGTTTTCCCTGGGAATGAAACACTGGTCTCAATGGGTTTTCCCTGATAATGAAACACTGGTCTCAATGGGTTTTCCCTGATAATGAAACACTGGTCTCAATGGGTTTTCCCTTGGACTGGTCTCAATGGGTTTTCCCTGATAATGAAACACTGGTCTCAATGGGTTTTCCCTGGGAATGAAACACTGGTGAGCTAGTTCAGGGCTACAACAAAATGGTGACACGTCTGATGGTCCCTGAGGAGGTATGAAACAAATATATGATATGAATAAAATAAACCACTGATATGATATGATATGATATGATACAACACTGCCTTATTTAGTGTTATGAAGCTACTGACAGTGTTGTGTTGTGTTGAACCTTACCCTGTCCAGCTACTGACAGTGTTGTGCTAACCTTACCCTGTCCAGCTACTGACAGTGTTGTGCTAACCTTACCCTGTCCAGCTACTGACAGTGTTGTGCTAACCTTACCCTGTCCAGCTACTCACAGTGTTGTGTTGAACCTTACCCTGTCCAGCTACTGACAGTGTTGTGCTAACCTTACCCTGTCCAGCTACTCACAGTTTTGTGCTAACCTTACCCTGTCCAGCTACTCACAGTGTTGTGTTGAACCTTACCCTGTCCAGCTACTGACAGTGTTGTGCTAACCTTACCCTGTCCAGCTACTCACAGTGTTGTGCTAACCTTACCCTGTCCAGCTACTGACAGTGTTGTGCTAACCTTACCCTGTCCAGCTACTCACAGTGTTGTGTTGAACCTTACCCTGTCCAGCTACTCACAGTGTTGTGCTAACCTTACCCTGTCCAGCTACTCACAGTGTTGTGTTGAACCTTACCCTGTCTAGCTACTGACAGTGTTGTGCTAACCTTACCCTGTCCAGCTACTCACAGTGTTGTGCTAACCTTACCCTGTCCAGCTACTCACAGTGTTGTGTTGAACCTTACCCTGTCCAGCTACTGACAGTGTTGTGCTAACCTTACCCTGTCCAGCTACTCACAGTGTTGTGCTAACCTTACCCTGTCCAGCTACTGACAGTGTTGTGTTGTGTTGAACCTTACCCTGTCCAGCTACTGACAGTGTTGTGCTAACCTTACCCTGTCCAGCTACTGACAGTGTTGTGCTAACCTTACCCTGTCCAGCTACTCACAGTGTTGTGTTGAACCTTACCCTGTCCAGCTACTGACAGTGTTGTGCTAACCTTACCCTGTCCAGCTACTCACAGTGTTGTGCTAACCTTACCCTGTCCAGCTACTCACAGTGTTGTGTTGAACCTTACCCTGTCCAGCTACTGACAGTGTTGTGCTAACCTTACCCTGTCCAGCTACTCACAGTGTTGTGCTAACCTTACCCTGTCCAGCTACTCACAGTGTTGTGTTGAACCTTACCCTGTCCAGCTACTGACAGTGTTGTGCTAACCTTACCCTGTCCAGCTACTCACAGTGTTGTGCTAACCTTACCCTGTCCAGCTACTCACAGTGTTGTGTTGAACCTTACCCTGTCCAGCTACTGACAGTGTTGTGCTAACCCTTACCCTGTCCAGCTACTCACAGTGTTGTGCTAACCTTACCCTGTCCAGCTACTCTGGGTTTCCGGTGCTGAGTCGTGATTTGTTGGAGCTCCAGGATGGGCTCCACCCCCCCTCAGCTAGCCTGACACAGAGACACACCAGTCCAGCCAGCCCTGCCGCCATCTTTAGACGCTCCAAACAGGTCAGAGGTCATTACCATACGCTCACGGGGCTATGCATAAACCAGACAGACGGACGGACGGACGGACGGACCGACAGACAGACGCACACACACACACACACGCACGCACGCACACACACGCACACACACGCACACACGCACAAACACGCACGCACACGCACGCACAAACACGCACACGCACACACACACGCACACACACACACACGCACACACACCTAACCCCCAACACACTCCCCGTCATCTGTCTCAGGCCTTCTTGATTCTGAACCTCAGGCATTCATAATCCCATCTCCATTCATAACCCCATCTCCATTCATAACCCCATCTCCATTCATAATCCCATCTCCATTCATAACCCCATCTCCATTCATAACCCCATCTCCATTCATAATCCCATCTCCATTCATAATCCCATCTCCATTCATAACCCCATCTCCATTCATAATCCCATCTCCATTCATAACCCCATCTCCATTCATAACCCCATCTCCATTCATAACCCCATCTCCATTCATAATCCCATCTCCATTCATAATCCCATCTCTATTCATAACCCCATCTCCATTCATAACCCCATTTCCATTCATAATCCCATCTCCATTCATAATCCCATCTCCATTCATAACCCCATCCCCATTCATAATCCCATCTCCATTCATAACCCCATCTCCATTCATAACCCCATTTCCATTCATAATCCCATCTCCATTCATAACCCCATCTCCATTCATAATCCCATCTCCATTCATAACCCCATCTCCATTCATAACCCCATCTCCATTCATAACCCCATCTCCATTCATAATCCCATCTCCATTCATAATCCCATCTCCATTCATAACCCCATCTCCATTCATAATCCCATCTCCATTCATAACCCCATCTCCATTCATAATCCCATCTCCATTCATAACCCCATCTCCATTCATAACCCCATCTCCATTCATAATCCCATCTCCATTCATAACCCCATCTCCATTCATAACCCCATCTCCATTCATAACCCCATCTCCATTCATAATCCCATCTCCATTCATAATCCCATCTCTATTCATAACCCCATCTCCATTCATAACCCCATTTCCATTCATAATCCCATCTCCATTCATAATCCCATCTCCATTCATAACCCCATCCCCATTCATAATCCCATCTCCATTCATAACCCCATCTCCATTCATAACCCCATTTCCATTCATAATCCCATCTCCATTCATAACCCCATCTCCATTCATAATCCCATCTCCATTCATAACCCCATCTCCATTCATAACCCCATCTCCATTCATAATCCCATCTCCATTCATAATCCCATCTCCATTCATAATCCCATCTCCATTCATAACCCCATCTCCATTCATAATCCCATCTCCATTCATAACCCCATCTCCATTCATAACCCCATCTCCATTCATAATCCCATCTCCATTCATAATCCCATCTCCATTCATAATCCCATCTCCATTCATAACCCCATCTCCATTCATAATCCCATCTCCATTCATAATCCCATCTCCATTCATAATCCCATCTCCATTCATAATCCCATCTCCATTCATAACCCCATCTCCATTCATAATCCCATCTCCATTCATAACCCCATCTCCATTCATAATCCCATCTCCATTCATAACCCCATCTCCATTCATAACCCCATCTCCATTCATAATCCCATCTCCAATAATAAATATATCTCCATTTATAATCCCATCTCCATTCATAACCCCATCTCCATTCATAATCCCATCTCCATTCCCATGGTTCTATTGGAGGTGATCTGTTCAGCCCAACAGGCAGGCTAAGGCCTACTCCTCTCTACCCCAGACAGACAGACTAAAACCTACTCATTTTTTACATTTAAATTTTTAGTCATTTAGCAGACGCTCTTATCCAGAACGACTTACAGGAGCAATTAGGGTTAAGTGCCTTGCTCAAGGGCACATCGACAGATTTTTCACCTAGTCGGCTCGGGGATTAGAACCAGCGACCTTTCGGTTACTGGCACAACGCTCTTAACCACTAAGCTACCTGCCGCCCTACTCCTCTGTACGACAGACAGACAGACAGGCAGACAGACAGACAGACAGGCAGACAGGCAGACAGACAGACAGAGAGACAGACAGACAGACAGACAGACAGACAGACAGGCAGACAGACAGACAGACAGGCAGACAGGCAGACAGACAGACAGAGAGACAGACAGACAGACAGACAGACAGACAGACAGACAGACAGACAGACAAGCTAAAACCTACTCCTCCGTAACCCAGACAGACAGACAGACAGACAGACAGACAGACAGACAGACAGACAGACAGACAGACAGACAGACAGACAAGCTAAAACCTACTCCTCCGTAACCCAGACAGACAGACAGACAGACAGGCTAAGGCCTACTCCTCTGTACCACAGACAGACAGACAGACAGACAGACAGAGAGACAAGCTAAAACCTACTCCTCCGTAACCCAGACAGACAGACAGACAGGCTAAGGCCTACTCCTCTCTACCCCAGACAGACAGACAGACAGGCAGGCTAAGGCCTACTCCTCTCTACCCCAGACAGACAGACAGACAGACAGACAGACAGACAGGCAGGCTAAGGCCTACTCCTCTCTACCCCAGACAGACAGACAGACAGACAGACAAGCTAAAACCTACTCCTCTGTACCCCAGACAGACAGACAGACAGACAGACAGACAGACAGACAGGCTAAGGCCTACTCCTCTCTACCCCAGACAGACAGACAGACAGACAGACAGACAGACAGACAGACAGACAGACAAGCTAAAACCTACTCCTCCGTAACCCAGACAGACAGACAGACAGACAGGCTAAGGCCTACTCCTCTCTACCCCAGACAGACAGACAGACAGACAGGCAGACTAAGGCCTACTCCTCTCTACCCCAGACAGACAGACAGACAGACAGACAGACAGACAGACAGACAGACAGACAGACAGACAGACAGACAGACAGACAGACAGACAGACAGACAGGCTAAGGCCTACTCCTCTCTACCCCAGACAGACAGACATTATCTTTTTCTCTAACATACTGGAACTCATTGCTTACTCATCTGCCTCAGGGCTTCATTCTCAACTGCAATACACTTCATCATAATGTCATGATCTTCTCCCTGTACCACCAGGCTCCTGAGAAACAGCAATGAACTGTCCTGTATGACTGCCCTTACGAACCGCCTGATAAACGCCACTCAACCCACCGTTGTCAGACCGTACAACAACTCTTAAATGTTTCTTTATTTTTGTTGTAATGTAATCTGTTTCCAGGAGATCCGCTCAGCCCAGCGGATGGCTAGAACCTACTCCTCCGTACCCCAGATGTGGTCCAAGTGTCTGCTGCGCCACTGCTACGGCCTGTGGTTCATCTGCCTGCCAGCCTACGCCAGCGCATGCCACTCCAAGGTGCGGGCGCTGCGCATGGCCTACGACATCCTCAGGAAGATGCAGGACAAAAATCTGCAGGCACCTGACGAGGTAGGATACAATACTGAAAGATTCTTGCAGCGTCCCAATAATCGATCCTTTCTCCCCAAGCACTTCCCTTCGTGGATTTACAAGGAAAAGGGAAACTCAGTCTACCAATCCAATGCTTTGAAATTAGTGAGTGAAGGAGCGCACATGTCAGGAGAAAGGACAGCTTTACTGAGACCAAGGAGTCTGTGTACAAACTTATTTTGTGGGTTCATTGTGGATATCTCCTGTCCTCTCCAGGTGTCCTGCAAGTTGCTGATGTCCTCTCTAACTCCTGTCTTCTGTTCCAGGTGTGTTACCGGGTGCTGATGTCCTCTCTAACTCCTGTCTTCTGTTCCAGGTGTGTTACCGGGTGCTGATGTCCTCTCTAACTCCTGTCTTCTGTTCCAGGTGTGTTACCGGGTGCTAACTCCTGTCTTCTGTTCCAGGTGTGTTACCGGGTGTTAACTCCTGTCTTCTGTTCCAGGTGTGTTACCGGGTGCTAATGCAGCTATGTGGTCAGTACGGCCAGCCGGTCCTGGCGGTCAGAGTTCTGTTTGAGATGAAGAAGGCTGGAGTTCATCCCAACGCCATCACCTACGGATACTACAATAAGGTGAAGAAATGGCACTTACAAAGACTACCATATACACTATATGATGTGTGCTTGATTGATCGATTGATTGATTGATTGATTGATTGATGTATTGATTGATTGGTTCCAGGCGGTGTTGGAGAGCACGTAGCCATCCAGTATGATTGATAGATTGATTGATTGGTTGATTGATTGGTTCCAGGCAGTGTTGGAGAGCACGTAGCCATCCAGTATGATTGATAGATTGATTGATTGATTGGTTCCAGGAAGTGTTGGAGAGCACGTAGCCATCCAGTATGATTGATATATTGATTGATTGATTGATTGATTGGTTCCAGGCAGTGTTGGAGAGCACGTAGCCATCCAGTATCATTGATAGATTGATTGATTGGTTGATTGATTGGTTCCAGGCAGTGTTGGAGAGCACGTAGCCATCCAGTATGATTGATAGATTGATTGATTGGTTGATTGATTGGTTCCAGGCGGTGTTGGAGAGCACGTGGCCATCCAATACTAGAGGAGGCTACTTCCTGTGGGCCAAGCTGAGGAACGTGGTCCTGGGGGTGGGACAGTTCAAACAGCTGGGACTGAAACAGACGGTCCAGAATCACAACCAGGGCCAGAACCAAACCCAGAGCAGAGACACACAGCTATCAGGTAAATCCATCTCCCTTTCCAGTTACACAGAATGCACACAGTCCTGAAGCAATGGCACATTGGCGCCGGGGGGGGGGGGGTGGTTGCCGTTTTACGGGCTCCTAACCAATTGTGCTATTTTGTGTGTTTTTTCGCGTTGTTTGTAACTTATTTTGTACATAATGTTTCTGCCACCGTCTCTTACGACCGAAAAGAGCTTCTGGATATCAGGACAGCGATTACTCACCTCGAACTGGAGGAAGATTTTTTCTTTAACGAGTCGGACGCGAAGGATTTACTCCAGATACCCGACCAGGCCCAAATCCCCGTCATTCGCGAGAAGACGCAGATACAGGGGGACACAGGTCCGGGTGCCTCGTCGGCGAGTGGGTAACCTGCCTCTACAATCCGTCCTATTGGCCAACGTGCAATCATTGAAGAATAAACTGGATGAGCTCCGTTCAAGACTATCCTACCAAAGGGACATTCAAAACTGTAATATCTTATGTTTCACCGAGTCGTGGCTGAACGACGACATGGATAATATACAGTTGGCTGGGTTTTCTGTGCATCGGCAGGACAGAACAGCTACCTCCGTTAAGACAAGGGGTTGGGGGTCTGTGTCTATTTGTCAATAATAGCTGGTGTGCGATGTCTAATATTAAGGAAGTCTCAAGGTTTTGCTCGCCTGAGGTAGAGTACCTCATGATAAGCTGTAGACCACACTATCTACCAAGAGAGTTTTCATCTATATTTTTCGTAGCTGTCTATTTACCACCACAAACCGACGCTGGCACTAAGACCGCACTCAATGAGCTGTATAAGGACAAGAAAATGCTCATCCAGAGGCAGCGCTCCTAGTGGCCGGGGACTTTAATGCAGGGAAACTGCATTTTACCTAATTTCTACCATGTCACATGTGCAACCAGAGGGAAAAAAAATCTGGACCACCTTTACTCCACACACAGAGACGCATACAAAGCTCTCCCTCGCCCTCCATTTGGCAAATCTGACCATAATTCTATCCTCCTGGAAGTACCAGGTCGATACGGAAGTGGTCAGATGACGCAGATGCTAAGCTACAGGACTGTTTTGCTAGCACAGACTGGAATATGTTCCGGGACTCATCCGATGGCATTGAGGAGTACACCACATCAGTCACTGGCTTCATCAATAAGTGCATCGATGACATTGTCCCCACAGTGACCGTACGTACATACCCCAACCAGAAGCCACAGCTGCCGCTTTCAAGGAGCAGGACTCTCGCAATGCCCTCAGACGAACCATCAAACAGGCAAAGAGTCAATACAGGACTAAGATTGAATCGTCCTACACCGGCTCTGACGCTCGTCGGATGTGGCAGGGCTTGAAAACTATTACAGACTACAAAGGGAAGCACAGCCGCGAGCTGCCCAGTGACACAAGCCTACCAGACGTGCTAAATGACTTCTATGTGCGCTTCGAGGCTGTTCCGGACGACTGCGTGATCACGGTCGCCGTAGCCGATGTGAGTAAAACCTTTAAACAGGTCAACATTCACAAGGCCGCAGGGCCAGACGGATTACCAGGACGTGTACTCCGAGCATGTGCTGACCAACTGGCAAGTGTCTTTACTGACATTTTCACCCTGTCCCTGGCCGAGTCTGTAATACCAACATGTTTCAAGCAGACCACCATAGTCCCTGTGCCCAAGGACACTAAGATAACCTGCCTAAATGACTACCGACCCATAGCACTCACATCTGTAGCCATGAAATGCTTTGAAAGGCTGGTCATGGCTCACATCAACGCCATTATCCCAGAAACCCTAGACCCACTCCAATTTGCATACCTGCCCCAACAGATCCACAGATCCACAGATGACGCAATCTCTGTTGCACTCCACACTGCCCTTTCCCACTTGGACAAAAGGAACACCTACGTGAGAATGCTGTTCATTGACTACAGCTCAGCGTTCAACACCATAGTGCCCTCAAAGCTCATCACTAAGCTAAGGACCCTGGGACTAAACACCTCCCTCTGCAACTGGATCCTGGACTTCCTAACGGGCCGCCCCCAGGTGGTAAGGGTAGGTAACAACACATCCGCCACGCTGATCCTCAACACCGGTGCCCCTCAGGGGTGCGTGCTCAGTCCCCTCCTGTACTCCCTGTTCACCCACGACTGCGTGGCCAGACACGACCCCAACACCATCATTAAGTTTGCTGACGACACAACGGTGGTAGGCCTGATCACCGACAACGATGAGACAGCCTATAGGGAGGAGGTCAGAGACCTGGCCTGTGTGGTGCCAGGACAACAACCTCTCCCTCAACGTCAGCAAGACAAAGGAGCTGATCGTGGACTACAGGAAAAGGAGGGCCGAGCACGCCCCCATTCTCATCGACGGGGCTGTAGTGGAACAGGTTGAGAGCTTCAAGTTCCTTGGTGTCCACATCACCAACAAACTATCATGGTCCATACACACCAAGACAGTCATGAAGAGGGCACAACAAAGCCTATTCCCTCTAAGGAGACTGAAAAGATTTTGCATGTGTCCTCAGATCCTCAAAAAGTTATACAGCTGCACCATCAAGAGCATCCTGACTGGTTGCATCACCGCCTGGTATGGCAACTGCTCGGCCTCCGACCGTAAGGCGCTACAGAGGGTAGTGTGTACGGCCCAGTACATCACTGGGGCCAAGCTTCCTGCCATCCAGGACCTCTATACCAGGCGGTGTCAGTGGAAGGCCCTAAAAATTGCCAAAGACTCCAGCCACTCTAGTCATAGACTGTTCTCTCTGCTACCGCACGGCAAGCGGTACCGGAGTGCCAAGTCTAGGTCCAAAAGGCTTCTCAACAGCTTCTACCCCCAAGCCGTAAGACTCCTGAACAGCTAATCAAATGGCCACACAGACTATTTACATTGACACCCCCCCTCCATTTGTTTTTACGCTCACTTTACCCCTACCTACCTACATGTACATATCACCTCAATTACCTGGACTAACCTGTACCCCCACACATTGACTCGGTACCGGTACCCCCTGGATATAGTTATTGTTGTTTTATTGTTGCTCTTTTATTTTTTACTTTAGTTTATTTAGTAAATAATAATAATAATATAATAACATGCCATTTAGCAGACGCTTTTATCGAAAGCGACTTACAGTCATGCGTGCATACATTTCTTTTTGTGTATGGGTGGTCCCGGGGGATCGAACCCACTACCTTGGCGTTACAAGCGCCGTGCTCTACCAGCTGAGCTACAGAGGACCAATATTTTCTCTTAACTTTTTTTCTTCTTAAAACTGCATTGTTGTTTAAGGGCTTGTAAGTAAGCATTTCACGGTAAGGTCTACACACCTGTTGTGTTCGGAGCATGTGACAAATAAAATTGTGATTTGATTTGATCAAATAGTGTAATAGGGACTGTTCACAATGTGGTCAAAACATCACGGTATTTAAAGAAAACTGGATGGTATTATTGTATTTAATAGTATTTTATGTTTTTGATAAATAAAACATCTACATGTGCTTTATGACCAATGGGTGGCAACATTAGCTCAGTTGGTAGAGCATGGCGCTTGCAACGCAAGGGTTGTGGGTTCGTTTCCCCACGGGGGGCCAGTATGAAAAATGTATGCACTCACTAATTGGAAGTCGCTCTGGATAAGAGCGTCTGCTAAATGACTAAACTGTAAACTGTATTTCAGTCGTTCTGATTTGTTTTATACTGTTCAATTCAACTTCAACCCAAAATAATTTAAAGCGTTTTCATCCATTTTCTGCAGTCATTTGAGATCATTTCCAAACTGCCACGTAGGGATGCACAACATGGGCAAACAATCCAGGCCTTATTTTTAACCAAATGTTGCAATTGCGATTTGACTTGCGATTTAGAGCAAAACACTTGGGTGAACTGTTGGAATCATGGAAATAGAATGATTGTTCTAATTCTATAGTTAGAATATAACAGTGGGGCCCTTTGAATACAGTGTTGACATGACAACAAATGAAAATGCCAGGGAGGAGTCGTAGGAATCAAAGTGTTTCCTTGGGGACCCTATAATCTGGTTACATTGAATGTTTTCTCTTAGCTACTTCATGTACTTCGTGTAGCTAACATATTCATGCTTCGCGCATTCCTCTTTGATTTGAAGATACTGTTGCACAAACAACATGCTGATTTAGGTCTACACCATCGCTGGTATATGATTGACCTTATTTTAAGAAATACATCAGCGAAATACACTACATGACCAAAAGTATGTGGACACCTGCTCATTGAACATCTCATTCCAAAATCATGGGCATTAATATGGAGTTGGTCCCCCCCTTTGCTGCTATAACAGCCTCCACTCTTCTGGGAAGGCTTTCCACTAGATGTTGGAACATTGCTGCGGGGGACTTGCTTCCATTCAGCCACAAGAGCATTAGTGAGGTCGGGCACTGATGTTGGGCGATTAGGCCTGGCTCGCAGTCAGCGTTCCAATTCATCCCAAAGGTGTTTGATGGGGTTGAGGTCAGGGCTCTGTGCAGGCCAGTCAAGTTCTTCCACACCGACCTCGACAAACAATTTCTGTATGGACCTCGCTTTTTGCACGGGGGCGTTGTCATGCTGAAACAGGAAAGGACCTTCTGCAAACTGTTGCCACAAAGTTGGAAGTACAGAATCGTCTAGAATGTCATTGTAGTGTTAGCCATGATAGTGAAGACAGTGTTAACTCTCTGTTCTCTCTCTACAGACTACAGTGATCTGGACACAGTCAGCCATGATAGTGAAGACAGTACTAACGACTCAGTTGAACGGGTCTCAATCGATACAGACTTCACTAAGATGGACTCCAGCGATGATGGATCCAGCACAGGTACCTAAAGATGTTACCCCTCCCCTCCTCTCATCCCTCTCTCCCCCTTCTTCTCCTCTCATCCCTCTCTCCCCTCCTCCAAGCACAGGTACTTAAAGCCTCCCTCTCTCCCCTCCTGTCATCCCTCTCTCCCCTCCTGTCCTCCCTCTCTCCCCTCCTGTTTTCCCTCTCTCCCCTCCTGTCATCTCTCTCTCCCCTCCTGTCATCCCTCTCTCCCCTCCTGTCCTCCCTCTCTCCCCTCCTGTCATCCCTCTCTCCCCTCCTGTCATCCCTCTCTCCCCTCCTCTCTCCCCTCCTGTCATCCCTCTCTCCCCTCCTGTCCTCCCTCTCTCCCCTCCTGTCCTCCCTCTCTCCCCTCCTGTCCTCCCTCTCTCCCCTCCTGTCCTCCCTCTCTCCCCTCCTGTCCTCCCTCTCTCCCCTCCTGTCCTCCCTCTCTCCCCTCCTGTTTTCCCTCTCTCCCCTCCTGTCCTCCCTCTCTCCCCTCCTGTCATCCCTCTCTCCCCTCCTGTCCTCCCTCTCTCCCCTCCTGTCCTCCCTCTCTCCCCTCCTGTCCTCCCTCTCTCCCCTCCTGTCATCCCTCTCTCCCCTCCTCTCTCCCCTCCTGTCCTCCCTCTCTCCCCTCCTGTCCTCCCTCTCTCCCCTCCTGTCCTCCCTCTCTCCCCTCCTGTCCTCCCTCTCTCCCCTCCTGTTTTCCCTCTCTCCCCTCCTGTCCTCCCTCTCTCCCCTCCTGTCATCTCTCTCTCCCCTCCTCTCTCCCCTCCTGTCCTCCCTCTCTCCCCTCCTCTCATCCCTCTCTCCCCTCCTGTCCTCCCTCTCTCCCCTCCTGTCCTCCCTCTCTCCCCTCCTGTCATCCCTCTCTCCCCTCCTGTCATCCCTCTCTCCCTCTCTGTTCTGTACTGCACTCTGAGCAGCTAGAAGGTACAGGAACAGAGAGGGAGAGAGGGAGAGAGGGAGAGAGGGAGAGAGGGTGTGAGCGAATGTCTCTGTACAGGAACAGATCTTCTGTAACAGATGAATCCACCGAGAGGAAATAGTACCAGTTTGATAAACTCTCTTTTCAGAGAGAAAGAGAAAGGAGGAATATATAACGCTGTTGAACTCCTCTACTACACTGAACAAAAATATAAACTCAACATGAAAACAATTTTAAAGATTTTACTGAGTTACAGTTCATATAAGGAAATTATGCTCAATGGGTGACATGTCTGGTGAGTATGCAGGCCATGGAATGCATGCCTCCCGAGTGGCGCAGTGGTCTAAGGCACTGCATCGCAGTACTAGCTGTGCCACTAGAGATCCTGGTTCGAATCCAGGCTCTGTCGCAGCCGGCCGCGACCGGGAGACCCATGGGGCGGCGCACAATTGGCCCAGCGTCATCCAGGGTAGGGGAGGGAATGGCCGGCAGGGATGTAGCTCAGTTGGTAGAGCGTGGCGTTTGCAACGCCAGGGTTGTGGGTTCGATTCCCACAGGGGGCCAGTATGGAAAAAATAATAATTTAAAAAATGTATGCACTCACTAACTGTAAGTCGCTCTGGATAAGAGCGTCTGCTAAATGACTAAAATGACAAATTCTCTAAAACGAAATTGGAGGCGGCTTATGGTAGAGAAATTAACATTAAATTCTCTGGCACCAGCTCTGGTGGACAGTCAGCATGCCATTTGCCCGCTCCATCAAAACTTGAGACATCTGTGGCATTGTGTTGTGTGACAAAACGGAATATTTTAGAGTGGCTTTATTGTCCCCAGCTCAAGGTCCATCTGTGTAATGATCATGCTGTTTAATCAGCTTCTTGATATGCCACACCTGTCAGGTGGATGGATTATCTTGGCAAAGGAGAAATGCTCACTTGACTCAACGTCCTACCTCATCAATACCTCATCAATACCTCATCAATACCTCATCCACACTGGTTCTTAATACAGGCTTGTTTCTTAATGTTGTTCTATAAAATAAAAAAATAAAATAAACTTGAAGCTTGAAACTGAACTCAGTGTACAAAACATTAGGAACTTTCCATGACATAGACTGACCAGGTGAATCCAGGTGAAAGCTGCTATCCCTTATTGATGTCACCTGTTAAATCCACTTCAATCAGTGTAGGTAAAGGGGAGGAGACAGGTTAAAGAAGGATTTTTAAGCCTTAAGACCATTTAAATATGGATTGTGTGTGTGTGCCATTCAGAGGGTGAATAGACAAAATATTTAAGTGCCTTTGAACAAGGTATGGTAGTAGGGGCCAGGTAGACGTTTGTGAACAGTTTCCCGTGGTGTATCATCAAGAATGGTCCACCACCCAAAAGGACATCCAGCCAACTTGACACCACTGTGGGGCGGCAGGTAGCTTAGTGGTTAAGAGCGTTGTGCCAGTAACCGAAAGGTCGCTGGTTCTAATCCCCGAGCCGACTAGGTGATAATCTGTCGATGTGCCCTTGAGCAAGGCACTTAACCCTAATTGCTCATGTAAGTCGCTCTGGATAAGAGCGTCTGCTAAATGACTAAAAAAAAATAAAAAAAGCATTGGAGTCATCATGGGCCAAGCATCCCTGTGGAAAGCGTTTGACACCTTGTAGAGTCCATGCCCTGATGCAACTCAATATTAGGAAGGTGTTCTTAATGTTTTGTGCACTCGGTGTCTGTCTGTCTGTCTGTCTGTCTGTCTGTCTGTCTGTCTGTCTGTCTCTGTCTGTCTGTCTGTCTGTCTGTCTGTCTGTCTGTCTGTCTGTCTGTCTGTCTGTCTCTGTCTGTCTGTCTGTCTGTCTGTCTGTCTGTCTCTGTCTGTCTCTCTGTCTGTCTGTCTGTCTGTCTGTCTGTCTGTCTGTCTGTTTCAGGTGGCCAGTCAGACCAAGGCTATGACTCTCTGTCCAAGGAGGAGGAGAAGATGATGGTGGGAAGGGATAGAACACCGGTGGAGAAGGAGAAGGGAGAGAGGGAGTCTTGTGAGTTTAAACATATATACTACTCAAGACACCACCGAATGGTCCATACCATTACCGTTCTAACCGAATGGTCCATACCATTACCGTTCTAACCGAATGGTCCATACCATTACCGTTCTAACCGAATGGTCCATACCATTACCGTTCTAACCGAATGGTCCATACCATTACCGTTCTAACCGAATGGTCCATACCATTACCGTTCTAACCGAATGGTCCATACCATTACCGTTCTAACCGAATGGTCCATACCATTACCGTTCTAACCGAATGGTCCATACCATTACCGTTCTAACCGAATGGTCCATACCATTACCGTTCTAACCGAATGGTCCATACCATTACCGTTCTAACCGAATGGTCCATACCATTACCGTTCTAACCGAATGGTCCATACCATTACCGTTCTAACCGATTGGTCCATACCATTACCGTTCTAACCGAATGGTCCATACCATTACCGTTCTAACCGATTGGTCCATACTATTACCGTTCTAACCGAATGGTCCATACCATTACCGTTCTAACCGATTGGTCCATACCATTACCGTTCTAACCGAATGGTCCATACCATTACCGTTCTAACCGATTGGTCCATACCATTACCGTTCTAATTCCAAAATGCCCTCATTGGAAAACATTTCAAGATAATTGTAATTTCAGTGTACTTCCTGAATTGACTGAATTGAAATGGAATTGTCCCCAACCCTGCACCGTAGTGGGCTGGTTAATACAGCTCAAAATAATTACTTTCTTATTTATATCGAAATGTGTTACATTTTTATATTCCAGTTATTCTACTAATCTGAGCAATGAGATAAAAACTCCTTCCTGGTCTCTAAGGGCAGAATAAAATAACCAGTTATTGACAGAGTGTAATGAATCCTCTGCCGTAGATGTCGGCAGGCAGGTAGCTTAGTGGTTAAGAGCGTTGTGCCAGTAACTGAAAGGTCGCTGGTTCTAATCCCCGAGCCGACTAGGTGAAATATCTGTCTGTGCCCTTGAGCAAGGCACTTTTATTTATTTTTTTTTATTATTTTTTTATTTTTTTATTATTATTATTATTATTATTTTTTTGGGGGGGAAGGATCAGCTTAATATTGCAGATAGATTGTATCTTCTATCAATGTAATTGTCTGCATCACTTCCAATCCCCCATATTTATTTTTATTTTTTATATATATATATTCCCCTTTATTACTTTTCAACCCCACCATCCTTTCCCTACTTGGAGTAAATTAGTGAACAACAACGCCCAGGCCTCTACTTCCGGTCCATACTCACTATCTACACCTTATGGACAGAGTTAATTTTACAATAATTCTATATCTATATATATATATATATATATACACATACACACACACACACACACACACACACACACACACACACATATATATATATATATATATATATATATATATATATATATATATATATATATACATATATATATATATATATATATATACATACATATATACATACATATATACATACACATACACATACACACATATACACATATATATATATATATATACATACATATATATATATATATATATATATATATATATATACATACATACATACATATACATATACACATCTATTTATTTTTTTTCTCCTGAACTTCTTCTACTCTCAACCTCTCCGATCATCTTCATGATGTCCATCCGGTTTGCCTCTAAATGCCATATCTTTCTAACTGTGCTCCTTCCCAAAAGCTCCCAACATACAACCTATATACTTATTATGGACACAGTATGCTTACATTATTAGCTATCTTTGTTATTATTTGTTGTTATTTGTTATTAGTCCCATCCTTCAACTCTATTCAATACCTCCCATCTATCTCTTAACACCATCCATATAGGATTTCTATTTGCCATATATATTTCAACCATACTGTGATGTTTTACAAAAGTTCTGAACCTTTCTATTCTCATTGCTTCTACAGATTGTGAATTAAAAATAAACATTTTTGCTAAAAGTATTATTATATTATTGATTGATTGACTATGACTTTTCAGATCACCCAGTAATGCTATCTGCAAGGTTAGTTCCAGGTAAATATTGCAATCCTTTAGCCATTCCTGGACCTGTGTCCAAAAACAAGCTACAAATGGACAGAACCAAAACAAATGATCTAATGATTCTATCTCTTCACAGCAAAATCTGCAGAGCTGGGAAGATTGTATCCCCCATATAAATAACATTCTATTGGTAGCAAGAATTTTATATAATAATTTAAATTGAAAGATTCTAATTTTTGAATCCGGTGTCGTTTTGCGTGTCAGTTCATAAACACTATGCCATGGGATCGGTACGTCAAAGATCTCTTCCCAACTATTTTGCAATCTATATGGGACTGCTGTCAATCCTTTGGTCCTTAAGTGAAACTGATATACTTTTTTATTTATCACAGTTTTCCTTAACCAATTATGTTCTTTAATGCAAGGCCGACAGACAAGTTCCTTACTTTCTCCCCCTTCAACTTTCCTCTTCCACTTTTGCGGTATGGCTGCAATTATTTGGTTGTAATTTTGGGTAGAGCAGACATTTCCATATGTTTTTATTAGCTGCATGTGCGACATAACTCCACCAGTCCTACCGATGATATCATTTACGAAGATTATACCTTTTTTAAACATTCTGTCAATAAATATAGGTTTTTTGTCAATTAGTATATTTGAATTTAACCACAATATTTGTTGCATTATTTGTTCTGTCGTTTCTGGAGGATTAAATTGAAATTGTAACCAACTTTCTATGGCTTGTTTTAGAAATAGTGACATTTGGGAGATTATTTCCTTTTCAAATAACTGAAAGTGAGAGGTTGTAATCTGAATAAAGGGAAAAAGGCCTTTCTTGAACAGTGGGTGAGACAATCTTACTAATTTGCTTGAGAACCAGTTCGGATTTAAGTATAACTTTTGGATGACTGAAGATTTTAGTGATAGGTCTAATGCTTTAATATTTAATAATTTCTGTCCTCCGAATTCATATTCATTATATAAATATGCTCTTTTAATTTTGTCTGGCTTGCCGTTCCAAATAAAATTGAATATTTTTTTCTCATATAATTTAAAAAACTGTTTGCTAGGCGTAGGCAAGACCATAAGCAAATAGGTAAACTGGGATAATACTAAAGAGTTAATCAGGGTGATTTTTCCACAAATTGACAGGTATTTTCCTTTCCATGGTAGTAAGATCTTATCTATTTTTGCTAACTTTCTATTAAAATTTATTGAAGTGAGATCATTTATTTCCTTTGGGATATGTATTCCGAGTATATCCACATCACCATCAGACCATTTTATTGGTAAACTACATGGTAATGTAAAAATTGTATTTTTTAGTGATCCAATACGTAATATAGTACATTTGTCATAATTTGGTTTTAATCCAGAGAGGTTAGAAAATGTATCTAGATCCTCTATGAGGCTGTGGAGGGATTCTAGTTGTGGATCTAAAAGAAAACATGAATCATCTGCGTACAATGACACCTTTGTTTTTAAGCCCTGTATTTCTAATCCTCTGATATTATTATTGGATCTGATTTTAATAGCTAACATCTCGATGGCCACAATAAATAGATATGCCGATAGTGGGCAACCTTGTTTCACTCCTCTTGACAGTTTGAAACTTTCTGAGAAATAGCCATTATTTACTATTTTACACCTAGGGTTACTATACATGATTTTGACCCATTTTATAAGAGATTCTCCAAAATTGAAATGCTCCAGGCATTTATATATGAATTCCAGTCGAACTTTATCAAATGCCTTTTCGAAGTCTGCTATGAATAGCAGGCCTGGTTTCCCATATTTTCCATAGTGTTCTATTGTTTCCAATACTTGCCTTATATTGTCTCCAATGTATCTTCCATGTAAAAAACCTGTCTGATTAGAATGAATAATATCCGACAATACCTTTTTAATTCTATGCGCTATACATTTTGCTAGGATTTTTGCATCACAACACTGAAGTGTAAGGGGCCTCCAATTTTGTAAATGGACTGGATCTTTATATTTTCCACTTGTATCCTGTTTCAGTAATAATGAGATCAGACCTTCTTCTTGAGTGTCAGATAATCTACCATTTACATAGGAGTGGTTAAAACATGCTAATAACGGTCCTCTTAGTATTTCAAAAAAGGTTTGGTATACCTCGATTGGTATGCCATCCAACCCTGGAGTTTTCCCGGACTTAAAGTCTTTAATTGCATCCAGAAGTTCCTCCTCTGTAATTTCACCTTCACATGAGTCTTTCTGTGTGGCTGTTAATTTGACATTATCAATAGGAAAAAAATCTCTACAATTAGCTTCAGTTAGAGGAGATGGAGGCGACTGAAAAGAAAACATATGCTTAAAATACTTTGTTTCTTCCTTCAAAATATCATTAGGTGAATTATGGGTGACTCCGTCAATTGTAACCAGTTTCATTAAGTTTTTTTTGGTAGCATTCCTATGTTGAAGATTAAAAAAGAATTTTGTGCATTTTTCCCCATATTCCATCCAGTTTGCTTTATTTTTATAATATATTACACTTGATCTTTCTTGAATAAGTTTTTCCATTTCTTTTTGTTTTTCCTCTAATTTATTCTGAGCCTCTATGTTACAGTTTTTATTGCCATCTATCTGTTCTGTTAGACTTTCTATTTCCTTTCTTAGTATAAACTTTTTTGACCTAAATTGCTTTTGTTTTCGAGATGAGTACTGAATTGCATGGCCTCTAAAGGCACATTTAAAGGTGTCCCATACAATAAGGGGATTCGCTGTACCTAAGTTATGTTGGAAAAAGTCAGTTATAAATTCCTTTGTTCTAATTATAAATAAATTATCATCTAATAGGCTTTGATTAAATTTCCAATATCCTCGCCCACGTGGAAATTCAGTCAGAGTAATGTATATGCCTATTATATGATGGTCCGACCGCATTCTGTCCCCTATCAACACTTTTTTTACTTTTGGTGCCAACGAGAATGAGATAAGAAAGAAGTCAAGACGACTAGCTTGATTCAGTCTCCGCCATGTATATCTCACTAGATCAGCATATTTAAGCCTCCATATATCTACTAGTTCTAATGTATCCATGACATTCACAATTTCCTTAAGAGCATGTGGGTGATTGTTTGTGGTGTGATTTCCTTTTCGGTCCATTGAGCTATTTAAAACAGTATTATAATCCCCCACCATAATAATATTGTCTTGAGTTGCTTGCAGGCTTGATAATTTATTATATATATTGTCAAAGAATTGTGGATCATCATTATTTGGTCCGTAAAGGTTAATGAGCCATATCTGTTTATTGTCCAATACCATATTTAAAATAATCCATCTACCTTGCGTATCTATTTGGACAATTTGCACATTCGGATCGAAATTACTATTAATTAATATCATCACCCCTTTTGAATTTCTTTGCCCATGGGAGAAGTATATTTCCCCCCCCCATTCTTTTTTCCACGCTACTTCATCTCGAATTGTTGAATGAGTTTCCTGTATACAATAGATATTATATTCCTTCTCTTTGAGCCATGTAAATATTGTTCTTCTTTTGTTATTATCAGCTAAGCCATTACAATTATAACTGGCTATACTTATTTCACCATACACCATAATGAGATACAAGTTTCAAGTCTATTTATCATTATATATGTTTGTAAATTTACCAATAAAAAATAGCGTAATGATTGAGTGTCCATATAGCTGTACCGTGATATTTGCATTGCTACGGAGTAACCCTTCAATTGTTCTCCACTAATTCCCCCGCTAAAGCCCCTCCCCATCCCAAGTTGAGCCGTCATCCCAGTGATCAGCATCCCCCCCACGTCCCTCCGTATCCCTAAGGCCCTGAGAGGCCAGGACCCATCCATCGAAAACAGCACACAGTGCCACCCACAAAACAGAAGCAGGTTAACCGCCAAAAGCATTTCCAATGCT
This sequence comes from Coregonus ussuriensis, assembly GCA_031479575.1. NCBI lineage: Eukaryota > Metazoa > Chordata > Actinopteri > Salmoniformes > Salmonidae > Coregonus > Coregonus ussuriensis. The sequence continues at coordinate 8,130,230 of CM062498.1, read as the reverse complement.
TTCACCTCTATATATATATATATATCTATATAACTATTATTTATTTATTTTATTATGCATATCCTATTTTCCATCATTATCAATTAATATGCGTAATAATATCGGCAGTTCACGCATAGGATTCTAACATATAACCAGGATTGCCATTATATTACATTTAATTCATTGACAAGCAATTATTATCCTAGCAAATAATTCCCGCGGTCCATCCCATACCCCCCCCCCCCAACATCCCCACCCCCCCCACAACAGATGCCAGACCAGCACACACGCACATACTCACATACTCCAACACACTCAACCCCCCTCCTCCACAATCCACCATAAAATCCAATACTCAACGGCTGTTATATGAGCAAGGCACTTAACCCTAATTGCTCCTGTAAGTCGCTCTGGATAAGAGTGTCTGCTAAATGACTAAAATGTAAATGTCAGCACAGTGTGGGTGATTTCTGTTCTGCTCTGTTGTTTTTCAATCTGTGTGATGATTTAGTTTTGTTATTGAGTTTGAAGTAGAACTTTCAGAGATTTTTTTTTTAGATATAGACCTATCTTATCTCCTCCCCTCTTGAGATTAAACGTTCCACTGGGATCGATTCTAGGACCGCTATTATTTCTAGTTTAACTTAACTAACTTCATGGCATAAATCAGCTTTGTTCAAACCTCTCCTATGGGACTTTTGACAAAAACTATGTTTGTATTAGCACACCTGATCCAGTAGTGAAGGGCTTGGTGTTTTATTATTTATTATGGATCCCCATTAGTTCCTGCCAAGGCAGCAGCTACTCTTCCTGGGGTTTATTATGGATCCCCATTAGTTCCTGCCAAAGCAGCAGCTACTCTTCCTGGGGTTTATTATGGATCCCCATTAGTTCCTGCCAAGGCAGCAGCTACTCTTCCTGGGGTTTATTATGGATCCCCATTAGTTCCTGCCAAGGCAGCAGCTACTCTTCCTGGGGTTTATTATGGAGCCCCATTAGTTCCTGCCAAGGCAGCAGCTACTCTTCCTGGGGTTTATTATGGATCCCCATTAGTTCCTGCCAAGGCAGCAGCTACTCTTCCTGGGGTTTATTATGGATCCCCATTAGTTCCTGCCAAGGCAGCAGCTACTCTTCCTGGGGTTTATTATGGATCCCCATTAGTTCCTGCCAAGGCAGCAGCTACTCTTCCTGGGGTTTATTATGGATCCCCATTAGTTCCTGCCAAGGCAGCAGCTACTCTTCCTGGGGTTTATTATGGATCACCATTAGTTCCTGCCAAGGCAGCAGCTACTCTTCCTGGGGTTTATTATGGATCCCCATTAGTTCCTGCCAAGGCAGCAGCTACTCTTCCTGGGGTTTATTATGGATCCCCATTAGTTCCTGCCAAGGCAGCAGCTACTCTTCCTGGGGTTTATTATGGATCCCCATTAGTTCCTGCCAAGGCAGCAGCTACTCTTCCTGAGGTTTATTATGGATCCCCATTAGTTCCTGCCAAGGCAGCAGCTATTCTTCCTGGGGTTTATTATGGATCCCCATTAGTTCCTGCCAAGGCAGCAGCTACTCTTCCTGGGGTTTATTATGGATCCCCATTAGTTCCTGCCAAGGCAGCAGCTACTCTTCCTGGGGTTTATTATGGATCCCCATTAGTTCCTGCCAAGGCAGCAGTTACTCTTCCTGGGGTTTATTATGGATCCCCATTAGTTCCTGCCAAGGCAGCAGCTACTCTTCCTGGGGTTTATTATGGATCCCCATTAGTTCCTGCCAAGGCAGCAGCTACTCTTCCTGGGGTTTATTATGGATCCCCATTAGTTCCTGCCAAGGCAGCAGTTACTCTTCCTGGGGTTTATTATGGATCCCCATTAGTTCCTGCCAAGGCAGCAGCTACTCTTCCTGGGGTTTATTATGGATCCCCATTAGTTCCTGCCAAGGCAGCAGCTACTCTTCCTGGGGTTTATTATGGATCCCCATTAGTTCCTGCCAAGGCAGCAGCTACTCTTCCTGGGGTTTATTATGGATCCCCATTAGTTCCTGCCAAGGCAGCAGTTACTCTTCCTGGGGTTTATTATGGATCCCAGCTACTCTTCCTGGGGTCCAGCAACATTAAGGCAGTTATACATTCTACAATTACAAATATTACATTACATTTCATAACACTTTTCACAACACATTAAGTGTGTTCCCTCAGGCCACTACTCTACTACCACATATCTACAACACAAAATCCATGTGTACGTGTGTGTAGAGTGTATATGTTATCATGTGTGTGTGTACCTGTGTGTGTGTGTCTCTTCACAGTCCCCCCTGTTCCATAAGGTGTATTTCTATCCGTTTTTTAAAAATCTGATTCTACTGCTTGCATCAGTTACCTGATGTGGAATAGAGTTCCATGTAGCCACGGCTCTATGTAGTACTGTGCACCTCCCATAGTCTGTTCTGAACTTATTGTGAAGAGACCTCTGGTGGTCTGTCTTGTGGGGTATGCATGGGTGTCCAAACAGACAGCTGGGGACTGTGAAGAGACCTCTGGTGGTCTGTCTTGTGGGGTATGCATGGGTGTCCAAACAGACAGCTGGGGACTGTGAAGAGACCTCTGGTGGTATGTCTTGTGGGGTATGCATGGGTGTCCGATTCAGCATGTCAACACTTCTCACAAAAAGAGTTGACAACACAGGTGGCCTGGGGAGGACGGGCTCATGGTAATGTCTGGAACGGAGTGAATGGAACGGTATCACCATGGAAACCATGTGTTTGATGTGTTGGATTCCACTGATTCCGTTCCAGCCATTACCATGAGCCCGTCCTCCCCAGTTAAGGTGCCACCTGTGTTGTCAACTAATCCCCAACCCCTTGACTACTTGAATCAGCTGGTTCAGTTTTTTGTTGAATTAGTTATGGCTGGGTGTCCCTGTGGAGAGGTTTTGAAAAGGGCTGTAGATCAGCTATCACCTGACTTACCAACTGTTGTGTCTTTAGGTCCTATGAGTCAGGACCCCGGTGACTCCAACACCCCCGGTGGTACCAGACCAAAGAACCGGAGGCTGAGGCCCAACTCCCTGGACCTGACCGGAGGACAGGGGACTCTCAGGACCGTCACACTCAACTTCACCTCCACCACCAAGCAGGTCCGTGGCCCGGCTCCAAAACGCCCCCCTCCTCCGAACTGCAGACCAGGGAAGGCTGAGGCCAGTCATGCTGCTCCTACCCAGGACCTGGAGAGATTGGGAGAAGGCAGTAAGGACAGACAGACGCCTGCCATGGAGGTGGAAACGAGGAGTGGTGGAGACGGGGCCGGGGCTGCAGATTGCAGTGTTAGTGGAGACGGGGCCGGGGCTGCAGATTGCAGTGTAAGAAACAGTAGTGGTGCCGTGAAGAGGACAGGTATCGTTGAGACTGGCTTTGACCCTCTGTCCCTGATAGCAGCTGAGATGGAGACAGAGGTTGACGGGGACAGTAGAAGTGCCTCCACAGCCCGTCGGGATCTAGCAGCTGAGATAGAGATGTACATGAAGGCCACAAGCCCTCTGAGCAGCAGGACCACCAGCATGGACCTTCAGAACCCATCCAGCCCCCTAGTCCACGCCTCCTCCACCCCGTCTCAACACTCCTCCCGCCGACCTCGGCCCCTCAGCCTGACCCACTCCCCCTGCACCGACCCCCGACCCCCTCCTCCTCTGCTTCGTGCCAACTCACACCTCCCCTTCTCCAGGCCCAAAGAACGTCTCCGTCCTTCCTCCCTGGTCTCCCCCTCCTCCCCTACTCCCTCCTCACCCTTCTCCAGGCCCAAAGAACGTCTCCGTCCTTCCTCCCTGGTCTCCCCCTCCTCACCCTTCTCCATGGACTCCCTCCTCACCCCGTCTCTTAGTCTGGACATGTTTAAGAGCAGCTTCCTGTCAGCAGGGAAGGGGGTGGCTGAGAAGGCCAGCAGGCTCTACTCCCGCCTGTCGTCACAGACATCTCTCTCACAGGTTTGTACAACCATCACTCTAATGGAAGACATTGGCCGGGATCCAACGCAGATTAACGACATGTGCACAGCAATATACATTAAAAGGCATGTTATGTTCACCAAGATCACATTCCCTCAATGCTGCAGACGTCAGCTCAATCTGAAGTTACCTTTAATAAAAGTAAATCGCAGTGCGCAGGTTATTTGTTGAAACCTGATCATTGTCAAGATGCCATTTTGGCAATTTACCATTCAAGTGCACCATTTGAAAAGTAACACTCCTCTCCCACAGGATGTGAACTGTGACCAGATCAGCGTGTCATCCATGACCTCAGTGGACCCAGAATGCACCTCTCTATTGGAGGAGTGCTCTGTCCTGGACCCTGAAGGGTTCACCTCCTACGCCTCTCCCCAGCACGGCAGCATCACGGGCCTGAGGAGGAGCCCAGCCCAGGGACGCCTCGCCTCTCAGAGCCCCACCTCGCCCTGCAAGGTGTTCCGCCACAACTCCTTCTCTAGTGCGTAAAGTAGTCCCTCATCATTATCTCTCTGGGCCCTAGTTTGCTAGTTTGCTAGTTTGCTAGTTTCAGCGGCTTTTCAGTTTTACATAAGTTAGCAGAATGTAAATGGTTAATTCCTCACCAAAAATAGTCATTTTATAACGTATTATTATTGGAACAATTTCAAGAATGTTATATAATATTCAACATCAATTACAAAAAATGCAAAATATTTTTTGTAATACTTAAAAAAAAAAAACTGTTTCAAAAAAAGTAGAACCCTTACAAAAAAAGATTGCCGTTTTGAAACTGCAGTAAAAGTGCAGGTGACTGTGGTATTCTGGACGTGGTAATTGCAGAATAACTGCCGTTATACTGCAAAAAGTACGCAGTCTTTGCAGCATGCTGCGGTTATAATGCACTCTGACTGCGATCTTTTTTCGTATGGGAAGGAATTGAATGATGAAACTTTTGAGTGTTTTTAATGTTTTGTAGAGTAGTGCCAGTAAAGTATTTCTTGTTGAAGTTCTACATTGGTTACGCAGCAGAATAGTTATTTGTGATCTAAATGTAGTAAGTCAGTAAGAGGAGGATGACTTAGTGATGTAGAGTTTTGGGGCTGGGTGAAACGAGGCTAGCAGACAGACTGACTGACTCAGGCACACGGGTTCACACCAGAACCCCCTGTACAGAAGAAACAGTCCACTGATTACTGGTTCAAGGGAATGGCAACCTGTTCCTTCACATCCTCCTCAGTCACTCTGTGACCCATCCCCCAGTAATAAAGAAGTAGTCAACAGTAGTCAACAGAAGTCAACAGTAGTCAACAGTAGTCAACAGACGTCAACAGTAGTCAACAGTAGTCAACAGTAGTCAACAGTAGTCAACAGACGTCACCAGAAGTCAACAGAAGTCAACAGTAGTCAACAGTAGTCAACAGTAGTCAACAGACGTCAACAGACGTCAACAGACGTCAACAGACGTCACCAGAAGTCAACAGACGTCAACAGACGTCAACAGACGTCAACAGACGTCAACAGACGTCAACAGACGTCAACAGTCATAAATAAGTCAAAAAACTTTGTTGTTATCGTTAATAGCTTTTTGGCGTGTATTATTTAACGATCAAATAAATGCAATCGGCCAAAAGTATTCAAGTGAAATCACCACAACTGCATTTCTGGAAGTAGTTATATTCATGGGCTGATGGTAACTATGTATTTCTGTGCTATATGTGATGGGCTGATGGTAACTATGTATTTCTGTACTATATGTGATGGGCTGATGGTAACTATGTATTTCTGTACTATATGTGATGGGCTGATGGTAACTATGTATTTCTGTACTATATGTGATGGGCTGATGGTAACTATGTATTTCTGTACTATATGTGATGGGCTGATGGTAACTATGTATTTCTGTACTATATGTGATGGGCTGATGGTAACTATGTGTTTCTGTACTATATGTGAGAGGCTGATGGTAACTATGTATTTCTGTACTATATGTGATGGGCTGATGGTAACTATGTATTTCTGTACTATATGTGATGGGCTGATGGTAACTATGTATTTCTGTACTATATGTGATGGGCTGATGGTAACTATGTATTTCTGTGCTATATGTGATGGGCTGATGGTAACTATGTATTTCTGTGCTATATGTGATAGGCTGATGGTAACTATGTATTTCTGTACTATATGTGAGAGGCTGATGGTATGTCTGACATGTCCTGTTCTATTATTCCAGGTGGTTTGGCTCCTCCTTCTAGAGCTCCCCAGACTCCAGACTCTTCTCCTGATGCCTCACGCTTTCACCTCCGTCACCACTACACTACTGAGGTCAGAGTTATATCCTGTTATAGCCTGTTATAGCTGCTTCCACCTCCGTCACCACTACACTACTGAGGTCAGAGTTATAGCCTGTTATAGCCTGTTATAGCTGCTTCCACCTCCGTCACCACTACACTACTGAGGTCAGAGTTATAGCCTGTTATAGCCTGTTATATCCTGTTATATCCTGTTATAGCCTGTTATAGCCTGTTATAGCTGCTTCCACCTCAGTCATCACTACACTACTGAGGTCAGAGTTATAGCCTGTTATAGCCTGTTATAGCCCCTTCCACCTCAGTCACCACTACACTACTGAGGTCAGAGTTATATCCTGTTATAGCCTGTTATAGCCTGTTATAGCCTGTTATAGCTGCTTCCACCTCCGTCACCACTACACTACTGAGGTCAGAGTTATAGCCTGTTATAGCCTGTTATTACATTTACATTTACATTTTAGTCATTTAGCAGACGCTCTTAACCAGAGCGACTTACAGGAGCAATTAGGGTTAAGTGCCTTGCTCAAGGGCACATTAACGTCATTTAGCAGACGCTCTTAGCCAGAGCGACTCACAAATTGGTGCGTTCACCCTATAGCCAGTGGGACAACCACTTTACAATCTGGGGGGGGGGGGGGGGGGGGGGGGTTAGAAGGAACACTTTATCCTATCCCAGTTATAGCCTGTTATAGCCTGTTATAGCCTGTTATAGCCTGTTATAGCCTGTTATAAGCCTGTTATAGCTGCTTCCACCTCAGTCACCACTACACTACTGAGGTCAGAGTTATAGCCTGTTATAGCCTGTTATAGCCTGTTATAGCCTGTTATAGCCTCTTCCACCTCAGTCACCACTACACTACTGAGGTCAGAGTTATAGCCTGTTATAGCCTGTTATAGCCTCTTCCACCTCAGTCACCACTACACTACTGAGGTCAGAGTTATAGCCTGTTATAGCCTGTTATAGCCTGTTATAGCTGCTTCCACCTCAGTCACCACTACACTACTGAGGTCAGAGTTATAGCCTGTTATAGCCTGTTATAGCCTGTTATATCCTGTTATAGCCTGTTATAGCCTGTTATATCCTGTTATAGCCTGTTATAGCCTCTTCCACCTCCGTCACCACTACACTACTGAGGTCAGAGTTATAGCCTGTTATAGCCTGTTATAGCCTGTTATAGCCTGTTATAGCCTCTTCCACCTCCGTCACCACTACACTACTGAGGTCAGAGTTATAGCCTGTTATAGCCTGTTATAGCCTGTTATAGCCTGTTATAGCCTCTTCCACCTCAGTCACCACTACACTACTGAGGTCAGAGTTATAGCCTGTTATAGCCTGTTAAAGCCTCTTCCACCTCAGTCACCACTACACTACTGAGGTCAGAGTTATAGCCTGTTATAGCCTGTTATAGCCTGTTATAGCTGTTTCCACCTCAGTCACCACTACACTACTGAGGTCAGAGTTATAGCCTGTTATAGCCTGTTATAGCCTCTTCCACCTCAGTCACCACTACACTACTGAGGTCAGAGTTATAGCCTGTTATAGCCTGTTATAGCTGCTTCCACCTCAGTCACCACTACACTACTGAGGTCAGAGTTATAGCCTGTTATAGCCTGTTATAGCCTGTTATAGCCTCTTCCACCTCCGTCACCACTACACTACTGAGGTCAGAGTTATAGCCTGTTATAGCCTGTTATAGCCTGTTATAGCCTGTTATAGCCTGTTATAGCCTCTTCCACCTCCGTCACCACTACACTACTGAGGTCAGAGTTATAGCCTGTTATAGCCTGTTATAGCCTGTTATAGCCTGTTATAGCCTGTTATAGCCTGTTATAGCCTGTTATAGCTGCTTCCACCTCAGTCACCACTACACTACTGAGGTGAGTCTGTCTTCTCTCTCTGTCTGTCCATGACTGGTGGTCTGTTTGGATAATGGCGACTCAGTTTCTTCCTGGTTCTATTGTGAGTTGTTGAGTGACTCAGGAGTCTGAGTCTTGATGTGCAGACTTGAAAGCATGTAGGACAAACACATTCATCTGATGTCTACAGTTCCTGGTTGTGTTGGTCCACGTTTCTCATGTCTACTGGTACTTAATGTTGTCTTTGTCTAGTTGTTTCCTATCAGTCAGTCAATCCTGTTCCTGGGTCTGTGTCTCCAGGTGTTGATGTCCAGCTGCTGTCGCTGTAAGACGTGTGACTGTCTGGTGTACGATGAGGAGATCATGGCGGGATGGACGGCTGATGACTCTAACCTCAACACCACCTGTCCCTTTTGTGGGAACCTCTTCCTGCCCTTCCTCAATGTAGAGATCAGGGACCTGAGACACAGGTGATAACACACACTACGATAAAACACACACACACTACGACACACACACACACACACACACACTACGATAAAACACACACACTACGATAAAACACACACACACTACGATAAAACACACACACACTACGATAAAACACACACACACACACTACAACACACACACACACACTACGATAAAACACACACACACACACACACACACACACACTACGATAAAACACACACACACTACAACACACACACACACTAAAACACACACACACACACACACACACACACACACACACTACGATAAAACACACACACACTACAACACACACACACACACACACACTACGATAACACACACACACTACGACACACACACACACACACACTACGATAAAACACACACACACACACACTACGACACACACACACACACTACGACACACACACACACACACACACACACACTACGATAAAACATACACACACTACGACACACACACACACACACTACGATAAAACACACACACACAATACGACACATACACACACACACTACGATAAAACACACACACACAATACGACACACACACAATACGACACACACACAGACACACACACACACTACGATAAAACATACACACACTACGACACACACACACTACGATAAAACACACACACACACAATACGACACACACACACACACACACTACGATAAAACACACACACACAATACGACACATACACACTACGATAAAACACACACACACAATACGACACATACACACACACACACACACTACGATAAAACACACACACACAATACGACACACACACAGACACACACACACACTACGATAAAACATACACACACTACGACACACACACACTACGATAAAACACACACACACACTACGACACACACACACACACACACTACGACACACATACACACGTTTCCTATGTTGTGAGGACCAATAACACCGCCGGTAGAAAAAGTACTGTATTGTCCTACTAGAGTAAAAGTAAAGATACCTTAATAGAAAATGACTCAAGTAAAAGTCACCCAGTAAAATAAATCAAATTATATTTGTCACATGCTTGGTAAATAACAGTTGTAGACTAACAGTGGAATGTTTACTAACGGGCCCTTCCCAACAATGCAGAGAGACAAAGAGAAATAATATTATAAAAATAACACAAGGAATAAATCCACAATGAGTAACGATAACGTGGCTATATACTGTACAATACACAAATTAGGTCAAACGGATTTAAGTCTTCTTGCATTAAAGTCACTGGCCACTAGGAGCGCCGCCTCTGGGTGAGCGTTTTCTTGTTTGCTAACGGCCATATACAGCTCGTTGAGTGCTGTATCGGTTTGTGGTGGTAAACAGACAGCTACGAAAAATATAGATGAAAACTCTCTTGGTAAATAGTGTGGTCTACAGCTTATCGTGAGGTAGTCTAACTCAGGCGAGCAGAACCTCGAGACTTCCTTAATATTAGAGATCGCGCACCAGCTGTTGTTAACAAAGAGACACACACCTCTTCCCCTGTGCTTCCCCCGACGCAGCCGTTCTGTCCTGCCGATGTATAGAAAAACCAGCTAGATTTATATTTACCATGTCCTTGTTCAGCCACGACTCGGAGAAACATAGGATATTACAGTTCTTCAGATCACGTTGATAGGATCGTCTCGAAACAAAGCTCATCCAGTTTATTCTCCAGTGATTGCACGTTGGCCAATAGAACGGAGGGTAGAGGCGATTTATCTCCGACGTAGTCTTGTCAGATACACGCCGGCCTCTATAGCGCCGTCTTCTCCTTCTTCCAGCGTCGGGGATTTGGGCCTAGTCTGCGATAATCATTATGTCTTTCACCTCCGACTCATTTAAGTAGGTCCTCGTCCAAATGGAGGTTAATGATGGCTGTTCAGATGTCCAGAAGCTCTTTTCGGTCATAGTAAATGATGGCGGAAACATTACGTACAAATACCGGGCCGCCCCCGGTGGTAAGGGTAGGTAACAACACATCTGCCACACTGATCCTCAACACGGGGGCCCCTCAGGGGTGCGTGCTCAGTCCCCTCCTGTACTCTCTGTTCACCCATGACTGCATGGCCAGGCACGACTCCAACACCATCATTAAGTTTGCCGACGACACAACAGTGGTAGGCCTGATCACCGACAACGATGAGACAGCCTATAGGGAGGAGGTCAGAGATCTGGCCGTGTGGTGCCAGGACAACAACCTCTCCCTCAACGTGACCAAGACAAAGGAGATGATTGTGGACTACAGGAAAAAAAAGAGGACTGAGCACGCCCCCATTCTCATCGACGGGGCTGTAGTGGAACAGGTTGAGAGCTTCAAGTTCCTTGGTGTCCACATCACCAACGAACTATCATGGTCCAAACACACCAAGACAGTCGTGAAGAGGGCACGACAAAGCCTATTCCCCCTCAGGAGACTAAAAAGATTTGGCATGGGTCCTCAGATCCTCAAAAAATTCTACAGCTGCACCATCGAGAGCATCCTGACTGGTTGCATCACCGCCTGGTATGGCAACTGTTTGGCCTCTGATCGCAAGGCACTACAGAGGGTAGTGCGTACGGCCCAGTACATCACTGGGGCAAAGCTCCCTGCCATCCAGGACCTCTATACCAGGCGGTGTCAGAGGAAGGCCCTCAAAATTGTCAAAGACTCCAGCCACCCTAGTCATAGACTGTTCTCTCTGCTACCGCACGGCAAGCGGTACCGGAGTGCCAAGTCTAGGTCCAAAAGACTTCTCAACAGCTTCTACCCCCAAGCCATAAGACTCCTGAACAGCTAATCATGGCTACCCGGAATATTTGCACTGCCCCCCCACCCCATCCTTTTTACGCTGCTGCTACTCTGTTAAGTATTTATGCATAGTCACTTTAACTCTACCCACATGTACATATTACCTCAACTACCTCAACTAGCCGGTGCCCCCGCACATTGACTATGCAACGGTACCCCCCTGTATATATAGCCTCCCTACTGTCACTTTATTTTACTGTATATATAGCCTCCCTACTGTCACTTTATTTTACTTCTGCTCTTTTTTTCTCAACACTTTTTTGTTGTTGTTTTATTCTTACTTTTTTTGTTTAAAATAAATGCACTGTTGGTTAAGGGCTGTAAGTAAGCATTTCACTGTAATGTCTGCACCTGTTGTATTCGGCGCATGTGACCAATAAAATTTGATTTGATTTGAAGATCAGCGCAAAATAATACACAAAATAACACAATTGGTCAGGAGCCATAGAACGGCTACTATTACCTCCAGAGACTTTAGTATACTACTAAAATATAATACTAGTAAAGTATCTGGTTTTAAATGTAGTGGTGGAAAAAGTACTAAATTGTCATACTTGAATAAAAGTAAATGCTATATATCAAATTCCTTAAACAAACCAGACGACACGATTTTTGTATTTTTGTATTTTTTTACGGACAGACGGGCACGCTCCAACACTCCGACATAATTTAAAAACGCAGTATTTGTGTTTAGTGAGTCCGCCAGATCAGAGGCAGTAGGGACGACAACGCGTTATATTGAATGGTGCGTGAATTGGACCATAATTCTAAATGTAAGCATTCTAAATGTAACAAGTACTTTTGTGTGTCAGGGAAAATGTATGGAGTAAGAAGTACATTATTTTCTTTAGGAATGTAGTGAAGTAAAAGTTGTCAAAAATATAAATAGTAAAGTACAGATACCCAAAATAACTACCTACAGTGAGGGAAAAAGGTATTTGATCTCCTGCTGATTTTGTACGTTTGCCCACTGACAAAGAAATGATCAGTCTATAATTTTAATGGTAGATTTATTTGAACAGTGAGAGACAGAATAACAACAACAAAAATCCAGAAAAACGCATGTAAAAAATGTTATAAATTGATTTGCATTTTAATGAGGGAAATAAGTATTTGACCCCCTCTCAATCAGAAAGATTTCTGGCTCCCAGGTGTCTTTTATACAGGTAACGAGCTGAGATTAGGAACACACTCTTAAAGGGAGTGCTCCTAATCTCAGTTTGTTACCTGTATAAAAGACACCTGTCCACAGAAGCAATCAATCAATCAGATTCCAAACTCTCCACCATGGCCAAGACCAAAGAGCTCTCCAAGGATGTCAGGGACAAGATTGTAGACCTACACAAGGCTGGAATGGGCTACAAAACCATCGCCAAGCAGCTTGGTGAGAAGGTGACAACAGTTGGTGCGATTATTCGCAAATGGAAGAAACACAAAATAACTGTCAATCTCCCTCGGCCTGGGGCTCCATGCAAGATCTCACCTCGTGGAGTTGCAATGATCATGAGAATGGTGAGGAATCAGCCCAGAACTACACGGGAGGATCTTGTCAATGATCTCAAGGCAGCTGGGACCATAGTCACCAAGAAAACAATTGGTAACACACTATGCTGTGAAGGACTGAAATCCTGCAGCACCCGCAAGGTCACCCTGCTCAAGAAAGCACATATACAGGCCCATCTGAAGTTTACCAATGAACATCTGAATGATTCAGAGGAGAATTGGGTGAAAGTGTTGTGGTCAGATGAGACCAAAATGGAGCTCTTTGGCATCAACTCAACTCGCCGTGTTTGGAGGAGGAGGAATGCTGCCTATGACCCCAAGAACACCATCCCCACCGTCAAACATGGAGGTGGAAACATTATGCTTTGGGGGTGTTTTTCTGCTAAGGGGCAGGACAACTTCACCGCATCAAAGGGACGATGGACGGGGCCATGTACCGTCAAATCTTGGGTGAGAACCTCCTTCCCTCAGCCAGGGCATTGAAAATGGGTCATGGATGGGTATTCCAGCATGACAATGACCCAAACCACACGGCCAAGGCAACAAAGGAGTGGCTCAAGAAGAAGCACATTAAGGTCCTGGAGTGGCCTAGCCAGTCTCCAGACCTTAATCCCATAGAAAATCTGTGGAGGGAGCTGAAGTTTCGAGTTGCCAAATGTCAGGCTCGAAACCTTAATGACTTGGAGAAGATCTGCAAAGAGAAGTGGGACAAAATCCCTCCTGAGATGTGTGAAAACCTGGTGGCCAACTACAAGAAAAGTCTGACCTCTGTGATTGCCAACAAGGGTTTTGCCACCAAGTACTAAGTCATGTTTTGCAGAGGGGTCAAATACTCATTTCCCTCATTAAAATGCAAATCAATTTATAACATTTTTGACATGCGTTTTTCTGGATTTTTCTGTTGCTATTCTGTCTCTCACTGTTCAAATAAACCTACCATTAAAATGATAGACTGATCATGTCTTTGTCAGTGGGCAAACGTACAAAATCAGCAGGGGATCAAATACTTTTTTCCCTCACTGTAAGTAGTACTTTTAAAGTATTTTTTACTCAAGTACTTTCCACCACTGATACACACAACTCAGATCCACTATATGTTTGTCTCATTAGGACCAGTGACGAGAGTCACCCACCTGTAGGAGAGGACACGGCTGTTTCAGTCAACCCTGAGACCGTCAACCCTGAGACAGTCAACCCTGTTTCAGTCAACCCTGAGACAGTCAACCCTGAGACAGTCTCTGCAGCTGGCGCCCTGACACCCCAGTCAACCACAACTCCAGCAGAGGAGCAACAGGACTCTGAGGGTGTAGCTGGGTGTCCACAGGACCCTGTCCCAGGCCCAGCCCCATCTCCAACCTCAGCCCCATCTCCGACCTCAGCCCCATCTCCGACCTCAGCCCCATCTCCGACCTCTCCCCCATCTCCGACCTCAGCCCCATCTCCGACCTCAGCCCCATCTCCAACCTCAGCCCCATCTCCGACCTCAGCCCCATCTCCGACCTCAGCCCCATCTCCGACCTCAGCCCCATCTCCGACCTCAGCCCCATCTCCGACCTCAGCCCCATCTCCGACCTCTCCCCCATCTCCGACCTCTCCCCCATCTCCGACCTCAGCCCCATCTCCGACCTCAGCCCCATCTCCGACCTCAGCCCCATCTCCGACCTCAGCCCCATCTCCGACCTCAGCCCCATCTCCGACCTCAGCCCCATCTCCGACCTCAGCCCCATCTCCGACCTCAGCCCCATCTCCGACCTCAGCCCCATCTCCGACCTCTCCCCCATCCCCTGCCTCCTCCCCAGTGAGTAGTTGTCCAGCCCCAGTGACGGTCCCCTACCTGAGTCCCTTGGTTCTGTGGAAGGAGCTAGAGTCTCTGTTGTGTAACGAGGGGGACCAGGTGATCAGTTCTCCCAGCATCGTGGACCAGCACCCCATCGTGTTCTGGAACCTGGTGTGGTACTACCGTAGACTTGATCTCCCTTCTAACCTGCCTGGTCTCATCCTGACCTCTCAGCACTGCAGTCAGGGACATCTACTGCAGGTATACTACACTACACTGAACGTACCCTTCAATTATGTATACGTTGTCCCTTTAAACAGGGACCTAGGGCGATTGTTTCTAGGGCGTTTGTTGTTGGACCTAGGGTTATTTACAGAACACATATTCGTTTTTTTTTTTTTTTTTTTACATGGTCCTTCAAGACAGATTGGAGCAGTTGTCGTTGAACGTGATCGGAAGAGACAGTGATTTGTATTGTCTTTCTAATGATGTTCTCACATGCTCTCTCTCCTGTCAGGTCCCAGCCCAGAGTGTGTCTTCAGAGGACAGTAAACATGTCCTGGTCCGGATCCTGTGGGATAACCTGGACCTACACCAGGACCCGGTCCAACCCCTATACATGCTCTGGCACACACACTGTAAGTCATCAGAATTGATCGGATTCATAAAGTGATTTTCCAAAGTACAAAGCACTTTACAAATGTGATGACCTCACTGCTCTCTGTCAATAATGGGCCTCCCTACTCTTCAGTACATTGCTGTTCCCTCCAGTCTAATCACTACGTAGTAATGACAGGACACACGGTGTGTATTTGACCTCCTGTTCCTGTATCAGATCTGTGAAACTTCCTCTTCAGCCTGAAGTGTTGATCATTGAAGGAGGCCTTTTTCAATGGCGCGATGAGTTTAAATGACGAGAACAATCACACACAACGCACAATGAACGACAGAGGGTTAAATAAGGAATACAATACAACATAATAGGAAACAGGTGTACACAATCAAGACAAAACAAGTCAAACACAGAAACATAGATCGGTGGCAGCTAGTACTCCGGGGATGACGAACGCCGAAGCCTGCCCGAGCAAGGAGGAGGAGCAGCCTCGGCTGATTCCGTGACAGCTATGCTCACTGAGTCTGTACATAGTCAAAGCTTTCCTTAAGTTTGAGTCAGTCACAGTGGTCAGGTATTCTTTATGTTTTGTTTTACCCCATATGTAACTCTGTGTTGTTGTTTTTATCGCACTGCTTTGCCTTATCTTGGCCAGGTCGCAGTTGTAAATGAGAACTTGTTCTCAACTGGCTTACCTGGTTAAATAAAGGTTAAATAAAATGTGGTTGGGTCTAATTGTGTTGTTGTTGTCCTGGGGCTCTGTGGGGTCTGTTTGTGTTTGTGAACAGAGCCCCAGGACCAGCTTACTTAGGGGACTCTTCTCCAGGTTCATCTCTCTGTAGGTGATGGCATTGTTATGGAAGTTTTGGGAATCACTTCCTTTTAAGTGGTTATAGAAATCGGCCGATTTCTGCTCTGCATGCATTTTATTTTGTGTTTTTCGTACACAGAGGATATTTTTTGCAGAATTCTGCATGCAGAGTCTCAATGTGGTGTTTGTCCCATTTTGTGAATTCTTGGTTGGTGAGCGGACCCCAGACCTCACAACCATAAAGGGCAATGGGTTCTATAACTGATTCAAGTATTTTTAGCCAGATCCTAATTGGTATGTCGAATTTTATGTTCCTTTTGATGGCATAGAAGGCCCTTCTTGCCTTGTCTCTCAGATCGTTCACAGCTTTGTGGAAGTTACCTGTGGCACTGATGTTTAGGCCGAGGTATGTATAGTTTTTTGTGTGCTCTAGGGCAACGGTGTCTAGATGGAATTAGTATTTGTGGTCCTGGCAACTGGACCTTTTTTGGAACACCATTATTTTTGTTAAACTGAGATTTGCTGTCAGGGCCCAGGTCTGACAGAATCTGTGCAGAAGATCTAGGTGCTGCTGTAGGCCCTCCTTGGTTGGGGACAGAAGCACCAGATCATCAGCAAACAGTAGACATTTGACTTCAGATTCTAGTAGGGTGAGGCCGGGTGCTGCAGACTGTTCTAGTGCCCTCGCCAATTGTTGATATATATGTTGAAGAGGGTGGGGCTTAAGCTGCATCCCTGTCTCACCCCACGGCCCTGTGGAAAGAAATCGGTGTGTCTTTTGCCAATTTTAACCGCACACTTGTTGTTTGTGTACATGGATTTTATAATGTTGTATGTTTTTCCCCCAACACCACTTTCCATCAATTTGTATAGCAGAGCCTCATGCCAAATTGAGTCAAAAGCTTTTTTGAAATCAACAAAGCATGAGAAGACTTTGCCTTTGTCAATTAGGGTGTGCAGGGTGAATACGTGGTCTGTCGTACGGTAATTTGGTAAAAAGACAATTTGACATTTGCTCAGTACATTGTTTTCACTGAGGAAATGAACTAGTCTGCTTTTAATGATAATGCAGAGGATTTTCCCAAGGATGCTGTTGACGCATATCCCATGGTAGTTATTGGGGTCAAATTTGTCTCGACTTCTGTGTCTAGGTGCTAACTCTCTGTCCCTGTCTCTGTCTAGGTGCTAACTCTCTGCCCCTGTCTCTGTCTAGGTGCTAACTCTCTGCCCCTGTCTAGGTGCTAACTCTCTGCCCCTGTCTAGGTGCTAACTCTCTGTCCCTGTCTAGGTGCTAACTCTCTGCCCCTGTCTAGGTGCTAACTCTCTGCCCCTGTCTATGTGCTAACTCTCTGCCCCTGTCTAGGTGCTAACTCTCTGCCCCTGCCCTTGTCTAGGTGCTAACTCTCTGCCCCTGTCTCTGTCTAGGTGCTAACAATCTGCCCCTGTCTATGTGCTAACTCTCTGCCCCTGCCCTTGTCTAGGTGCTAACTCTCTGCCCCTGCCCTTGTCTAGGTGCTAACTCTCTGCCCCTGTCTAGGTGCTAACTCTCTGCCCCTGTCTAGGTGCTAACTCTCTGCCCCTGTCTAGGTGCTAACTCTCTGCCCCTGTCTATGTGCTAACTCTCTGCCCCTGTCCCTGTCTATGTGCTAACTCTCTGCCCCTGTCTCTGTGCTAACTCTCTGCCCCTGTCTAGGTGCTAACTCTCTGCCCCTGTCTATGTGCTAACTCTCTGCCCCTGTCCCTGTCTATGTGCTAACTCTCTGCCCCTGTCTCTGTGCTAACTCTCTGCCCCTGTCTTGGTGCTAACTTTCTGCCCCTGTCTCTGTCTAGATGCTAACTCTCTGCCCCTGTCTATGTGCTAACTCTCTGCCCCTGTCCCTGTCTATGTGCTAACTCTCTGCCCCTGTCTCTGTGCTAACTCTCTGCCCCTGTCTAGGTGCTAACTCTCTGCCCCTGTCTAGGTGCTAACTCTCTGCCCCTGTCTCTGTGTAGGTGCTAACTCTCTGTCTCTGTCTAGGTGCTAACTCTCTGTCCCTGTCTAGGTGCTAACTCTCTGCCCTTGTCTAGGTGCTAACTCTCTGCCCCTGTCTATGTGCTAACTCTCTGCCCCTGTCTATGTGCTAACTCTCTGCCGCTGCCCTTGTCTAGGTGCTAACTCTCTGCCCCTGTCTCTGTCTAGGTGCTAACTCTCTGCCCCTGTCTATGTGCTAACTCTCTGCCCCTGCCCTTGTCTAGGTGCTAACTCTCTGCCCCTGTCTCTGTCTAGGTGCTAACTCTCTGCCCCTGTCTATGTGCTAACTCTCTGCCCCTGCCCCTGTCTAGGTGCTAACTCTCTGCCCCTGTCTCTGTCTCTGTGCTAACTCTCTGCCCCTGTCTAGGTGCTAACTCTCTGCCCCTGTCTCTGTCTAGGTGCTAACTCTCTGCCCCTGTCCCTGTCTAGGTGCTAACTCTCTGCCCCTGTCCCTGTCTATGTGCTAACTCTGTGCCCCTGTCTAGGTGCTAACTCTCTGCCCCTGTCTCTGTCTAGGTGCTAACTCTCTGCCCCTGTCCCTGTCTATGTGCTAACTCTCTGCCCCTGTCCCTGTCTATGTGCTAACTCTCTGTCCCTGTCCCTGTCTAGGTGCTAACTCTCTGCCCCTGTCTCTGTCTAGGTGCTAACTCTCTGCCCCTGTCCCTGTCTAGGTGCTAACTCTCTGCCCCTGTCCCTGTCTATGTGCTAACTCTCTGCCCCTGTCTCTGTCTATGTGCTAACTCCCTGTCCCTGTCTATGTGCTAACTCTCTGTCTCTGTCTATGTGCTAACTCTCTGTCCCTGTCTAGGTGCTAACTCTCTGTCTCTGTCTCTGTCTAGGTGCTAACTCTCTGCCCCTGTCTCTGTCTAGGTGCTAACTCTCTGCCCCTGTCTCTGTCTATGTGCTAACTCTCTGCCCCTGTCTATGTGCTAACTATCTGTCTCTGTCTATGTGCTAACTATCTGCCCCTGTCTAGGTGCTAACTCTCTGCCCCTGTCTCTGTCTATGTGCTAACTCTCTGCCCCTGCCCTTGTCTAGGTGCTAACTCTCTGCCCCTGTCTATGTGCTAACTCTCTGCCCCTGTCTCTGTCTAGGTGCTAACTCTCTGCCCCTGTCTCTGTCTAGGTGCTAACTCTCTGCCCCTGTCTCTGTCTAGGTGCTAACTCTCTGCCCCTGTCTCTGTCTAGGTGCTAACTCTCTGCCCCTGTCTCTGTCTAGGTGCTAACTCTCTGCCCCTGTCTCTGTCTAGGTGCTAACTCTCTGCCCCTGTCCCTGTCTAGGTGCTAACTCTCTGCCCCTGTCTCTGTCTAGGTGCTAATTCTCTGCCCCTGTCTCTGTCTAGGTGCTAACTCTCTGCCCCTGTCTCTGTCTAGGTGCTAACTCTCTGCCCCTGTCCCTGTCTAGGTGCTAACTCTCTGCCCCTGTCTATGTGCTAACTCTCTGCCCCTGTCTCTGTCTAGGTGCTAACTCTCTGCCCCTGTCCCTGTCTAGGTGCTAACTCTCTGCCCCTGTCTCTGTGTAGGTGCTAACTCTCTGCCCCTGTCTCTGTGCTAACTCTCTGCCCCTGTCTCTGTGCTAACTCTCTGCCCATGTCTATGTGCTAACTCTCTGTCCCTGTCTATGTGCTAACTCTCTGCCCCTGTCTATGTGCTAACTCTCTGTCCCTGTCTATGTGCTAACTCTCTGCCCCTGTCTAGGTGCTAACTCTCTGCCCCTGTCTAGGTGCTAACTCTCTGTCCCTGTCTATGTGCTAACTCTCTGCCCCTGTCTAGGTGCTAACTCTCTGCCCCTGTCTCTGTCTAGGTGCTAACTCTCTGCCCCTGTCTCTGTCTAGGTGCTAACTCTCTGCCCCTGTCTCTGTCTAGGTGCTAACTCTGTGTCCCTGTCTAGGTGCTAACTCTCTGCCCCTGTCTATGTGCTAACTCTAGGCCCCTGTCTATGTGCTAACTCTCTGCCCCTGTCCCTGTCTAGGTGCTAACTCTGTGCCCCTGTCTAGGTGCTAACTCTCTGCCCCTGTCTAGGTGCTAACTCTCTGCCCCTGTCTAGGTGTTAACTCTCTGCCCCTGTCTATGTGCTAACTCTCTGTCCCTATCTATGTGCTAACTCTCTGCCCCTGTCTAGGTGCTAACTCTGTGCCCCTGTCTATGTGCTAACTCTCTGCCCCTGTCTCTGTCTAGGTGCTAACTCTCTGCCCCTGTCCCTGTCTAGGTGCTAACTCTCTGCCCCTGTCTAGGTGCTAACTCTCTACCCCTGTCTAGGTGCTAACTCTCTGCCCCTGTCTAGGTGCTAACTCTCTACCCCTGTCTATGTGCTAACTCTCTGCCCCTGTCTAGGTGCTAACTCTGTGCCCCTGTCTAGGTGCTAACTCTCTGCCCCTGTCTAGGTGCTAACTCTCTGCCCCTGTCTCTGTCTAGGTGCTAACTCCCTGTCTCTGTCTAGGTGCTAACTCCCTGCCTCTGTCTAGGTGCTAACTCCCTGTCCCTGTCCCTGTCTATGTGCTAACTCCCTGTCCCTGTCCCTGTCTAGGTGCTAACTCCCTGTCCCTGCCCTTGTCTAGGTGCTAACTCTCTGCCCCTGTCTCTGTCTATGTGCTAACTCTCTGCCCCTGTCTAGGTGCTAACTCCCTGTCCCTGCCCTTGTCTAGGTGCTAACTCTCTGCCCCTGTCTCTGTCTAGGTGCTAACTCTCTGCCCCTGTCTAGGTGCTAACTCTCTGCCCCTGTCTAGGTGCTAACTCTCTGTCCCTGTCTAGGTGCTAACTCTCTGCCCCTGTCTATGTGCTAACTCTCTGCCCCTGTCTCTGTCTATGTGCTAACTCTCTGCCCCTGTCTCTGTCTATGTGCTAACTCTGTGCCCCTGTCTCTGTGCTAACTCCCTGTCCCTGTCTATGTGCTAACTCCCTGTCCCTGTCTAGGTGCTAACTCTCTGTCTCTGTCTATGTGCTAACTCCCTGTCCCTGTCTATGTGCTAACTCTCTGCCCCTGTGTAGGTGCTAACTCTCTGCCCCTGTCTAGGTGCTAACTCTCTTCCCCTGTCTATGTGCTAACTCTCTGCCCCTGTCTAGGTGCTAACTCTCTGTCCCTGTCTATGTGCTAACTCTCTGTCCCTGTCTATGTGCTAACTCTCTGTCCCTGTCTATGTGCTAACTCTCTGTCTATGTGCTAACTCTCTGCCCCTGTCTATGTGCTAACTCTCTGTCCCTGTCTATGTGCTAACTATCTGCCCCTGTCTAGGTGCTAACTCTCTGCCCCTGTCTAGGTGCTAACTCTCTGCCCCTGTCTAGGTGCTAACTCTCTGCCCCTGTCTATGTGCTAACTCTCTGCCCCTGTCTCTGTCTATGTGCTAACTCTCTGTCCCTGTCTATGTGCTAACTCTCTGTCTCTGTCTATGTGCTAACTCTCTGCCCCTGTCTATGTGCTAACTCTCTGTCCCTGTCTCTGTCTATGTGCTAACTCTCTGCCCCTGTCTAGGTGCTAACTCTCTGCCCCTGTCTATGTGCTAACTCTCTGCCCCTGTCTAGGTGCTAACTCTCTGCCCCTGTCTCTGTCTATGTGCTAACTCTCTGTCTCTGTCTATGTGCTAACTCTCTGCCCCTGTCTATGTGCTAACTCTCTGTCCCTGTCTCTGTCTATGTGCTAACTCTCTGCCCCTGTCTAGGTGCTAACTCTCTGCCCCTGTCTATGTGCTAACTCTCTGCCCCTGTCTCTGTCTATGTGCTAACTCTCTGTCCCTGTCTATGTGCTAACTCTCTGTCCCTGTCTATGTGCTAACTCTCTGTCCCTGTCTATGTGCTAACTATCTGCCCCTGTCTAGGTGCTAACTCTCTGCCCCTGTCTAGGTGCTAACTCTCTGCCCCTGTCTAGGTGCTAACTCTCTGCCCCTGTCTATGTGCTAACTCTCTGCTCCTGTCTAGGTGCTAACTCTGTGCCCCTGCCCCTGTCTATGTGCTAACTCTGTTCCCCTGTCTCTGTGCTAACTCTGTGCCCCTGTCTAGGTGCTAACTCTGTGCCCCTGTCTATGTGCTAACTCTCTGCCCCTGTCTAGGTGCTAACTCTCTGCCCCTGTCCCTGTCTAGGTGCTAACTCTGTGCCCCTGTCTCTGTCTAGGTGCTAACTCTCTGCCCCTGTCTAGGTGCTAACTCTGTGCCCCTGCCCCTGTCTATGTGCTAACTCTGTGCCACTGTCTATGTGCTAACTCTCTGCCCCTGTCTAGGTGCTAACTCTCTGCCCCTGTCTAGGTGCTAACTCTCTGCCCCTGTCTATGTGCTAACTCTCTGCCCCTGTCTAGGTGCTAACTCTCTGCCCCTGTCTATGTGCTAACTCTCTGCCCCTGTCTATGTGCTAACTCTCTGCCCCTGTCTCTGTCTATGTGCTAACTCTCTGCCCCTGTCTAGGTGCTAACTCTCTGCCCCTGTCTAGGTGCTAACTCTCTGCCCCTGTCTAGGTGCTAACTCTCTGTCCCTGTCTAGGTGCTAACTCTCTGCCCCTGCCCTTGTCTAGGTGCTAACTCTCCGCCCCTGTCTAGGTGCTAACTCTCTGCCCCTGTCTATGTGCTATCTCTGTGCCCCTGTCTATGTGCTAACTCTGTGCCCCTGTCTAGGTGCTAACTCTCTGTCCCTGTCTAGGTGCTAACTCTCTGTCCCTGTCTAGGTGCTAACTCTCTGCCCCTGTCTCTGTCTATGTGCTAACTCTCTGCCCCTGTCTATGTGCTAACTCTCTGCCCCTGTCTAGGTGCTAACTCTCTGTCCCTGTCTATGTGCTAACTCTGTGCCCCTGTCTATGTCTATTTGCTAACTCTCTGTCCCTGTCTATGTGCTAACTCTGTGCCCCTGTCTTTGTGCTAACTCTGTGCCCCTGTCTATGTCTATGTGCTAACTCTCTGTCCCTGTCTATGTGCTAACTCTGTGCCCCTGTCTATGTGCTAACTCTGTGCCCCTGTCCCTGTCTATGTGCTAACTCTGTGCCCCTGTCTAGGTGCTAACTCTCTGCCCCTGTCTCTGTCTATGTGCTAACTCTCTGCCCCTGTCTCTGTCTATGTGCTAACTCTCTGCCCCTGTCTATGTGCTAACTCTGTGCCCCTGTCTATGTCTAGGTGCTAACTCTCTGTCCCTGTCTCTGTGTAGGTGCTAACTCTCTGCCCCTGTCTATGTGCTAACTCTCTGCCCCTGTCTATGTGCTAACTCTGTGCCCCTGTCTATGTCTAGGTGCTAACTCTCTGTCCCTGTCTCTGTGTAGGTGCTAACTCTCTGCCCCTGTCTAGGTGCTAACTCTCTGCCCCTGTCTATGTGCTAACTCCCTGTCCCTCTCTATGTGCTAACTCTCTGCCCCTGTCTATGTGCTAACTCCCTGTCCCTGTCTATGTGCTAACTCTCTGCCCCTGTGTAGGTGCTAACTCTCTGCCCCTGTCTAGGTGCTAACTCTCTGCCCCTGTCTATGTGCTAACTCCCTGTCCCTGTCTATGTGCTAACTCTCTGCCCCTGTCTCTGTCTCTGTGCTAACTCTCTGCCCCTGTCTATATGCTAACTCTGTGCCCCTGTCTAGGTGCTAACTCTCTGCCCCTGTCTAGGTGCTAACTCTGTGCCCCTGTCTATGTGCTAACTCTCTGCCCCTGTCTAGGTGCTAACTCTCTGCCCCTGTCTATGTGCTAACTCTCTGCCCCTGTCTAGGTGCTAACTCTGTGCCCCTGCCCCTGTCTATGTGCTAACTCTGTGCCCCTGTCTCTGTGCTAACTCTGTGCCCCTGTCTAGGTGCTAACTCTGTGCCCCTGTCTATTTGCTAACTCTGTGCCCCTGTCTATGTGCTAACTCTGTGCCCCTGTCTATGTGCTAACTCTGTGCCCCTGTCTATGTGCTAACTCTGTGCCCCTGTCTCTGTGCTAACTCTGTGCCCCTGCCCCTGTCTAGGTGCTAACTCTGTGCCCCTGCCCCTGTCTAGGTGCTAACTCTGTGCCCCTGTCTCTGTCTAGGTGCTAACTCTGTGCCCCTGTCTCTCTCTAGGCTCTAACCCCTCAGCCAGTGGAACAGTGTATGAGGAGGGCCAGCCCCAGGACCACCTCTTCTCTGCTGAGGTCCTACAGGGTATAGTGAAGAACCTCCAGAAGAGTGATGTTTACCAGCCTATCAGTCAGATCCTGCAGCTGCTAGGTCCAGAGCTGGGCTTCAGCAGACAGAGGTATAAAACTTCAAACCTGTAACATTTTTAAAAAAAATAGTGACTTTGCAGTTATATAAAAAAAAACAAGTTTAGAATACTGCAGCTTGTGATTAGTTTAATTCCTGCATAAATAATGTCCACCTTCTCATGGATACCTTTTAAAAAGGGAGGTTTTGAGACAAACCATTAGCGGATTTGTGATTCTGCAACACTCTTACAATAAAAAAAGCAGCAGGAAATAGCTTTTTTGTGGCCGTTTTTTTATTTATATACAAAATCTAATGTCAGTGGCGGGGTTAAGAGTAGTCAAATGTCGTCCTTAATCGTCCTGTCTGGACTCACACACACACACACACACACACACACACACACACACACACACACACACACACACACACACACACACACACACAAACCCTTCTCTTTCTATTCTACAGGAGTCTGTACAGAGATCTCCTCTTCCTGGCGCAGACCGCTCTGGGAAAGAGCAACATCAATATCGGTGAGTTGAAACCATATCTTTCCCTCTCTACTTTCGAAGCTATCTGTCATCTTTCTAATTCATCCTAAACATGTCACTTCAGGGCAGTCGAATTTACAATAGACATTTAGAGAAATACATTGAGAAGTTTTTCTCACATATTTGTATATATTAAGGATCCCCATTAGTTCCTGCCAAAGCAGCAGCTACTCTTCCTGGGGTTTATTATGGATCCCCATTAGTTCCTGCCAAGGCAGCAGCTACTCTTCCTGGGGTTTTTTATGGATCCCCATTAGTTCCTGCCAAGGCAGCAGCTACTCTTCCTGGGGTTTATTATGGATCCCCATTAGTTCCTGCCAAGGCAGCAGCTACTCTTCCTGGGGTTTATTATGGATCCCCATTAGTTCCTGCCAAGACAGCAGCTACTCTTCCTGGGGTTTATTATGGATCCCCATTAGTTCCTGCCAAGGCAGCAGCTACTCTTCCTGGGGTTTATTATGGATCCCCATTAGTTCCTGCCAAGGCAGCAGCTACTCTTCCTGGGGTTTATTATGGATCCCCATTAGTTCCTGCCAAGGCAGCAGCTACTCTTCCTGGGGTTTATTATGGATCCCCATTAGTTCCTGCCAAGGCAGCAGCTACTCTTCCTGGGGTTTATTATGGATCCCCATTAGTTCCTGCCAAGGCAGCAGCTACTCTTCCTGGGGTTTTTTATGGATCCCCATTAGTTCCTGCCAAGGCAGCAGCTACTCTTCCTGGGGTTTATTATGGATCCCCATAAGTTCTTGCCAAGGCAGCAGCTACTCTTCCTGGGGTTTATTATGGATCCCCATTAGTTCCTGTCAAGGCAGCAGCTACTCTTCCTGGGGTTTATTATGGATCCCCATTAGTTCCTGCCAAGGCAGCAGCTACTCTTCCTGGGGTTATTATGGATCCCCATTAGTTCCTGCCAAGGCAGCAGCTACTCTTCCTGGGGTTTATTATGGATCCCCATTAGTTCCTGCCAAGGCAGCAGCTACTCTTCCTGGGGTTTATTATGGATCCCCATTAGTTCCTGCCAAGACAGCAGCTACTCTTCCTGGGGTTTATTATGGATCCCCATTAGTTCCTGCCAAGGCAGCAGCTACTCTTCCTGGGGTTTATTATGGATCCCCATTAGTTCCTGCCAAGGCAGCAGCTACTCTTCCTGGGGTTTATTATGGATCCCCATTAGTTCCTGCCAAGGCAGCAGCTACTCTTCCTGGGGTTTATTATGGATCCCCATTAGTTCCTGCCAAGGCAGCAGCTACTCTTTCTGGGGTTTATTATGTATCCATCATGGTCGCTAAGTAACCCTGTTGTATTCTACCATCATGGTCGCTAAGTAACCCTGTTGTATTCTACCATCATGGTCGCTAAGTAACCCTGTTGCATTCTACCATCATGGTCGCTAAGTAACCCTGTTGCATTCTACCATCATGGTCGCTAAGTAACCCTGTTGTATTCTACCATCATGGTCGCTAAGTAACCCTGTTGTATTCTACCATTATGGTCGCTAAGTAACCCTGTTGTATTCTACCATCATGGTCGCTAAGTAACCCTGTTGTATTCTACCATCATGGTCGCTAAGTAACCCTGTTGCATTCTACCATCATGGTCGCTAAGTAACCCTGTTGCATTCTACCATCATGGTCGCTAAGTAACCCTGTTGCATTCTACCATCATGGTCGCTAAGTAACCCTGTTGCATTCTACCATCATGGTCGCTAAGTAACCCTGTTGCATTCTACCATCATGGTCGCTAAGTAACCCTGTTGTATTCTACCATCATGGTCGCTAAGTAACCCTGTTGTATTCTACCATCATGGTCGCTAAGTAACCCTGTTGTATTCTACCATCATGGTCGCTAAGTAACCCTGTTGTATTCTACCATCATGGTCGCTAAGTAACCCTGTTGTATTCTACCATCATGGTCGCTAAGTAACCCTGTTGTATTCTACCATCATGGTCGCTAAGTAACCCTGTTGTATTCTACCATCATGGTCGCTAAGTAACCCTGTTGTATTCTACCATCATGGTCGCTAAGTAACCCTGTTGTATTCTACCATCATGGTCGCTAAGTAACCCTGTTGTATTCTACCATCATGGTCGCTAAGTAACCCTGTTGTATTCTACCATCATGGTCGCTAAGTAACCCTGTTGTATTCTACCATCATGGTCGCTAAGTAACCCTGTTGTATTCTACCATCATGGTCGCTAAGTAACCCTGTTGTATTCTACCATCATGGTCGCTAGGTAACCCTGTTGTATTCTACCATCATGGTCGCTAAGTAGGTTAACCAACCACATCATGATCAGTAATAGTAATAATATCTCTGATTGAAAACTAACCCTTGCCTTGCTTCTCTGTTCCAGATGCATTTGATCGTGAGTACAAGATTGCGTACGACCGCCTCAGCCCCAGCCAGGTTAAGCTGACACACAACTGTGACCGGCCCCCAGGAGCAGGGGTCATGGAATGTAGGAGGATGTTCGGGAAACCCAGTCTGTGATCTCCCCACCTCACGTTCTCTCCTCTCCATCCGGAAGACTTCACAGCCTAGTCTGTGATCTCCCCACCTCACGTTCTCTCCTCTCCATCCGGAAGACTTCACAGCCTAGTCTGTGATCTCCCCACCTCACGTTCTCTCCTCTCCATCCGGAAGACTTCACAGCCTAGTCTGTGATCTCCCCACCTCACGTTCTCTCCTCTCCATCCGGAAGACTTCACAGCCTAGTCTGTGATCTCCCCACCTCACGTTCTCTCCTCTCCATCCGGAAGACTTCACAGCCTAGTCTGTGATCTCCCCACCTCACGTTCTCTCCTCTCCATCCGGAAGACTTCACAGCCCAGTTTGTGAAGTACCCCCTACTCACCTCACCTCCTCTGGAGGACCTTTGGGCAGCCTAGTTTGTGAAGTACCCCCTACTCACCTCACCTCCTCTGGAGGACCTTTGGGCAGCCTAGTTTGTGAAGTACCCCCTACTCACCTCACCTCCTCTGGAGGACCTTTGGGCAGCCTAGTTTGTGAAGTACCCCCTACTCACCTCCCCTCCTCTGGAGGACCTTTGGGCAGCCTAGTTTGTGAAGTACCCCCTACTCACCTCCCCTCCTCTGGAGGACCTTTGGGCAGCCTAGTCTGTGATCTCCCCACCTCCCCCTGGCTGCTACCCAACGTTCTCTCCTCTCCATCCATCCCATCCCTCCCAAAACATGACTGCTGCTTACCTACCACCAGCCCTTCTCTCTGGCCCCTCTCTGTTGGGGTGAAATCCTCAGGGCCAGCCCACCTGATACCCCAGGCATGGGGAGGAAAGTCATTGGGACCCGACATGTTCAGACACTGAAGCACAATGTGTAACAAATACACAGAAAATATACTAGAAGCTTTCAGAGACGCTCCACACTGTTACAATAGGACATTTTACATTTGAGTCATTTAGCAGGCGCTCTTATCCAGAGCGACTTACAGGAGCAATTAGAGTTAAGTGCCTTGCTCAAGGGCACATCGGAAGACTTTTCACCTAGTCAGCTCCGGGATTCGGTATGACATGGTATTGCATTCTATTACATGGCATTACAATAGGACCACATGGTATGACATGGTATTCTCGGTATGACATTCTATGACATGGTATGACATGGTATGACATGGTATTATTCCTCTGTATTTTCACTATTATTACATGACTCAAATGTTTGTAATATACCATGTGATATATTCTATATATTTTAAGACAATCTGTATCTGATTAACTTGTAAATGTTTTGTTTCTGTTTTTGTTGTGTGAGCTTCAAGCTTAGTGTGTTTTCTGTACCACAGTCAGGAGTGTTTTACTGTTGTGATGGGAGTGTTGTCGGGTGTAATGTAAAAGTCTCTCATGTGATTCTAGCACTTTCCAAAGAGTAACTTACATTAACTGTGAACAAATATCAGTTATAGTAATAATTTACAGTAAACATTTGGACCTTTTTTTTATTTTTAGTCATTCAGTTGAACTGTGATACGTACACAGCTGCTGTACTATGATCGGGTATGGTGCCCGTCTTACTGCTCATACTGAGGATGATGTCATACTTTCACATTATGCAAACTCACATGACTGCTTTTCTTTGACTCCCCTCTGGCAGGACCAGTACACATTTAAAAAAATGAAGGATCCATTGGCCATGTGTGTGAGAGCATGAAAACGTGCGGTATCATGGGTAAATTGTGACTGACTGACTGTACAAATAATATTGAGTAGTTATTTATTGATGCACCGTGGTTGGTAGATCAGTCCTATATAGTGCACTACGTTTGACCATGATCCATACTCCAGTGTTAGGATGGAAGGTAGAAGAACTGTGTCACAGTGAAATATGTTACACGTCAAGGTATCTGTATTCTGAAACTGTCACAATATCACCAACAAGGGCATATTTTGTATATTGTGAATGAGCTGGTTCGAGAAGAGTTACACATCATTCCACAACAGAATGGTTCTAATCTAAAATAATTCCTTACATTCCTTCCTAAAGAGCGGATAAAACAAAACAGCACTTGATGACAGTTGACTAGCTTTAGGCTTTAGGTTGAGGATTATTCAACAAAATGTATTGTTTACCATGTCAGACTGTTGTTAAAGAAAGCAGAAATACACTGCTTGTTTACCGGCAAGGAAAAGTACTGTGATATTATAAAATCAATGTCATTTCACTCATAATTACAATGAGACTTATGGCTCTATTCAATCTGGATGGCTGAAGCGTTACTGATTTACCTGATAGAAATGTAAAGGTCATTTCCGATTGAAGCGACATAGGCAGCGTTTACCGTGAATGCCGTCTCCGATAACGCGGGAAAATTGCCTTTCAAATTAAATCACGCTGTAACGCTGAACTTCCGCGATACGGATTAAATAGAGCCCTTAATAGGTTCAAAAATTACTTCGATAAATATTTGAATACTAATCATAAAAGGACCTCCAGGAGGGTATCTCTCCAGGAACAGGGTTGGAGTGAAAACCTCCAAGGGGGTTGCTCTCCAGGAACAGGGTTGGAGTTAAAACCTACAGGAGGGTAGCTCTCCAGGAACAGGGTTGGAGTTAAAACCTCCAGGAGGGTAGCTCTCCAGGAACAGGGTTGGAGTTAAAACCTCCAGGAGGGTAGCTCTCCAGGAACAGGGTTGGAGTTAAAACCTCCAGGTGGGTAGCTCTCCAGGAACAGGGTTGGAGTTAAAACCTCCAGGTGGGTGGCTCTCCAGGAACAGGGTTGGAGAGTCCTGTATGTAACTACTATACACATTGACCATGATATCACCATATCGTCACTATAGGTATCAATATGTGGTTGTTTACACTGTTGGAGCACTGTTATGTCTTTGAATATATAATATGTATCATTTTTACCACAGTTTAATACTAATTTGTAAGATTTGTTTTCCTGGAATCTGCCCGACTGGATCTACAGACTGTTTTACATTCTGAATAAACCCCCAGAATAATAAACATTCGTTTCTGGTTTGTCTGATTCTGCATGGGAGAAACATCCTGGTTCACAGGTCCAGTTTTTATAAACATCATGTATTATATCACAGTGTTTTTGCATTTGGGCTACACTGACAATTTCAAACAAATGTGATTCTACACTGAACAAAAATATAAACCCAACATGCAACAATTTCAAAGATTTTACTGAGTTACAGTTCATATAAGGAAATCAGTCAATTGAAATAAATTCATTAGGCTCTAATCTATGGATTTCACATGACTGGGAATACAGATATGCATCTGTTGGTCACAGATACCTTAAAGAAAAAGGTAGGGGAGTGGATCAGAAAAGTCAGTATCTGGTGTGACCACCATTTGCGACATGGGGGCGTGCATTATCATGCTGAAACATGAGGTGAGGGCGGTGGATGAATGGCACGACAATGGGCCTCAGGATCTCGTCACGGTATCTCTGTGCATTCAAATTGCCATCGATAAAATGCAATTGTGTTCATTGTCTGTAGTTTATGCCTGCCCATACCATAACCCCACCGCCACCATGGGGCACTCTGTTCACAACGTTGACACCAGCAATTCACTCGCCCACACAACCCCATACACGCTGTCTGCCATCTGCCCGGTACAGTTGAAACCGCCATTCATCCGTGAAGAGCACACTTCTCCAGTGTGCCAGTGGCCATCGAAGGTGAGCATTTGCTCACTGAAGTCAGTTACGACGGCAAACTGGTCAAGACCCTAGTGTGGATGACGTGTACGCAGATGAGCTTCCCTGAGACGGTTTCTGAAGGTTTTCTGCAGAAATTCTTAAGTTGTGCAAACCCACAGTTTCATCAGCTGTCAGGGTGGCTGGTCTCGGACGATCCCGCATGTGAAAAGGCCGGATTTGGAGGTCCTGGGCTGAAGTGGTTACACGTGGTCTGTGGTTGTGAGGCCGGTTGGACGTACTT
This sequence comes from Coregonus ussuriensis, assembly GCA_031479575.1. Lineage (NCBI taxonomy): Eukaryota > Metazoa > Chordata > Actinopteri > Salmoniformes > Salmonidae > Coregonus > Coregonus ussuriensis. Next base: position 8,099,011 of record CM062498.1, on the reverse strand, counting down.
CCAAATTCTCTCAAATGACGTTGGAGGCGGATATTGGTAGAGAAATGAACATTCAATTATCTGGCAACAGCTCTGGTGGACATTCCTGCAGTCAGCATGCCAATTGCATGCTCCCTCAAAATTTGAGACATCTGTGGCATTGTGTTGTGTGACAAAACTGCCCATTTTAGAGTGGCCTTTTATTGTCCCCAGCACAAGGTGCACCTGTGTAATGATCACGCTGTTTAATCAGCTTCTTCATTTGAGACACGTTTGAGTTGGATGGATTATCTTGGCAAGGAGAAATGCTCACCAACAGGAATGTAAACAAATTTGTGCACAAAATTTGAGAGAAATACGTTTTTTGTGTGTATAGAACATTACTGAGATCTTTTATTTCAGCTCATGAAACACGGGACCAACACTTTAGATGTTGCGTTTATATTTTTGGTCAGTATATATATTCGGTATCATTTTCAAAAATCGTTTTTGCTATCATGCATAATATGACAAATCCATTATCAACATGTTAACATAAAACATTTTAAGAATTACGCACAAGGGTCCTAAAAAGTATTGCAAGTTATCTGTAAGTACAGTGCTGTCCTACCTGCGATGAAAGTGTTTTTGGTACCAGATGAGGGGTGTACCGGAACAGACGGTGGATGGTGGAGAGGTTCACCCGGCTGGCGTGTAACGCTCATGGCAGTGTCACCCCTTAAGACGCACCGCGGGAGAGGTGTTCACGGTGGATCAGCATATACCTTATGTAATAACTGAAGCCAGATAAGATGCATTTATAGATGAATGGTTAGTTAATTTATACTTTTCTCAAGTAGGCCCTGATTATATAAACATTTAATTTAGGAGATTATATGACAGAGCTATGAGAAATAGAAAAATGAAAATGTACTGGAATGGACATTTGGTAATTAAAATAATAAGGAGAAATGTTGTTCTATAATTAATATTTAATTGAATTAATTTGATTTAATCTATTCATTGATATAATGGTGAATGTATTGTCTAGTGTCTGGCAGAACCTCACCGTCTGTTTCCTAATCTGGAAAGTCTCGAAGTGCGTCTCGCCCTAGGAACTAATGAAGGAAATGAATGCTTCCGCCCGGACAGAATAGTGAACGGTACAAGTCCGTCGAGAAGATTTCTACATTGATGGGTATGAGTCTTTCTGTTTGTCGTTTTCATGAGATAATTTTTTTAATTATAAAAAATGCATAGTTCTATACTATTTACTTGCAAGCTAAACTCTGTCCTCAAATAAAGGTTAATTTCAAAGCTAGCTATCACCCTGAAGATAGCCAGCCTGACCCGTTTAGCTGGGCTAATGGTTTCTCAGTCTGGGATGACAGACAGCGGCGGTCGATGCCGTTTAAAATGAGGGAGGATTAGTATTTTTTTTATGAGCATGGCCTTATTTCTATTACAGCATATTGGTGCACAGGTCGAGAGAATTTTGAGTAATCAAGGTGACAGACAGTGACACATTCAATACCGCCTTGCACACTCTTGCCTGCATCTAGCTGATCTAGGGTGTAATCAATAATTAGTTCAACAGTTGCAAATTAGAGTTTCTATTGGACAAATTCAGGTATGTTTATCCCCGTTTCGTTCCGGTTGCTTCTGTTTAAGAAATGTTTTTCAACAGAGTCGGTGGAATAAATACACCGCTCAATATGTCTTAGTCTTTCAGTGAGACTGTTCTATTCCTGGCATACATTACCGGTCAAAAGTTTGGACACACCTACTCACTCAAGGGTTTGTCTTTATTTTTACTATTTTCTACATTGTAGAATAATAGTGAAGACATCAAAACTATGAAATAACACATATGGAATCATGTAGTAACCAAAAAAGTGTTCAACAAATCAAAATATATTTTATATTTGAGATTCTTCAAATGTGTGCAAAGCTGTCATCAAGGCAAAGGGTGGCTATTAGAAGCGTGGCTATATAAAATATAATTTGATTTGTTTAACACTTTTTCTGGTTACTACATGATTCCAAATGTGTTATGTCATAGTTTTGATGTCTTCACTATTATTCTACAATGTAGAAAATAGTAAAAATAAAGAAAAACCCTTGAATGAGTAGGTGTTCGAAAACTTTTGACCGGTAGTGTATATTATTTGCTTATGTCAGAAGCCGGTTGATAAACAAGACACACCAAGAAACTTTAATTCAAATGTAAGCAGGATACTGATTGACACCCCTAGCTGTGTTGGATTAACACAAGTTTCCATATTTCCAGAGGCAGCTTTCTGGTTTGCATTCAAGACTGTGTTGTATTCACACACCGAGAGACTGTGGAGGCTCCGTTAAACTCGTTCTGCTTTAGTGGAAAGCACATCACCATCACCATGCCGACGGTGGTCCTAATGGACGCGTCTCTGTCCATGACGCGGCCGGTCTCTCTGGAGCCGTGCTCGGAGGAGTTACAGAGGAAGAACCTAGCTGTGGCAGGACTCACCATGCTGTTTGAACACATGGCTACGAACTACCGACTGGAATTCACCTCTCTAGTGGCCTTCTCTTCCCTGTGGGAGCAACTGGTGCCTTTCACCAGGGACTACAACATCCTACAGGTACACAGGTCTGGCTAACACCAGGGAGTAGAACACCCAACAGGTACACAGGTCTGGCTAACACCAGGGAGTAGAACACCCTACAGGTACACAGGTCTGGCTAACACCAGGGAGTAGAACACCCAACAGGTACACAGGTCTGGCTAACACCAGGGAGTAGAACACCCAACAGGTACACAGGTCTTGCTAACACCAGGGAGTAGAACACCCTACAGGTACATAGGTCTGGCTAACACCAGGGAGTAGAACACCCAACAGGTACACAGGTCTGGCTAACACCAGGGAGTAGAACACCCAACAGGTACACAGGTCTGGCTAACACCAGGGCTTGGAGGCAATATGGTAGTAGCTCTACTTGCTCTCTGATTGGCTAGAGGAACTGTAGACATATTGGTTACACCAGATCTGATTCTTTTGTTAATTGTGTCCTTCCCTCTGCTGTGCGGTGCAGGAAGCCCTGAGCAACCTGGAGGACTATGACAAGACGTGTCTGGAGTCAGCTCTACATGGAGTCAGCAACGTGGTGCAGCAGGAGTGGGGGCACGCCTGTCCCACACAGGTACTTTACCAAGCCGTGATAGTACCATACTCTATCCAGTAGTAAACTGTCCCACACAGGTACTTTATCAAACCAATGAATCAAATGTATTAACAAAGCCTTTTTTACGTCTTCGATGTGCATCGTCAAATAATAGTCAACGTTTACTGAGGCAAAAAAACATTTCTGAACTCATTATTGACACCATAGTTAATTTATCTCGATAATCCTATATTTTCCTGGTCTCAGTGATTCCTGACAGCACTGACTGATTGTGACCTGTCGTTGTCATAGCTACCGTAAGATGAATGCACTAACTCTAAGTTGCTCAGGATAAGAGCGTCTGCTAAATAACTAAAATGTTCAACGCAGGTAAACTTCCACCCAGATGTTGGTGAATATTGTTGCAGTTCTCCTTGTGGCCTCCAGGTGGTGCTCTCTGAGACACTCCACTCCCTACAGACTATTAGATTGATTATTGATCTGGTGGCCTACAGGTGGTGTTGGTAACAGATGGGTCTCTGGGGATCGGTAAAGGCTCTCTGAGACACTCCCTACAGACTCTGAAAGGACGACCGGAGGATAAGAAGTTTCCTCTGCCGTTCCCTTTCCCTGCCAAGCTGTTCGTCATGTGCATCGCTAATGCAGAGGAGGTACGAAACTACTGCTCCTCCACTCCTTATATAGCTGATCAGACCTGGGGCTAGTGTTAGATGTTTTTAGAGGGCAGTAGCTAGATATAGGGGCTAGTGTTAGATGTTTTTAGAGGGCTGTAGCTAGATATAGGGGCTAGTGTTAGATGTTTTTAGAGGGCTGTAGCTAGATATACAGTGAGGGGGAAAAAGTATTTGATCCCCTGCTGATTTTGTACGTTTGCCCACTGACAAAGAAATGATCAGTCTATAATTGTAATGGTAGGTTTATTTGAACAGTGAGAGACAGAATAACAACAAAGAAATCCAGAAAAACGCATGTCAAACATGTTATAAATTGATTTGCATTTTAATGAGGAAAATAAGTATTTGACCCCTCTGCAAAACATGACTTAGTACTTAGTGGCAAAACCCTTGTTGGCAATCACAGAGGTCAGACGTTTCTTGTAGTTGGCCACCAGGTTTGCACACATCTCAGGAGGGATTTTGTTCCACTCCTCTTTGCAGATCTTCTCCAAGTCATTAAGGTTTTGAGGCTGACGTTTGGCAACTCGAACCTTCAGCTCCCTCCACAGATTTTCTATGGGATTAAGGTCTTGCGACTGGCTAGGCCACTCCAGGACCTGAATGTGCTTCTTTGGGTGTGTTTTGGGTCATTGTCATGCTGGAATACCCATCCACAACCCATTTTCAATGCCCTGGCTGAGGGAAGGAGGTTCTCACCCAATATTTGACGGTACATGGCCCCGTCCATCGTGCCTTTGATGCGGTGAAGTTGTCCTGTCCCCTTAGCAGAAAAACACCCCCAAAGCATAATGTTTCCACCTCCATGTTTGACGGTGGGGATGGTGTTCTTGGGGTCATAGGCAGCATTCCTCCTCCTCCAAACACAGCGAGTTGAGTTGATGCCAAAGAGCTCGATTTTGGTCTCATCTGACCACAACACTTTCACCCAGTTCTCCTCTGAATCATTCAGATGTTCTTTGGCAAACTTCAGACGGCCTGTATATGTGCTTTCTTGAGCAGGGGGACCTTGCGGGCGCTGCAGGATTTCAGTCCTTCACAGCGTAGTGTGTTACCAATTGTTTTCTTGGTGACTATGGTCCCAGCTGCCTTGAGATCATTGACAAGATCCTCCCGTGTAGTTCTTGGCTGATTCCTCACCGTTCTCATGATCATTGCAACTCCACGAGTTGAGATCTTGCATGGAGCCCCAGGCCGAGGGAGATTGACAGTTCTTTTGTGTTTCTTCCATTTGCGAATAATCGCACCAACTGTTGTCACCTTCTCACCAAGCTGCTTGGCGATGGTCTTGTAGCCCATTCCAGCCTTGTGTAGGTCTACAATCTTGTCCCTGACATCCTTGGAGAGCTCTTTGGTCTTGGCCATGGTGGAGAGTTTGGAATCTGATTGATTGATTGCTTCTGTGGACAGGTGTCTTTTATACAGGTAACAAACTGAGATTAGGAGCACTCCCTTTAAGAGTGTGCTCCTAATCTCAGCTCGTTACCAGTATAAAAGACACCTGGGAGCCAGAAATCTTTCTGATTGAGAGGGGGTCAAATACTTATTTCCCTCATTAAAATGCAAATCAATTTATAACATTTTTGACATGCGTTTTTCTGGATTTTGTTGTTGTTATTCTGTCTCTCACTGCTCAAATAAACCTACCATTAAAATTATAGACTGATCATTTCTTTGTCAGTGGGCAAACGTACAAAATCAGCAGGGGATCAAATACTTTTTCCCTCACTGTAAATGATAGGAGACTGGTGTACTAAATCCTCTACAGTTACAGACCACTGCCACCAGCCGGTAGACTCTACCACTCCACATACTGATCCACCCCGACACCAGATCGCCCCCACCCATCTCTTCCCTGTGGCTGGGTAAACATCCCCCACCCATCTCTTCCCTGTGGCTGGGTAAACATCCCCCGACCCATCTCTTCCCTGTGGCTGGGTAAACATCCCCCGACCCATCTCTTCCCTGTGGCTGGATAAACATCCCCCACCCATCTCTTCCCTGTGGCTGGGTAAACATCCCCCACCCATCTCTTGCCTGGGTTAACATCCCCCCTGCCATCTCTTCCCTGTGGCTGGGTAAACATCCCCCTCCCATCTCTTTCCTGTGGCTGGGTAAACATCCCCCCACTCATCTCTTCCCTGTGGCTGGGTAAACATCCCCCCTGCCATCTCTACCCTGTGGCTGGGTAAACATCCCCCACCCATCTCTACCCTGTGGCTGGGTAAACATCCCCCTCCCATCTCTTCCCTGTGGCTGGGTAAACATCCCCCACCCATCCGGGGTAAACATCCCCCCACTCATCTCTTCCCTGTGGCTGGGTAAACATCCCCCCACCCATCTCTTCCCTGTGGCTGGGTAAACATCCCCCCACCCATCTCTTCCCTGTGGCTGGGTAAACATCCCTCCTCCCATCTCTTCCCTGTAGCTGGGTAAACATCCCCCCACCCATCTCTTCCCTGTGGCTGGGTAAACATCCCCCCTGCCATCTCTTCCCTGTGGCTGGGTAAACATCCCCCCTCCCATCTCTTCCCTGTGGCTGGGTAAACATCCCCCGACCCATCTCTTTCCTGTGGCTGGGTAAACATCCCCCACCCATCTCTTCCCTGTGGCTGGGTAAACATCCCCCCTGCCATCTCTTCCCTGTGGCTGGGTAAACATCCCCCACCCATCTCTTCCCTGTGGCTGGGTAAACATCCCCCCACCCATCTCTTCCCTGTGGCTGGGTAAACATCCCCCCTGCCATCTCTTCCCTGTGGCTGGGTAAACATCCCCCCTCCCATCTCTTCCCTGTGGCTGGGTAAACATCCCCCGACCCATCTCTTTCCTGTGGCTGGGTAAACATCCCCCTCCCATCTCTTCCCTGTGGCTGGGTAAACATCCCCCACCCATCCGGGGTAAACATCCCCCCACTCATCTCTTCCCTGTGGCTGGGTAAACATCCCCCCACCCATCTCTTCCCTGTGGCTGGGTAAACATCCCCCCACCCATCTCTTCCCTGTGGCTGGGTAAACATCCCCCCTGCCATCTCTTCCCTGTGGCTGGGTAAACATCCCCCACCCATCTCTTCCCTGTGGCTGGGTAAACATCCCCCGACCCATCTCTTTCCTGTGGCTGGGTAAACATCCCCCCTGCCATCTCTTCCCTGTGGCTGGGTAAACATCCCCCCACCCATCTCTTCCCTGTGGCTGGGTAAACATCCCCCACCCATCTCTTCCCTGTGGCTGGGTAAACATCCCCCCTGCCATCTCTTCCCTGTGGCTGGGTAAACATCCCCCCTCCCATGTCTTCCCTGTGGCTGGGTAAACATCCCCCGACCCATCTCTTTCCTGTGGCTGGGTAAACATCCCCCACCCATCTCTTCCCTGTGGCTGGGTAAACATCCCCCACTCATCTCTTCCCTGTGGCTGGTAAAACATCCCCCCTCCCATCTCTTCCCTGTGGCTGGGTAAACATCCCCCGACCCATCTCTTTCCTGTGGCTGGGTAAACATCCCCCACCCATCTCTTCCCTGTGGCTGGGTAAACATCCCCCACCCATCTCTTCCCTGTGGCTGGGTAAACATCCCCCACCCATCTCTTTCCTGTGGCTGGGTAAACAACCCCCACCCATCTCTTCCCTGTGGCTGGGTAAACATCCCCCCACTCATCTCTTCCCTGTGGCTGGGTAAACATCCCCCCACCCATCTCTTCCCTGTGGCTGGGTAAACATCCCCCACTCATCTCTTCCCTGTGGCTGGGTAAACATCCCCCCACTCATCTCTTCCCTGTGGCTGGGTAAACATCCCCCCACTCATCTCTTCCCTGTGGCTGGGTAAACATCCCCCACTCATCTCTTCCCTGTGGCTGGGTAAACATCCCCCCACCCATCTCTTCCCTGTGGCTGGGTAAACATCCCCCCACCCATCTCTTCCCTGTGGCTGGGTAAACATCCCCCCTCCCATCTCTTCCCTGTGGCTGGGTAAACATCCCCCCTGCCATCTCTACCCTGTGGCTGGGTAAACATCCCCCACCCATCTCTTCCCTGTGGCTGGGTAAACATCCCCCCACCCATCTCTTCCCTGTGGCTGGGTAAACATCCCCCCACCCATCTCTTCCCTGTGGCTGGGTAAACATCCCCCCACCCATCTCTTCCCTGTGGCTGGGTAAACATCCCCCACCCATCTCTTCCCTGTGGCTGGGTAAACATCCCCCACCCATCTCTTCCCTGTGGCTGGGTAAACATCCCCCACCCATCTCTTCCCTGTGGCTGGGTAAACATCCTCCCACCCATCTCTTCCCTGTGGCTGGGTAAACATCCCCCACCCATCTCTTCCCTGTGGCTGGGTAAACATCCCCCTGCCATCTCTACCCTGTGGCTGGGTAAACATCCCCCCACTCATCTCTTCCCTGTGGCTGGGTAAACATCCCCCACCCATCTCTTCCCTGTGGCTGGGTAAACATCCCCCACCCATCTCTTCCCTGTGGCTGGGTAAACATCCCCCCACCCATCTCTTCCCTGTGGCTGGGTAAACATCCCTTCTGCCATCTCTTCCCTGTGGCTGGGTAAACATCCCCCCCACTCATCTCTTCCCTGTGGCTGGGTAAACATCCCCCCACCCATCTCTTCCCTGTGGCTGGGTAAACATCCCCCCTGCCATCTCTTCCCTGTGGCTGGGTAAACATCCCCCCTCCCATCTCTTCCCTGTGGCTGGGTAAACATCCCCCGACCCATCTCTTTCCTGTGGCTGGGTAAACATCCCCCTCCCATCTCTTCCCTGTGGCTGGGTAAACATCCCCCACCCATCCGGGGTAAACATCCCCCCACTCATCTCTTCCCTGTGGCTGGGTAAACATCCCCCCACCCATCTCTTCCCTGTGGCTGGGTAAACATCCCCCCACCCATCTCTTCCCTGTGGCTGGGTAAACATCCCCCCTGCCATCTCTTCCCTGTGGCTGGGTAAACATCCCCCACCCATCTCTTCCCTGTGGCTGGGTAAACATCCCCCGACCCATCTCTTTCCTGTGGCTGGGTAAACATCCCCCCTGCCATCTCTTCCCTGTGGCTGGGTAAACATCCCCCCACCCATCTCTTCCCTGTGGCTGGGTAAACATCCCCCACCCATCTCTTCCCTGTGGCTGGGTAAACATCCCCCCTGCCATCTCTTCCCTGTGGCTGGGTAAACATCCCCCCTCCCATGTCTTCCCTGTGGCTGGGTAAACATCCCCCGACCCATCTCTTTCCTGTGGCTGGGTAAACATCCCCCACCCATCTCTTCCCTGTGGCTGGGTAAACATCCCCCCACTCATCTCTTCCCTGTGGCTGGTAAAACATCCCCCCTCCCATCTCTTCCCTGTGGCTGGGTAAACATCCCCCGACCCATCTCTTTCCTGTGGCTGGGTAAACATCCCCCACCCATCTCTTCCCTGTGGCTGGGTAAACATCCCCCACCCATCTCTTCCCTGTGGCTGGGTAAACATCCCCCACCCATCTCTTTCCTGTGGCTGGGTAAACAACCCCCACCCATCTCTTCCCTGTGGCTGGGTAAACATCCCCCCACTCATCTCTTCCCTGTGGCTGGGTAAACATCCCCCCACCCATCTCTTCCCTGTGGCTGGGTAAACATCCCCCCACCCATCTCTTCCCTGTGGCTGGGTAAACATCCCCCACTCATCTCTTCCCTGTGGCTGGGTAAACATCCCCCCACTCATCTCTTCCCTGTGGCTGGGTAAACATCCCCCACTCATCTCTTCCCTGTGGCTGGGTAAACATCCCCCCACCCATCTCTTCCCTGTGGCTGGGTAAACATCCCCCCACCCATCTCTTCCCTGTGGCTGGGTAAACATCCCCCCACCCATCTCTTCCCTGTGGCTGGGTAAACATCTCCCCACCCATCTCTTCCCTGTGGCTGGGTAAACATCCCCCCTCCCATCTCTTCCCTGTGGCTGGGTAAACATCCCCCCTGCCATCTCTACCCTGTGGCTGGGTAAACATCCCCACCCATCTCTTCCCTGTGGCTGGGTAAACATCCCCCCACCCACCTCTTCCCTGTGGCTGGGTAAACATCCCCCCACCCATCTCTTCCCTGTGGCTGGGTAAACATCCCCCCACCCATCTCTTCCCTGTGGCTGGGTAAACATCCCCCACCCATCTCTTCCCTGTGGCTGGGTAAACATCACCCACCCATCTCTTCCCTGTGGCTGGGTAAACATCCCCCACCCATCTCTTCCCTGTGGCTGGGTAAACATCCTCCCACCCATCTCTTCCCTGTGGCTGGGTAAACATCCCCCACCCATCTCTTCCCTGTGGCTGGGTAAACATCCCCCACCCATCTCTTCCCTGTGGCTGGGTAAACATCCCCCTGCCATCTCTACCCTGTGGCTGGGTAAACATCCCCCCACTCATCTCTTCCCTGTGGCTGGGTAAACATCCCCCACCCATCTCTTCCCTGTGGCTGGGTAAACATCCCCCACCCATCTCTTCCCTGTGGCTGGGTAAACATCCCCCCACCCATCTCTTCCCTGTGGCTGGGTAAACATCCCCCCTGCCATCTCTTCCCTGTGGCTGGGTAAACATCCCCCCCACTCATCTCTTCCCTGTGGCTGGGTAAACATCCCCCCACCCATCTCTTCCCTGTGGCTGGGTAAACATCCTCCCACCCATCTCTTCCCTGTGGCTGGGTAAACATCCCCCCACCCATCTCTTCCCTGTGGCTGGGTAAACATCCCCCCTGCCATCTCTACCCTGTGGCTGGGTAAACATCCCCCACCCATCTCTTCCCTGTGGCTGGGTAAACATCCCCCACCCATCTCTTCCCTGTGGCTGGGTAAACATCCTCCCACCCATCTATTCCCTGTGGCTGGGTAAACATCCTCCCACCCATCTCTTCCCTGTGGCTGGGTAAACATCCCCCTGCCATCTCTACCCTGTGGCTGGGTAAACATCCCCCCACTCATCTCTTCCCTGTGGCTGGGTAAACATCCCCCACCCATCTCTTCCCTGTGGCTGGGTAAACATCCCCCACCCATCTCTTCCCTGTGGCTGGGTAAACATCCCCCTGCCATCTCTTCCCTGTGGCTGGGTAAACATCCCCCCTGCCATCTCTTCCCTGTGGCTGGGTAAACATCCCCCCACTCATCTCTTCCCTGTGGCTGGGTAAACATCCCCCCTGCCATCTCTTCCCTGTGGCTGGGTAAACATCCCCCACCCATCTCTACCCTGTGGCTGGGTAAACATCCCCCACTCATCTCTACCCTGTGGCTGGGTAAACATCCCCCCACCCATCTCTTCCCTGTGGCTGGGTAAACATCCCCCGACCCATCTCTTCCCTGTGGCTGGGTAAACATCCCCCACAATAATAATAATGATAATAATAATATCATAATCATAATTCTTTCCTATGTAGTTTCATCTGAAATCATCGTCTTATTTCATGCAGAGTTATTTGATAGTCTGCGACAGTGCCTCTCAGACTGGCCGCCACAACCCCCGGCCACTCCACATACCGATCCACCCCACCCCCGGCCACTCCACATACCGATCCACCCCACCCCCGGCCACTCCACATACCGATCCACCCCACCCCCGGCCACTCCACATACCGATCCACCCCACCCCCCGGCCACCGTGAGCCTGACCCGGAGGCACGTGTCAGTAAACAGTTATGTTAGGGGACTGTCCCGGCCACCGTGAGCCTGACCCGGAGTTATGTTAGGGGACTGTCCCGGCCACCGTGAGCCTGACCCGGAGTTATGTTAGGGGACTGTCCCGGCCACCGTGAGCCTGACCCGGAGTTATGTTAGGGGACTGTCCCGGCCACCGTGAGCCTGACCCGGAGTTATGTTAGGGGACTGTCCCGGCCACCGTGAGCCTGACCCGGAGTTATGTTAGGGGACTGTCCCGGCCACCGTGAGCCTGACCCGGAGTTATGTTAGGGGACTGTCCCGGCCACCGTGAGCCTGACCCGGAGTTATGTTAGGGGACTGTCCCGGCCACCGTGAGCCTGACCCGGAGTTATGTTAGGGGACTGTCCCGGCCACCGTGAGCCTGACCCGGAGTTTTGTTAGGGGACTGTCCCGGCCACCGTGAGCCTGACCCGGAGTTATGTTAGGGGACTGTCCCGGCCACCGTGACCCTGACCCGGAGTTATGTTAGGGGACTGTCCCGGCCACCGTGAGCCTGACCCGGAGTTATGTTAGGGGACTGTACAAATCCAGACATTGACCTATTATACTATAATGCACATGAATGAGTAGTATCCCAGAAATCTTCACATTCCTCATTTGTAATACTTTCCCCTAAGTCTGCTTCCCATTTGAGACAGAGATTATTAGTGTTATCTGGGAAGGAATCAGTTTGGTCATCCTATTCAGATTCCTCAGAACCAATTCAATGTGTTTGATGCTTTTGGCACATTCAAATCATGTTGTTTGTGTTAGCATGGTGTCTGCTAGGGTCAGGACGATACCAGTATCGCGATACTCGTAAGTATCATGGCAAGGAAACAAAACCTGAAGCGGAGATAACTTCAGCCCTGATGTTGAAAACAAACATCATAATGTTGTCATCCAGTCACATGTATTTATTTTCCAAACTATATATCACACAATGTTTTACATACAGCAGGTTTTTACAGGACCAATGAGTTTGTCTGCTTCCTGTTTTCTTTTTTGCCATGGAAAAAAATATTGCGATACTGGTATCATCCCGTGGCTGATATTCTACCTGATGTTCTGTTATAGTGGCTGATATTCTACCTGATGTTCTGTTATAGTGGCTGATATTCTACCTGATGTTCTGTTATAGTGGCTGATATTCTACCTGATGTTCTGTTATAGTGGCTGATATTCTACCTGATGTTCTGTTATAGCGGCTGATATTCTACCTGATGTTCTGTTATAGCGGCTGATATTCTACCTGATGTTCTGTTATAGTGGCTGATATTCTACCTGATGTTCTGTTATAGCGGCTGATATTCTACCTGATGTTCTGTTATAGCGGCTGATATTCTACCTGATGTTCTGTTATAGTGGCTGATATTCTACCTGATGTTCTGTTATAGCGGCTGATATTCTACCTGATGTTCTGTTATAGTGGCTGATATTCTACCTGATGTTCTGTTATAGCGGCTGATATTCTACCTGATGTTCTGTTATCTCCAGAGTTGCCACTACATCCCCTGTTCTTCGTCCCTCTATAGTTACAGATGACCGACACTATGGATAACCTGGACCAACTGCTCCAGCTGAACGGAGGAGATGGACAGATCTTCACCATGGAAGGCCAGCTCTGCCTGAAGAGTGTACAGTCCATGTTTGGGTATGTTGTACTTCAGCAAAAGCACCTGACTTATCTTTGGGCCTAGCTAGGTCTAGGCCTGGCACAATTACCGTATAACCGTTTAACATAGAAATTATTCTTACAATATTTAAAATGTGGCTGCTGTCGCAAGCCACATAATAAACTATACAGTGGGGAAAAAAAGTATTTAGTCAGCCACCAATTGTGCAAGTTCTCCCACTTAAAAAGATGAGAGAGGCCTGTAATTTTCATCATAGGTACACGTCAACTAAAAAATCCAGAAAATCACATTGTAGGATTTTTAATAAGGCTGAACGATTTTGGAAAATAATCTAATTGCGATTTTTTGCCCCCAATATTGCGATTGCGATTTAATATGCGATTTAATTTATTTATCCTTTTTCCCCTACAAAACATAATGAATGATTTAAATATGACCAACACAATAGTATATACATTTAGTGTGAAATGTTCTTTCCCATAGGCTGGGTCTATTTGTTAGAATTAAATTCAAACATGTATGACTTGAAATAAATGACATTTTTATTGAACTGCTCATTACAGAAACATCTGTGGCTTTGCCACTGTGCATTTAAATAATTTAAACAAAGGCATGAACTTTGTAAACACAGTGTGCAAAAGGTACAGTCTTAAGAAAAAAATAATTTTAAATTGTATGTATCTTACTGCTCCCAAGTCAGTAACATTTCACACAACTGAAACAAGGAATTTGCTTTGAAAATATTTTGTAAAATCAAAGTAAATAAAGTTATAAATAAAAAATGAGAAATGCACTTTTAATTTAGACAAACTATTTTTTATAAACGATTTGAATATTATAATATAAAATAGATGAGCCTCACTTATCTCAAGTACACAACAATAACACACCACACAGACTAAAGTTCACTACGAGTATGGCACTGCCAGCCATACTTATCCAACAGTTCTGTTCTCAGTGGCTCACATGTTTTTTGCTAAGAAAACCAGAATATTGACTTTTTCTGGCTTCAAGGATGAGCGAGTGCAAGTCACAATATTCCCTCCTGTGCTAAAAAGACGCTCTGAGGGAGCGCTTGTAGCAGGTACACAAAGATACTTGCGTGCCATGGTGCACAACTGTGGGTAGCTGATCTTGTGCACCCTCCACCAAGCCAATGGATCATCTTCTCCATCAATGGTAGGAGTCATCAGGTAATTGTTTATCTCTGCCTCTGCGACATCTTCAAGATTTACAGGCAAAGAAGGAGAGGCTGAACTGGTCTTGAAAAAACTGCCAAGAGACCTCTTCGTCTTTTCCCCCAAGGACTGTGCACTTTGAGGCATCTGAACAGTTTCAGTACGAGACCTCTTCTCCTATTAGATGAAAACAACAGCCATTAGTTTTCCAGTTAGATTTTACAGAAATTTTTTGTTTTTGTGAAATACATAATTATTTACCCAATGATATGTACGTTGTGCCAAGTCTACTATCTCTGTCTTCAGACGAGTCTTGATAGCAGGGATGTTGTCTGTACTGATGTACTGTATTTTGAACCTAGGGTCCAGGAAACAGGCAACATCCAAAAGCTCCTGGATGTTTGGGTCTCCATATTTGTTATTGAGGTATGCTAGGACTTTGGTTTTTATTGATTTAGTCAGGTCAGTGTCCTCAGCATCTTCAGCCAGGACTGATGTGGCAAAAAGGTGGAGAACTGGCTTGAGGTAGGAGATGCTTACATACTCCTCTCCAGAAAGAGCATCAGTAAACTCCAGTAGAGGATGCAGTGCCTTGTGAATCGACTCCAACACGTCAATATCCTGCCAGGTTGGGATAAGGGAGCGTGCATATCGATCTCCAGACAATACCTGAGAAATGGCTTTGGCCTGTTCAAGCACTCTGGCAATCATCATTTCTTTAGAACCCCATCTTGTTGGGCACTCCGTTATGAGGTTGTGCTCAGGGAGTTTGAGCTCTCTCTGTGCCTCCGTCAGGGCTGCTTTCTTCTTCCAACTGTGGGAAAAGTGCCCCACCAGCTTCCTGCACAGTGCTGTTGCCCTTGACACTCTGTCATCTTTGAGTGCATTTTCTAAAAGAAATAAAAAGTAGTGTATTACACACAATTTGAGTTTTGATACAAGGCTCTCACTATTACACACTCAAATTAGCTGTAATTCTGAAATACACACATCCACAACACATCCTCTCTCTCTCTCTCAATTCAAAGGGTCTTTATTTGCATGTCAATTCTCTCTCTCTTTCTCTCTCTCTCTCTCTCATAAACACTAAAAAAACATGTAAAAAACAAAAACAAGAAAAGAAAAAAAATGCAGGTGGGCATTCCACCACAGACAGACATATGATATAAGCAAGTAAAATGAATTTACATATTAGAAAAGGAGTGGAAGTATGAATTTATTTAATCCCATCCGATTTATATAATATCATTTATATATATTTGTATATTCAGCTTTACTAATCGACGCATCTCTCTCTCTCGCACTCGCGCACACACACACACACACACAAACACACACACACACACACACACACACACACACACACACACACACGATAACTTACCAATGGCAAGATGTAATCTGTGGCCAAAACATTGGAGCCTCGTCCATTCATTAAGCCGCGCAGCAAGCACCATATTCGACGCGTTGTCCGTCGTGATGCAGACGTGATTCTCCTCGTGGAGATCCCAGCTGACAAGCCCTTCTCTCAGGCCGGCTGCAATATTTTCCCCTGTGTGATCGTCTGGGAAGTAGGTAGTTTGTAGGCAGCGAGCTCGGAGGTTGAAATCTTCATCAATAAAATGGACTGTAAGACTCTGGTACGGCTCAGCTGTGCGGCTTGACCACATATCAGTAGTGCTAGCAAAAAACTCCACCGTTTTAAGTTCCGCGGCGACTTTCTCTTTGCACTTTTTGTACAGCTCCGGTATGGCAGTCTGACTGAAGTATGTGCGGGAGGGTATACTGTAACGTTTATCAAGCGTATGTATTAATGCCATGAACCCAGGCTTGGTCACCGTGCTGAGAGGCATCATATCTTTGGCTATGAACTCGGTTATTGTCCGAGTGATTTCTCCGTGCCGTTTTGAATTACGTTCATACGGAGTGACACTTTCGAACATTTCTGTCAGTGATCCCTGTCTTGAGGTATTTGGCTTGTCTCGCGCACTGATGCTCGGCATTTTGGTCATACAACTCTCATGCATTGATTTGTGGTATTTTTTTAAGTGCTGAAACAGGTTTGTAGTGTTACCCCGTGAAGTAGCAATCGGAGCACGGCATGCTCTGCACAACACCTGACGCTGCTCAGCATCTTCTTTTTTAAAACCAAAATAGTTCCACACCACCGACGTGCTGTTCCTCTTCGATATTAAAGTATCAGCTGTGTCAGTTTCTGACTGTTCCGTCGAGCAAGAGGCCATTGCGCTGGACAGCATGAAAAGTCGCGTCACGTGACCACCTCAAATCGCGCACGTTGCGATTAGAAAATCGCGTTCAGTCAAATCGCGATATTATCGCGAATGCAATTAATCGTTCAGCCCTAATTTTTAATGAATTTATTTGCAAATTATGGTGGAAAATAAGTATTTGGTCACCTACAAACAAGCAAGATTTCTGGCTCTCACAGACCTGTAACTTCTTCTTTAAGAGGCTCCTCTGTCCTCCACTCGTTACCTGTATTAATGGCACCTGTTTGAACTTGTTATCAGTATAAAAGACACCTGTCCACAACCTCAAACAGTCACACTCAAACTCCACTATGGCCAAGACCAAAGAGCTGTCAAAGGACACCAGAAACAATCTGCAATAGGTAAGCAGCTTGGTTTGAAGAAATCAACTGTGGGAGCAATTATTAGGAAATGTAAGACATACAAGACCACTGATAATCTCCCTCGATCTGGGGCTCCACGCAAGATCTCACCCCGTGGGGTCAAAATGATCACAAGAACGGTGAGCAAAAATCCCAGAACCACACGGGGGGACCTAGTGAATGACCTGCAGAGAGCTGGGACCAAAGTAACAAAGCCTACCATCAGTAACACACTACGCCACCAGGGACTCAAATCCTGCAGTGCCAGACGTGTCCCCCTGCTTAAGCCAGTACATGTCCAGGCCCGTCTGAAGTTTGCTAGAGTGCATTTGGATGATCCAGAAGAGGATTGGGAGAATGTCATATGGTCAGATGAAACCAAAATAGAACTTTTTGGTAAAAACTCAACTCGTCGTGTTTGGAGTACAAAGAATGCTGAGTTGCATCCAAAGAACACCATACCTACTGTGAAGCATGGGGGTGGAAACATCATGCTTTGGGGCTGTTTTTCTGCAAAGGGACCAGGACGACTGATCCGTGTAAAGGAAAGAATGAATGGGGCCATGTATCGTGAGATTTTGAGTGAAAACCTCCTTCCATCAGCAAGGGCATTGAAGATGAAACGTGGCTGGGTCTTTCAGCATGACAATGATCCCAAACACACCGCCCGGGCAACGAAGGAGTGGCTTCGTAAGAAGCATTTCAAGGTCCTGGAGTGGCCTAGCCAGTCTCCAGATCTCAACCCCATAGAAAATCTTTGGAGGGAGTTGAAAGTCTGTGTTGCCCAGCGACAGCCCCAAAACATCACTGCTCTAGAGGAGATCTGCATGGAGGAATGGGCCAAAATACCAGCAACAGTGTGTGGAAAACCTTGTGAAGACTTACAGAAAACGTTTGACCTGTGTCATTGCCAACAAAGGGTATATAACAAAGTATTGAGAAACTTTTGTTATTGACCAAATACTTATTTTCCACCATAATTTGCAAATAAATTCGTTAAAAATCCTACAATGTGATTTTCTGGATTTTTTAGTTGACGTGTACCTATGATGAAAATTACAGGCCTCTCTCATCTTTTTAAGTGGGAGAACTTGCACAATTGGTGGCTGACTAAATACTTTTTTTCCCCACTGTATATCAATTATTTTATTTTATCCACCACATCCGCCGATGTCGCACTTCCTCATCTGCGGTGAAAGGTGACAGAGCTAGAGCGGTGTTGGTCAGACCGTGAGACTGTAGCATCTGAACGATTTGGCCTACAAACTTTGCTCTACGACCCCCACAAGCGTCACAGGACTCGTCTGAATGTCCCCCGGTACCAGTTGAAAACATTTATGGAAGTACACAGTGCATTTGGAAAGTATTCAGACCCCTTGACGTTTTCCCACATTTTGTTACGTTACAGCCTTATTCTAAAATGGATTAAATAAAAACAAATCCTCATCAATCTACACATAATGTCCCCTGTAGCTCAGTTGGTAGAGCATGGCGCTTGCAACGCCAGGGTTGTGGGTTCGTTTCCCACGGGGGGCCAGTATGAAAATGTATGCACTCACTTAACTGTAAGTGGCTCTGGATAAGAGCGTCTGCTAAATGAGTTAGTCTCCCGAGTGGCGCAGTGGTCTAAGGCACTGCATAGCAGTGCTAGCTGTGCCACCAGAGATCCTGGTTCGAATCCAGGCTCTGTTGTAGCCGGCTGCGACCGGGAGACCCATGGGGCGACGCACAATTGGCCCAGCGTCGTCCAGGGTAGGGGAGGGAATGGCCGGCAGGGGATGTAGCTCAGTTGGTAGAGCATGGCGTTTGCAATGCCAGGGTTGTGGGTTCGATAAAATAATGTATGTGCTAACTGTAAGTCGCTCTGGATAAGAGCGTCTGCTAAATGACTAAAATGTAAATGTAAATGAGTAAAATGTAAATGTAAAGCGAAAACCGTTTTTTTGACATTTTTGCAAATTTATTAAAAATATAAAACAGAAATACCTTATTTCCAGAAGTATTCAGACCCTTTGTTATGAGACTCGAAATTGAGCTCAGGTGCATCCTGTTTCCATTGATCATCCTTGAGATGTTTCTACAACTTGATTGGAGTCCACCTGTGGTAAATTCAATTGATTGGACATGATTTGGAAAGGCACACACCTGTCTATATAAGGTCCCACAGTTGACAGTGCATGTCAGAGCAAAAACCAAGCCATGAGGTCGAAGGAATTCGAGGCTGTAATTGCTGCCAAAGGTGCTTCAACAAGGTACTGAGTAAAGGGTCTGAATACTTATGTAAATGTGATATTTCAGTGTTTTTTATATGTAATACATTTGCTAAAATTCTTAAACTGTTTTTGCTTTGTCATTATGGGGTATTGTGTGTAGATTGATGAGAAGAAAAAAAACGATTTAATCCATTTTAGAATAAGGCTGTAATGTAACAAAATGTGGAAAAAGTCGAGGGGTCTGAATACATAGAGACTGTTTAGTGCCAAAAATAAAGGGTTAAATACATGTAAAAATCTCTCTTCTATCTCTCAGATATAGGACAGACACTTCCGAACAAACGCCTGTTAGATTTCTTTTGGTGACTAAAACTGTTCTTCCATGTAGTGAATCTGTTATTCAATGTGTTTGTACGGGCTAATAGCAGTAAGGACTATCTGTTATTCCATGTAGTGAATCTGTTATTCAATGTGTTTGTATGGGCTAATAGCAGTAAGGACTATCTGTTGTTCCATGTAGTGAATCTGTTATTCAATGTGTTTGTATGGGCTAATAGCAGTAAGGACTATCTGTTGTTCCATGTAGTGAATCTGTTATTCAATGTGTTTGTATGGGCTAATAGCAGTAAGGACTATCTGTTGTTCCATGTAGTGAATCTGTTATTCAATGTGTTTGTATGGGCTAATAGCAGTAAGGACTATCTGTTGTTCCATGTAGTGAATCTGTTATTCAATGTGTTTGTATGGGCTAATAGCAGTAAGGACTATCTGTTGTTCCATGTAGTGAATCTGTTATTCAATGTGTTTGTATGGGCTAATAGCAGTAAGGCCCAAAATTTCATAATTTCTTTATATATTTTTTTGATATTTCAAGGGGTCTTAAAATTCTAAACCAAATAGCTAAATGATCCTTGGTATGACCTTCTTAAAACTATTCCATATAGCTTAGTAGACCCCCCCCCCCCCCCCCACCACCACTTCCCTGGCTTAGACAGGGCTTAGACTGTTGTGGGTTAATAACAATGTGATTACATTTAGTTGCTCCTTGGTGAAAAAAGCAAGGTGTTGTAGCAAACTAGCCAATGTAGCAGCACACACAAATATAATGAATAGAACAGGCTTGGAACCTCTAACCCAGGTAATATGACTGGTAAACTCATGGTTACACTCGCAATGGCTAACTGGTATTGTGATGCAATCATTTCCATGGTAATGTAGAATGTTCATTCAAATGATGTTAACTGATGTGGCTCATGCAATGGAATTTATTTTTGGTTCTGTCAGTTGAGTTTGAATCAACAAATCACAGCACATTTTGATGGGTACACTTCCTGCTTTGCTTCTATGGGTACAGTCGTAATGGGCCGCCAGTCCACCCACTATGCCATCGTTGACTTGAAAGGGGACGCCCGTTATGTTCATTCTATTTATATGGCAGCACATGCAGTCAGGAGCGGAGGAGAGAAGGAGAAAAATGATTTCATTTTGTTGCTATTCGAACGGTTATTACTGTGACTGCGGTCATTTGGCTGGCCAATAACTGTCATCCAGAATTCCGTGAGCGCCGCAGCCCTAGCTAGTTCCATGAGCGTCGCAGCCCTAGCTAGTTCCATGAGCGCCGCAGCCCTAGCTAGTTCCATGAGCGCCGCAGCCCTAGCTAGTTCCATGAGCGTCACAGCCCTAGCTAGTTCCATGAGCGCCGCAGCCCTAGCTAGTTCCATGAGCGCCGCAGCCCTAGCTAGATCCATGAGCGCCGCAGCCCTAGCTAGTTCCATGAGCGCCGCAGCCCTAGCTAGTTCCATGAGCGTCGCAGCCCTAGCTAGTTCCATGAGCGTCGCAGCCCTAGCTAGTTCCATGAGCGCCGCAGCCCTAGCTAGTTCCATGAGCGTCACAGCCCTAGCTAGTTCCATGAGCGCCGCAGCCCTAGCTAGTTCCATGAGCGCCGCAGCCCTAGCTAGATCCATGAGCGCCGCAGCCCTAGCTAGTTCCATGAGCGCCACAGCCCTAGCTAGTTCCATGAGCGCCGCAGCCCTAGCTAGATCCATGAGCGCCGCAGCCCTAGCTAGTTCCATGAGCGTCGCAGCCCTAGCTAGTTCCATGAGCGCCGCAGCCCTAGCTAGTTCCATGAGCGCCGCAGCCCTAGCTAGATCCATGAGCGCCGCAGCCCTAGCTAGTTCCATGAGCGCCGCAGCCCTAGCTAGATCCATGAGCGCCGCAGCCCTAGGTAGTTCCATGAGCGCCGCAGCCCTAGCTAGTTCCATGAGCGCCGCAGCCCTAGCTAGATCCATGAGCGCCGCAGCCCTAGCTAGATCCATGAGCGCCGCAGCCCTAGGTAGTTCCATGAGCGCCGCAGCCCTAGCTAGTTCCATGAGCGCCGCAGCCCTAGCTAGATCCATGAGCGCCGCAGCCCTAGCTAGATCCATGAGCGCCGCAGCCCTAGCTAGTTCCATGAGCGCCGCAGCCCTAGGTAGTTCCATGAGCGCCGCAGCCCTAGCTAGTTCTTTATCTCAGCTAGTGTCTTGTTTCCACTAATGTTCCAACTGATTTGTCTGTCCAGGCGTCTGATAGATGCGGCCTACTCCCCCTTCCCTGCTGTGCTGCGCTGTGGGAACCTGGCTTCTGATGTCCAGGTGTTCCCCAGACCTGAGCCTGTGTTCCTGGATGAAGAAATTGACCCTATGCCCCGACACATCCTCACAGGTACCCAACAGGCTTTCTAAATGATCCTAACCATATGTTGTCTATCAGCCCAGTACCCAACAGGCTTTCTAAATGATCCTAACCATATGTTGTCTATCAGCCCAGTACCCAACAGGCTTTCTAAATGATCCTAACCATATGTTGTCTATCAGCCCAGTACCCAACAGGCTTTCTAAATGATCCTAACCATATGTTGTCTATCAGCCCAGTACCCAACAGGCTTTCTAAATGATCCTAACCATATGTTGTCTATCAGCCCAGTACCCAACAGGCTTTCTAAATGATCCTAACCATATGTTGTCTATCAGCCCAGTACCCAACAGGCTTTCTAAATGATCCTAACCATATGTTGTCTATCAGCCCAGTACCCAACAGGCTTTCTAAATGATCCTAACCATATGTTGTCTATCAGCCCAGTACCCAACAGGCTTTCTAAATGATCCTAACCATATGTTGTCTATCAGCCCAGTACCCAACAGGCTTTCTAAATGATCCTAACCATATGTTGTCTATCAGCCCAGTACCCAACAGGCTTTCTAAATGATCCTAACCATACAGTGACTATAGAAAGTCTACACCACTTTCAACAGTTCCATCTTTTGTTGCCTTATAGCCTGAAATTAAAATGCATTAAAATAGTTTCCCCCCCCCACATTGATCTACCAATCATACCCCACAACTTCCAAGTGAAACAAATATTCATTTTTGTTTTTATAAAATCAATTTAAAAAATAATAACTGAAATAGCTTGTGTCCTTGTAATAGCAATCCTAAATGAGCTCAGGTGTAACCGATCACATTCAAAATCATACATCAAGGTAATTGGCCTCCACCTGTGTTAAATTGTAGTGATTCACATGATTTTAGGATAAATTCAGCAGTTCCTGTAGGTTCCCTCTGCTGGGTAGGGAATTACAAAGCAAACACTCAACCATGAGCACCAAGGAGCTTTCAGAAGAACTCCGGGACCAAGTTGTGGAATGGCACAGATCAGGGGATGGCTATCAACATAAGGCCTTGAGGATCCAGGGGATGGCTATCAACATAAGGCCTTGAGGATCCAGGGGATGGCTATCAACATATGGCCTTGAGGATCCAGGGGATGGCTATCAACATAAGGCCTTGAGGATCCAGGGGATGGCTATCAACATAAGGCCTTGAGGATCCAGGGGATGGCTATCAACATAAGGCCTTGAGGATCCAGGGGATGGCTATCAACATAAGGCCTTGAGGATCCAGGGGATGGCTATCAACATAAGGCCTTGAGGATCCAGGGGATGGCTATCAACATAAGGCCTTGAGGATCCAGGGGATGGCTATCAACATATGGCCTTGAGGATCCAGGGGATGGCTATCAACATATGGCCTTGAGGATCCAGGGGATGGCTATCAACATAAGGCCTTGAGGATCCAGGGGATGGCTATCAACATATGGCCTTGAGGATCCAGGGGATGGCTATCAACATAAGGCCTTGAGGATCCAGGGGATGGCTATCAACATAAGGCCTTGAGGATCCAGGGGATGGCTATCAACATAAGGCCTTGAGGATCCAGGGGATGGCTATCAACATAAGGCCTTGAGGATCCAGGGGATGGCTATCAACATATGGCCTTGAGGATCCAGGGGATGGCTATCAACATAAGGCCTTGAGGATCCAGGGGATGGCTATCAACATATGGCCTTGAGGATCCAGGGGATGGCTATCAACATAAGGCCTTGAGGATCCAGGGGATGGCTATCAACATAAGGCCTTGAGGATCCAGGGGATGGCTATCAACATAAGGCCTTGAGGATCCAGGGGATGGCTATCAACATAAGGCCTTGAGGATCCCTTGTACCTCTGTTTTGTTGTTGTTTTTATCGCACTGCTTTGCTTTATCTTGGCCAGGTCGCAGTTGTAAATGAGAACTTGTTCTCAACTGGCTTACCTGGTTAAATAAAAAATATTAATAAACGGTCAAGAAGTAGTAGGTGTATGGATCAGAGAGGAGACTGATCAGAGAGGAGACTGATCAGAGAGGAGACTGAGCCAGTAGGAGGCTGATCAGAGAGGAGACTGAGCCAGTAGGAGACTGATCAGAGAGGAGACTGAGCCAGTAGGAGACTGATCAGAGAGGAGACTGAGCCAGTAGGAGACTGATCAGAGAGGAGACTGATCAGAGAGGAGACTGATCAGAGAGGAGACTGATCAGAGAGGAGACTGAGCCAGTAGGAGACTGATCAGAGAGGAGACTGATCAGAGAGGAGACTGAGCCAGTAGGAGACTGATCAGAGAGGAGACTGATCAGAGAGGAGACTGATCAGAGAGGAGACTGATCAGAGAGGAGGCTGAGACAGTAGGAGACTGATCAGAGAGGAGACTGATCAGAGAGGAGACTGATCAGAGAGGAGGCTGAGACAGTAGGAGACTGATCAGAGAGGAGACTGATCAGAGAGGAGACTGATCAGAGAGGAGACTGATCAGAGAGGAGACTGAGCCAGTAGGAGATTGATCAGAGAGGAGACTGATCAGAGAGGAGACTGATCAGAGAGGAGACTGAGCCAGTAGGAGACTGATCAGAGAGGAGACTGATCAGAGAGGAGACTGAGCCAGTAGGAGGCTGATCAGAGAGGAGACTGATCAGAGAGGAGACTGATCAGAGACCTACCAAGAGTCCAATGGCAACTTCGAAAGTGCTACAGGCTTCTATGGCCAAGACTGGTTACAGTGTGAATGTGACAACAATATGCCAAGCGCTCCACAAATCTGCCATGTATGGTAGGGTGTCCAGAAGGAAGCCATTACTCCAGAAAGCCCATCTTGAATCCCTTTTGAAGTGTGCAAAACAAAAAAACAAAAAAGCTTGGGAGATTCTGTAGCCATGTGACAAAAAGTTTTGTGGTCTGACAAAACATAAATTGAACTTTTGGGCCTAAATGCAAAGCGTTACGTTTGACGCAAACCCAACAAGGCACATCACCTGAGTCTCCTGAGTGGCGCAGTGGTCTAAGGCACTGCATCGCAGTGCTAACTGTGCTACTAGAGATCCTGGTTCGAATCCAGGCTCTGTCGCAGCCGGCCGCGACCGGGAGACTCATGGGCGTCGCACAATTGGCCCAGCGTCGTCCAGGGTAGGGGAGGGAATGGCCGGCAGGGATGTAGAGCAGTTGATAGAGCATGGCGTTTGCAACGCCAGGGTTGCGGGTTCGATTCCCATGGGGGGCCAGTATAAAAAAAAAAAAAAAAAAAAAAATGTATTCACTAACTGTAAGTCGCTCTGGATAAGAGCGTCTGCTAAATGACTAAAAATGTAAATGTAAAAATCACCCAAAGAACACCATCCCTACTGTGAAGCATGGCGGCAGCAGCATGTTATGGGGATGTTTCAGTCCCCATAACATGTTACCAGGATAGAAGGGGAAATTTAATGGTGCAATGTACAGAAAAGTCCTTGAAGAAAAATGCTGAAACTTTCAGCATGACAACAAGCCGAAGCCAGTGGAGTGGCTAAGGAATAAAAAAGGTGTAAATGTCCTTGATTGGCCCAGTCAGAGCCCTGACGTCAATACAACGCTGTCCAGCAACGCTTCCCAGTCAGAGCCCTGACCTCAATACAACGCTGTCCAGCAACGCTTCCCAGTCAGAGCCCTGACCTCAATACAACGCTGTCCAGCAACGCTTCCCAGTCAGAGCCCTGACCTCAATACAACGCTGTCCAGCAACGCTTCCCAGTCAGAGCCCTGACCTCAATACAACGCTGTCCAGCAACGCTTCCCAGTCAGAGCCCTGACCTCAATACAACGCTGTCCAGCAACGCTTCCCAGTCAGAGCCCTGACCTCAATACAACGCTGTCCAGCAACGCTTCCCAGTCAGAGCCCTGACCTCAATACAACGCTGTCCAGCAACGCTTCCCAGTCAGAGCCCTGACCTCAATACAACGCTGTCCAGCAACGCTTCCCAGTCAGAGCCCTGACCTCAATACAACGCTGTCCAGCAACGCTTCCCAAGTCACTTGACAGAGCTTGAACAGTTTTGTAAAAAAGAATGGTCAAATATTGCCAAGTCTAGGTGTGCAAAGTTGGTTGAGACCCATCCCAACAGACTCACAGCTGTAATGGCTGACAAAGGTGCTTCCACCAAGTATTGTCTAATGGGGGGGTTGAGACTTATCCAATTATGATATTTCAGTTTTGTATTTTTCCCCTTAAAAGGTTGGAGTATGGTGTGTAGATTAGTGGTGAGAAATCCTTATCTAAATGCATGAAACTCTGAGGCATCGACACAACAAAATGTGAAAACAATTCAAGGGGGTGTAATCTTTCTATAGGCGCTGGATGTTCTCTATCAGCTTAGTCTCCTTCAATTCAACTGTGTTCAACTCTCTTACGGACTTTCAGATTTTCTTGATGACCATCACAGTTCATTTGATTTAGATGTGTTATTGCATGTGCTGTAAAACTGCCATTCCACTTCAAGCTGTCAATGTATACATCAAGTAAAACTAACTGTGTTGCAGATCTGGAGATAGTTGGTTTCATAGAGATAGGAGACATCTCGAGTCCTCCTGTCATGTCCAGACACCTGGTTCTCCCTATCGCTGTCAATAAAGGTAGTTACCGCTTCTAATCTGTTCTCCTCAGACTGGGCTCTTGCCTTTTAACTAATACCAAAATAGTGTTCTAAAATATAGTTCTAATGTTCTAAATGAGTGTTGTAATGTTCTAAAAGAGTGTTTTATATATTCTAAAAGTGTGTTCTAATGTCTTAAAAGACTGTTCTAAATGACTATTCTAATGTTCTAAATGAATGTTCTAATGTTCTAAAATAGTGTTCTGATGTTCTAAATGAGTGTTCTAATGTTCTAAATGAGTGTTGTTTTTTTTATTTTTTTGTTGTAATGAGTTTATTGTTGTGTTCTTGGTTCCAGAGGTGGATGAAGTGGGTCCCGGAACCACAGAGGAGCAGGAGGAGGAGACCTCAGCCAACCAGCAGGCAGGGAAGGCCCCCAACTTCTGTGTCCTTCTCCATGGCAGTCTGAAGGTCGAGGGCATGGTGGCGCTGGTACAGCTGGGGTAAGATATTACTATGTTCTGTTATGACACATTATAAAGGTTCATAACATACTTATAACATGTTATAAAGGTAGAGGGCATGGTGGCGCTGGTACAGCTGGGGTAAGATATTACTATGTTCTGTTATGACACATTATAAAGGTTCATAACATACTTATAACATGTTATAAAGGTAGAGGGCATGGTGGCGCTGGTACAGCTGGGGTAAGATATGAATGTTGAATCTATTCTCTATCTCTCTCTCTAGCCCAGAGTGGTACGGGATGCTGTTGAATCTATTCTCTATCTCTCTCTCTAGCCCAGAGTGGTACGGGATGCTGTTGAATCTATTCTCTATCTCTCTCTCTAGCCCAGAGTGGTACGGGATGCTGTTGAATCTATTCTCTATCTCTCTCTCTAGCCCAGAGTGGTACGGGATGCTGTTGAATCTATTCTCTATCTCTCTCTCTAGCCCAGAGTGGTACGGGATGCTGTTGAATCTATTCTCTCTCTCTCTAGCCCAGAGTGGTACGGGATGCTGTTGAATCTATTGTCTCTCTCTCTAGCCCAGAGTGGTACGGGATGCTGTTGAATCTATTCTCTCTCTCTCTCCAGCCCAGAGTGGTACGGGATGCTGTTGAATCTATTCTCGCTCTCTCTCTAGCCCAGAGTGGTACGGGATGCTGTTGAATCTATTCTCTCTCTCTCTAGCCCAGAGTGGTACGGGATGCTGTTGAATCTATTCTCTATCTCTCTCTAGCCCAGAGTGGTACGGGATGCTGTTGAATCTATTCTCTCTCTCTCTCTCCAGCCCAGAGTGGTACGGGATGCTGTTGAATCTATTCTCTATCTCTCTCTCTAGCCCAGAGTGGTACGGGATGCTGTTGAATCTATTCTCTATCTCTCTCTCTAGCCCAGAGTGGTACGGGATGCTGTTGAATCTATTCTCTCTCTCTCTCCAGCCCAGAGTGGTACGGGATGCTGTTGAATCTATTCTCTGTCTCTCTCTCTAGCCCAGAGTGGTACGGGATGCTGTTGAATCTATTCTCTCTCTCTCTCTAGCCCAGAGTGGTACGGGATGCTGTTGAATCTATTCTCTATCTCTCTCTCTAGCCCAGAGTGGTACGGGATGCTGTTGAATCTATTCTCTATCTCTCTCTCTAGCCCAGAGTGGTACGGGATGCTGTTGAATCTATTCTCTATCTCTCTCTCTAGCCCAGAGTGGTACGGGATGC
>CM062498.1:8000943-8065943 GCA_031479575.1 Coregonus ussuriensis | reverse complement strand
TTTTTTGTTTAAAATAAATGCACTGTTGGTTAAGGGCTGTAAGTAAGCATTTCACTGTAATGTCTGCACCTGTTGTATTCGGCGCATGTGACCAATAAAATTTGATTTGATTTGATTCATTCTATAATGGATGTAAACTGATCTGTTCATTCTATAATGGATGTAAACTCTGATCTATTCATTCTATAATGGATGTAAACTCTGATCTATTCATTATATAATGGATGTAAACTGATCTATTCATTCTATAATGGATGTAAACTGATCTATTCATTCTATAATGGATGTAAACTCTGATCTATTCATTCTATAATGGATGTAAACTGATCTATTCATTCTATAATGGATGTAAACTCTGATCTATTCATTCTATAATGGATGTAAACTCTGATCTATTCATTCTATAATGGATGTAAACTCTGATCTATTCATTCTATAATGGATGTAAACTCTGATCTATTCATTCTATAATGGATGTAAACTCTGATCTATTCATTCTATAATGGATGTAAACTGATCTATTCATTCTATAATGGATGTAAACTGATCTATTCATTCTATAATGGATGTAAACTGATCTATTCATTCTATAATGGATGTAAACTGATCTATTCATTCTATAATGGATATAAACTGATCTATTCATTCTATAATGGATATAAACTGATCTATTCATTCTATAATGGATGTAAACTGATCTATTCATTCTATAATGGATATAAACTGATCTATTCATTCTATAATGGATATAAACTGATCTGTTCATTCTATAATGGATGTAAACTCTGATCTATTCATTCTATAATGGATGTAAACTGATCTATTGGATGTAAACTGATCTATTCTTTCTATAATGGATGTCAACTGATCTATTCATTCTATAATGGATGTACTCTGATCTATTCATTCTATAATGGATGTAAACTCTGATCTATTCATTCTATAATGGATGTAAACTCTGATCTATTCATTCTATAGTGGATGTCAACTGATCTATTCATTCTATAATGGATGTCAACTCCTCTGTATGTTGTCTAATGGATGTCAACTCCTCTGTATGTTGTCTAATGGATGTCAACTCCTCTGTATGTTGTCTAATGGATGTCAACTCCTCTGTATGTTGTCTAATGGATGTCAACTCCTCTGTATGTTGTCTAATGGATGTCAACTCCTCTGTATGTTGTCTAATGGATGTCAACTCCTCTGTATGTTGTCTAATGGATGTCAACTCCTCTGTATGTTGTCTAATGGATGTCAACTCCTCTGTATGTTGTCTAATGGATGTCAACTCCTCTGTATGTTGTCTAATGGATGTCAACTCCTCTGTATGTTGTCTAATGGATGTCAACTCCTCTGTATGTTGTCTAATGCTAGCAGCACCATTTTCACCAAGTATGTAAATGTGATTATTTATTGAGTTTTCTTATGTGTGTCTCACTCTCTGCCCACCAGGAGCTGAACCGTCTGCGTAAGGCAGCGCTGGCGTTTGGTTTCTGGGAGCTGCTGAAGGGAGTGTCAGAGCTGTTGGAGAGGGAGTGTACCCTGTTGCCGGACACGGCCCACCCTGACGCAGCCTTCCAGCTGTCACACGCAGCCCAACAGCTCAAACTAGCCTCCACGGGAGACTCCCAGTACGCTGCCTTCGACCACAACATCAACCCCATGCACACTGACTTCTCTGGGGGAGGAGCTGGCATGTAGAGGAAGGAGAGAGGAGGAGGAGGAGTTGGACACCCTATTCTCTGGGCTTTAGAGATGTCGACCATGACTAGGACCCGTCTCCACTCCCAACGCCCAGGAAGCTCCCATTCAGACTGCCATTAGACAGCTCTGCAAGTGTTGTCAAAATACAGGCGTTACTATAATTATAAATAATTGGTCATTTAGCAGACGCTCTTATCCAGAGCGACTTACAGGAGCAATTAGGGTTAAGTGCCTTGCTCAAGGGCACATCGACAGATTTTTCACCTAGTCGGCTCGGGGATTAGAACCAGCGACCTTTCGGCTACTGGCACAACGCTCTTAACCACTAAGCTACCTACTCACCAAATATGGAGTTTCACTGAGCAACTATCTTCATGTACTTCCAGAAAAGGTCTAAAGGAAGATGTACATGCAACCAAAAAAGATCCTATTCGGCACCTCCAATGTTCACTCACGTCCGAAGCATCCCGGATAGCACTAACCTTACTGCCACGCACAGGTCAGAAGTCTACAACAGCTCAATGACATTGAAGGTGCCGAAGAGGCTTTTTTTTGGGGGGGGGGGTTGCTTGTACATTTTTATTTATACCTATTTTGAAACTCCATATTTGGTGAGTAACGGCTGTGTTTTGACATAACGCTTGCAGGGCAGTTTGAATGGGAGCTTCCTGGGCGTTAGAGAAGAGACGGGTCATGGTCGACATCTCTAAAGGCCAGATACTGGGGCACCTATTCCCTATAGGCTCTGGTCTAAAGTAGTGCACTAGATAGGGAATAGGGTGCCATTTGGCTATGGGCCCTGGTCTAAAGTAGTGCACTAGATAGGGAATAGGGTGCCATTTGGCTATGGGCTCTGGTCTAAAGTAGTGCACTAGATAGGGAATAGGGTGCCATTTGGCTATGGGCTCTGGTCTAAAGTAGTGCACTAGATAGGGAATAGGGTGCCATTTGGCTATAGGCCCTGGTCTAAAGTAGTGCACTAGATAGGGAATAGGGTGCCATTTGGCTATGGGCCCTGGTCTAAAGTAGTGCACTATATAGGGAATAGGGTGCCATTTGGCTATGGGCTCTGGTCTAAAGTAGTGCACTAGATAGGGAATAGGGTGCCATTTGGCTATGGGCTCTGGTCTAAAGTAGTGCACTAGATAGGGAATAGGGTGCCATTTGGCTATGGGCTCTGGTCTAAAGTAGTGCACTAGATAGGGAATAGGGTGCCGTTTCGGACTATTAGAATGGTTAATCAAGGAAGAATGAAGCTCTCCGGCACACCAACTGTTAACTCAAAGCCTAGGCCTATGGCTTCACACGTGTTTTTGTTGACCTGTTTTGTACATATCGTTTTCTAACTTTCCTAATGAATAAAATGAAAAGGGTCTCTTTTTTTTCCCATCACCGTGTCAACAATGAGTATCTTTATTAATCTTACACAATTTCCCCAGGAAGTGGAACCGCTCATTTTTATTCAGCATATTCATTGACATGACAAAAACATATCTTTATAATGTGACTTTCCCTGAGGAATTATGTTATCAGGATAACTTTAACAAACACCCGGAAATAAGACATCATACTGCTAAATTATTCTAACGCTATTATCAACTACATCAGAAAATACAAGACAAAAGGGTTGAGGTTTAGGGTTGGAAAATTCCCAGGTTTTCCCTAACTGGGACTTGTTGAGAAAGTTACCAAAATTTTGTCACCCTAGTTGAGATGATGTCACTAAATGAGACTGATGGGAACAGATAGGCAGCAGAGGTGTTGTTGGAGATCAAAGGTCACAAAGATCTCAGTTAGATTTCCTCTTCTTGGTCCGGAACCTCTTCCTCCTCTGCTTGTACAGGTGGCGGACGTTGATGAGAAGCCCTGCAACACAACAGACAATATCGTTGATGAACACTTTATATATGGGGGTGTGGCCTATGAGGTATCCATCTTTATATATGGGGGTGTGGCCTATGAGGTGTCCATCTTTATATATGGGGGTGTGGCCTATGAGGTGTCCATCTTTATATATGGGGGTGTGGCCTATGAGGTATCCATCTTTATATGTGGGGGTGTGGCCTATGTGGTATCCATCATTATATGTGGGGGTGTGGCCTATGAGGTCCATCTTTATATATGGGGGTGTGGCCTATGAGGTGTCCATCTTTATATATGGGGGTGTGGCCTATGAGGTGTCCATCTTTATATATGGGGGTGTGGCCTATGAGGTGTCCATCTTTATATATGGGGGTGTGGCCTATGAGGTGTCCATCTTTATATATGGGGGTGTGGCCTATGAGGTATCCATCTTTATATGTGGGGGTGTGGCCTATGTGGTATCCATCATTATATGTGGGGGTGTGGCCTATGAGGTGTCCATCTTTATATATGGGGGTGTGGCCTATGAGGTGCCCATCTTTATATATGGGGGTGTGGCCTATGTGGTATCCATCTTTATACATGGGGGTGTGGCCTATGAGGTGGCCATCTTTATATATGGGGGTGTGGCCTATGAGGTCCATCTTTATATATGGGGGTGTGGCCTATGAGGTGTCCGTCTTTATATATGGGGGTGTGGCCTATGAGGTGTCCATCTTTATATATGGGGGTGTGGCCTATGAGGTGTCCATCTTTATATATGGGGGTGTGGCCTATGAGGTCCATCTTTATATATGGGGGTGTGGCCTATGAGGTATCCATCTTTATATATGGGGGTGTGGCCTATGAGGTGTCCATCTTTATATATGGGGTGTGGCCTATGAGGTATCCATCTTTATATATGGGGGTGTGGCCTATGAGGTGTCCATCTTTATATGTGGGGGTGTGGCCTATGAGGTGTCCATCTTTATATGTGGGGGTGTGGCCTATGAGGTGTCCATCTTTATATGTGGGGGTGTGGCCTATGAGGTGTCCATCTTTATATGTGGGGGTGTGGCCTATGAGGTGTCATAATAATTATTGTCATAATGTTGTCATATGTACACAGCCTTTAAAGATGGACACCTCAACGTTGTTACAAATAGTAATTACACCATTACTGCACAGGTGTGGAGACATTTTACATGAATATGGTTGACATAGATATAGAGGACATTGAACAGTCTCTTACCGATGACCATGAGAGGTAGATAGATATAGAGGACATAGAACAGTCTCTTACCGATGACCATGAGCGGTAGATAGATATAGAGGACATAGAACAGTCTCTTACCGATGACCATGAGGGGTAGATAGATATAGAGGACATAGAACAGTCTCTTACCGATGACCATGAGCGGTAGATAGATATAGTGGACATAGAACAGTCTCTTACTGATGACCATGAGAGGTAGATAGATATAGAGGACATAGAACAGTCTCTTACCGATGACCATGAGCGGTAGATAGATATAGAGGACATAGAACAGTCTCTTACCGATGACCATGAGCGGTAGATAGATATAGAGGACATAGAACAGTCTCTTACCGATGACCATGAGAGGTAGATAGATATAGAGGACATAGAACAGTCTCTTACCGATGACCATGAGCGGTAGATAGATATAGAGGACATAGAACAGTCTCTTACCGATGACCATGAGAGGTAGATAGATATAGAGGACATAGAACAGTCTCTTACCGATGACCATGAGAGGTAGATAGATATAGAGGACATAGAACAGTCTCTTACCGATGACCATGAGAGGTAGATAGATATAGAGGACATAGGAGAAGCTGACAGAGGAGCCCAGGCCCAGGGCTTTTGGTAGAGGGATACTGAACAGTCTGCTCTGGTCAAACACTGAGATGGACTGGACCACTGCAACCGCTGGGGGGGGGGGGGGGGGGGGGGGAAGAGAGATAACTGTTGAGTAAAGTGTTACCCAGGTATTCTGTCCATTCTTCAGGCTGCCCATTACCTAGCCTCTCCTCTTAATAATACTATACACCCCTTTGGGAAGTAAAGGTGAACTAACTCACCTTCAGCCAGCACCCCCAGAGGGTACAGGGGTATCCAGATGGTGTCCCTGTAAACTAACTCACCTTCAGCCAGCACCCCCAGAGGGTACAGGGGTATCCAGATGGTGTCCCTGTAAACTAACTCACCTTCAGCCAGCACCCCCAGAGGGTACAGGGGTATCCAGATGGTGTCCCTGTAAACTAACTCACCTTCAGCCAGCACCCCCAGAGGGTACAGGGGTATCCAGATGGTGTCCCTGTAAACTAACTCACCTTCAGCCAGCACCCCCAGAGGGTACAGGGGTATCCAGATGGTGTCCCTGTAAACTAACTCACCTTCAGCCAGCACCCCCAGAGGGTACAGGGGTATCCAGATGGTGTACCTCAGCCAGGTGATCGTCTTCCATTCTGTGTCGATACAACCCAGCATGTAGAACGGATACCTGGGGGGAGGAATGTATTTTAATTGGAAAGAATGGCGTCTCTAGTTCAATAACCTTCTGAAGACATAAAGTAAACCACAGATCTGTGGCAGTGTTGTGGTATAAACCAGGCTAACATCTACAGAGGAAACTGTGGACAGATAATGCCATCATGATCTTACACATTACTAACGCTGCTGAGGAAGCTTCTTGATGATCGGCCATTTTGCTTCCACATCCATGCAACACACAGTCAGCATGAATGACCCCTTTATGTGCAGTAGGCTTATAATACCCACCTAAACATCTCTATAGCGCTCCAGAGGTAGAAGACAGTAATATACCCACCTAAACATCTCTATAGCGCTCCAGGGGTAGAAGACGGTAATATACCCACCTAAACATCTCTATAGCGCTCCAGAGGTAGAAGACAGTAATATACCCACCTAAACATCTCTATAGCGCTCCAGGGGTAGAAGACGGTAATATACCCACCTAAACATCTCTATAGCGCTCCAGAGGTAGAAGACGGTAATATACCCACCTAAACATCTCTATTGCGCTCCAGAGGTAGAAGACGGTAATATACCCACCTAAACATCTCTATAGCGCTCCAGAGGTAGAAGACGGTAATATACCCACCTAAACATCTCTATTGCGCTCCAGAGGTAGAAGACGGTAATATACCCACCTAAACATCTCTATAGCGCTCCAGAGGTAGAAGACAGTAATATACCCACCTAAACATCTCTATTGCGCTCCAGAGGTAGAAGACAGTAATATACCCACCTAAACATCTCTACAGCGCTCCAGAGGTAGAAGACAGTAATATACCCACCTAAACATCTCTATAGCGCTCCAGAGGTAGAAGACAGTAATATACCCACCTAAACATCTCTATAGAGCTCCAGAGGTAGAAGACGAAGAAGACCACTGCTTTGTTGTGCATCTCATCCAGGCTGCCGAAGATGATGAAGAGGATGAAGTTCCTACCAACCACCTGGAAATGAAGAACACCACAGTAAACAGACTGACAGACAGACGTGTACTTCAATTTTATTTTATATAGCCCTTCTTACATCAGCTAATATCTCGAAGTGCTGTACAGAAACCCAGCCTAAAACCCCAAACAGCTAGTAATGCAGGTGTAGAAGCACGGTGGCTAGGAAAAACTCCCTAGAAAGGCGAAAACCTAGGAAGAAACCTAGAGAGGAACCAGGCTATGAGGGGTGGTCAGTCCTCTTCTGGCTGTGCCGGGTGGAGGTTATAACAGAACCATGCCAAGATGTTCAAAAATGTTCATAAGTGACAAGCATGGTCAAATAATAATCAGGAATAAATCTCAGTTGGCTTTTCATAGCCGATCATTAAGAGTTGAAAACAGCAGGTCTGGGACAGGTAGGGGTTCCATAACCGCAGGCAGAACAGTTGAAACTGGAATAGCAGCAAGGCCAGGCGGACTGGGGACAGCAAGGAGTCACCACGGCCGGTAGTCCCGGCGTATGGTCCTAGGGCTCAGGTCTCTCAGTTGGCTTTTCATAGCCGATCATTAAGAGTTGAAAACAGCAGGTCTGGGACAGGTAGGGGTTTCGTAGCCGCAGGCAGAACAGTTGAAACTGGAATAGCAGCAAGGCCAGGCGGACTGGGGACAGCAAGGTGTCATCATGCCCGGTAGTCCTGACGTATGGTCCTGGGGCTCAGGTTCTCAGAGAGAAAGAGAGAACGAGAGAATTAGAGAGAGCATACTTAAATTCACACAGGACACTGGATAAGACAGGAGAAGTACTCCAGGTATAACCAACTAACCCCAGCCCCCGACACATAAACTACTGCAGCATAAATACTGGAGGCTGAGACAGGAGCGGTCCGGAGACACTGTGGCCCCATCCGAAGAAACCCCCGGACAGGGCCAAACAGGAAGGATATAACCCCACCCACTCCGCCAAAGCACAGCCCCCGCACCACTAGAGGGATATCCCCAACCACCAACTTACAATCCTGAGACAAGGCCGAGTATAGCCCACAGAGGTCTCCACCACAGCACAAACCAAGGGGGGGGCGCCAACCCAGACAGGAAGATCACGTCAGTAACTCAACCCACTCAAGTGACGCACCCCTCCCAGGGACGGCATGAAAGAGCACCAGCAAGCCAGTGACTCAGCCCCTGCAACAGGGTTAGAGGCAGAGAACCCCAGTGGAGAGGGGAACCGGCCTGGCAGAGACAGCAAGGGCTGTTCGTTGCTCCAGCCTTTCCGTTCACCTTCACACTCCTGGGCCAGACTACACTCAATCATATGACCTACTGAAGAGATAAGTCTTCAGTAAAGACTTAAAGGTTGAGACTGAGTCTGCGTCTCTCACATGGGTAGGCAGACTGTTCCATAAAAATTGAACTCTATAGGAGAAAGCCCTGCCTCCAGCTGTTTGCTTAGAAATTCTAGGGACAATTAGGAGGCCTGCGTCTTGTGACCGTAGCGTACGTATTCCACAATACACAGAGTCACACAAACACCAGACAGACTGACAGACAGACGTGTACTCCCCAGTACTCCAGACGTGTACTCCCCAGTACTCCCCAGTACTCCCCAGTACTCCAGACGTGTACTCTCCAGTACTCCAGACGTGTACTCCCCAGTACTCCAGACGTGTACTCCCCAGTACTCCCCAGTACTCCAGACGTGTACTCCCCAGTACTCCCCAGTACTCCAGACGTGTACTCCCCAGTACTCCCCAGTACTCCAGACGTGTACTCCCCAGTACTCCCCAGTACTCCCCAGTACTCCCCAGTACTCCAGACGTGTACTCCAGTGTACTCCAGACGTGTACTCCCCAGTACTCCCCAGTACTCCAGACGTGTACTCCCCAGTACTCCCCAGTACTCCCCAGTACTCCCCAGTACTCCAGACGTGTACTCCCCAGTACTCCCCAGTACTCCAGACGTGTACTCTCCAGTACTCCCCAGTACTCCAGACGTGTACTCCAGTGTACTCCAGACGTGTACTCCCCAGTACTCCCCAGTACTCCAGACGTGTACTCTCCAGTACTCCCCAGTACTCCAGACGTGTACTCCAGTGTACTCCAGACGTGTACTCCCCAGTACTCCCCAGTACTCCAGACGTGTACTCCCCAGTACTCCCCAGTACTCCCCAGTACTCCCCAGTACTCCCCAGTACTCCAGACGTGTACTCCCCAGTACTCCCCAGTACTCCAGACGTGTACTCTCCAGTACTCCCCAGTACTCCAGACGTGTACTCCAGTGTACTCCAGACGTGTACTCCCCAGTACTCCCCAGTACTCCAGACGTGTACTCTCCAGTACTCCCCAGTACTCCAGACGTGTACTCCAGTGTACTCCAGACGTGTACTCCCCAGTACTCCCCAGTACTCCCCAGTACTCCCCAGTACTCCAGACGTGTACTCCCCAGTACTCCCCAGTACTCCCCAGTACTCCCCAGTACTCCAGACGTGTACTCCCCAGTACTCCCCAGTACTCCAGACGTGTACTCTCCAGTACTCCCCAGTACTCCAGACGTGTACTCCAGTGTACTCCAGACGTGTACTCCCCAGTACTCCCCAGTACTCAGAATATTGTTTTACAAAAATACAATTGTATAGAATGTTAGGAAAATAATTGTATAATTTTTTTTTTTTAAACAACAAAACTTTGGTAACACCTAATAACAATTGAATGAATAAGCCATTATAAATACTTCTAGATACTTAAAGGGGAAAGTATTGCGGAGTATGATGAATGACCAGAGTAAACTGCCTTTGTTCCAAGACGCTGTCAGTGTTGAAATGAAAATGGTTAGATTCAAAGTAGTGTCCCTGAACACAGGACAGTACCTGTATAAAAGCAGGAACCACCGCAGTCTTGACCACTCCAAACATAGCGTTGAGCACTTCTACACTGGCTAATATTTGGCAGAAAAACATCACGTCCGAGATGGTGTAGAATGTGTCATAGAGAGAATCTGAAAGGAGAGAACAGTTGAAAATATGTCATGCCGTGTTTTTCACTGCAACACACAGTTTACAATTTACAGTTGTCTTAAGATTTCTTTCTGAACAATAATAACCTGGGTGCCAGTTAGTTTCTGCTCCATTGCAAACTCCTCATCAGAGCAGCTAGACTTGCACCCAGTATAAAGAGTCTAACTGAAGTGATTCACCTTGTCCCAGTATAAAGAGTCTAACTGAAGTGATTCACCTTGTCCCAGTATAAAGAGTCTAACTGAAGTGATTCACCTTGTCCCAGTATAAAGAGTCTAACTGAAGTGATTCACCTTGTCCCAGTATAAAGAGTCTAACTGAAGTGATTCACCTTGTCCCAGTATAAAGAGTCTAACTGAAGTGATTCACCTTGTCCCAGTATAAAGAGTCTAACTGAAGTGATTCACCTTGTCCCAGTATAAAGAGTCTAACTGAAGTGATTCACCTTGTCCCAGTATAATGAGTCTAACTGAAGTGATTCACCTTGTCCCAGTACAATGAGTCTGACGGTCATATCTAACTGAAGTGATTCACCTTGTCCCAGTATAAAGAGTCTGACGGTCATATCTAACTGAAGTGATTCACCTTGTCCCAGTATAAAGAGTCTAACTGAAGTGATTCACCTTGTCCCAGTATAAAGAGTCTAACTGAAGTGATTCACCTTGTCCCAGTATAAAGAGTCTAACTGAAGTGATTCACCTTGTCCCAGTATAAAGAGTCTAACTGAAGTGATTCACCTTGTCCCAGTATAAAGAGTCTAACTGAAGTGATTCACCTTGTCCCAGTATAAAGAGTCTAACTGAAGTGATTCACCTTGTCCCAGTATAAAGAGTCTAACTGAAGTGATTCACCTTGTCCCAGTATAAAGAGTCTAACTGAAGTGATTCACCTTGTCCCAGTATAAAGAGTCTAACTGAAGTGATTCACCTTGTCCCAGTATAAAGAGTCTAACTGAAGTGATTCACCTTGTCCCAGTATAAAGAGTCTAACTGAAGTGATTCACCTTGTCCCAGTATAAAGAGTCTAACTGAAGTGATTCACCTTGTCCCAGTATAAAGAGTCTAACTGAAGTGATTCACCTTGTCCCAGTATAAAGAGTCTAACTGAAGTGATTCACCTTGTCCCAGTATAAAGAGTCTGACGGTCATATCTAACTGAAGTGATTCACCTTGTCCCAGTTTAAAGAGTCTGACGGTCATATCTAACTGAAGTGATTCACCTTGTCCCAGTATAAAGAGTCTAACTGAAGTGATTCACCTTGTCCCAGTATAAAGAGTCTGACGGTCATATCTAACTGAAGTGATTCACCTTGTCCCAGTATAAAGAGTCTGACGGTCATATCTAACTGAAGTGATTCACCTTGTCCCAGTATAAAGAGTCTAACTGAAGTGATTCACCTTGTCCCAGTATAAAGAGTCTGACGGTCATATCTAACTGAAGTGATTCACCTTGTCCCAGTATAAAGAGTCTAACTGAAGTGATTCACCTTGTCCCAGTATAAAGAGTCTAACTGAAGTGATTCACCTTGTCCCAGTATAAAGAGTCTAACTGAAGTGATTCACCTTGTCCCAGTATAAAGAGTCTAACTGAAGTGATTCACCTTGTCCCAGTATAAAGAGTCTAACTGAAGTGATTCACCTTGTCCCAGTATAAAGAGTCTAACTGAAGTGATTCACCTTGTCCCAGTATAAAGAGTCTAACTGAAGTGATTCACCTTGTCCCAGTATAAAGAGTCTAACTGAAGTGATTCACCTTGTCCCAGTATAAAGAGTCTAACTGAAGTGATTCACCTTGTCCCAGTATAAAGAGTCTAACTGAAGTGATTCACCTTGTCCCAGTATAAAGAGTCTAACTGAAGTGATTCACCTTGTCCCAGTATAAAGAGTCTAACTGAAGTGATTCACCTTGTCCCAGTATAAAGAGTCTAACTGAAGTGATTCACCTTGTCCCAGTATAAAGAGTCTAACTGAAGTGATTCACCTTGTCCCAGTATAAAGAGTCTGACGGTCATATCTAACTGAAGTGATTCACCTTGTCCCAGTATAAAGAGTCTGACTGAAGTGATTCACCTTGTCCCAGTATAAAGAGTCTAACTGAAGTGATTCACCTTGTCCCAGTATAAAGAGTCTGACGGTCATATCTAACTGAAGTGATTCACCTTGTCCCAGTATAAAGAGTCTAACTGAAGTGATTCACCTTGTCCCAGTATAAAGAGTCTGACGGTCATATCTAACTGAAGTGATTCACCTTGTCCCAGTATAAAGAGTCTAACTGAAGTGATTCACCTTGTCCCAGTTTAAAGAGTCTGACGGTCATATCTAACTGAAGTGATTCACCTTGTCCCAGTATAAAGAGTCTGACGGTCATATCTAACTGAAGTGATTCACCTTGTCCCAGTATAAAGAGTCTGACGGTCATATCTAACTGAAGTGATTCACCTTGTCCCAGTATAAAGAGTCTGACGGTCATATCTAACTGAAGTGATTCACCTTGTCCCAGTACAATGAGTCTGATGGTCATGTTGACAAAGATCCAGGAGAAGCCCAAGAACTGAACCAGGTTATAGGTGAA
This sequence comes from Coregonus ussuriensis, assembly GCA_031479575.1. Lineage (NCBI taxonomy): Eukaryota > Metazoa > Chordata > Actinopteri > Salmoniformes > Salmonidae > Coregonus > Coregonus ussuriensis. The sequence continues at coordinate 8,053,330 of CM062498.1, read as the reverse complement.
CAGAAAACCTTTCTTCAGAGTGATGAACGCTGGGAAGACATTCACAACATAGGTCACATGTCACATTCTCTGCCCTTGAACATTTCTTCCAAAAAAGCATGTTATACTCACAGTCCTCTGGCAGTCCTCAACTTGTTAAATACAGTTTTTTATACTCACAGTCCTCTGGCAGTCCTCAACTTGTTAAATACAGTTTTTTATACTCACAGTCCTCTGGCAGTCCTCAACTTGTTAAATACAGTTTTTTATACTCACAGTCCTCTGGCAGCCTTCAACTTGTTAAATACTGTTTTTTATACTCACAGTCCTCTGGCAGCCTTCAACTTGTTAAATACTGTTTTTTATACTCACAGTCCTCTGGCAGCCTTCAACTTGTTAAATACTGTTTTTTATACTCACAGTCCTCTGGCAGCCTTCAACTTGTTAAATACCGTTTTTTATACTCACAGTCCTCTGGCAGCCTTCAACTTGTTAAATACTGTTTTTTATACTCACAGTCCTCTGGCAGCCTTCAACTTGTTAAATACCGTTTTTTATACTCACAGTCCTCTGGCAGCCTTCAACTTGTTAAATACCGTTTTTTATACTCACAGTCCTCTGGCAGCCTTCAACTTGTTAAATACCGTTTTTTATACTCACAGTCCTCTGGCAGCCTTGACTTCATGTTCAGTCGGATCTTTTTCTCCTCCTGAAAAAGTTACCACAGAATACACAATTAATATATATATACACAGCAAATATGTAATATATTGTTATAAATAAATAATATAACATATAAATATGAAATTATCACTGTCACAATGTGCTATGCTTGATGCTCTTCCCCCACCGTAGAAACAGACAGGCAGGCAGACTGGTGTTGTCTCTCTCTCATTAATGAGCTGTATCCGCTGTAATAACATGAATAGTACAGGACGTTACCTTCTCCCGTAGCTCCATCTCAGCGTCAGACTCGTCCATCCAGCGGTCGAAGTCAGGAGCCAGGAACAGAGGTTTCTTCTCCTGCAGGGTGAGTCTGTCCCACCAGCCGCTCAGCTGCTTACGGACTGTGATGTTCACCTGGCGCTGGGTCGACCTGTGACTCACCTGGAGAACACATGGCATCTATTAGATTACAACAACCACACACACACACACACGCACACCACACAGTCACATCCATTAGCTTACAACAACCACGCTCATTCTCCAAATACTAGTATGGAAATTAATCTGTGAGACAACCACTCTATACATGTACATATCTACATCATTGTACTGTACTCTATACATGCACATATTTACATCATTAGCAATGGCTCTGATGAGTAAATTGTATTATGCAAAAGCAGACATGAAAATAGTTAAATGAATGGTTCAGTAATCATTAATATCTTCTGGTTTATTATTATTCAGAATAGTCCATGTAGTAAACACAGTCTATTATTATTATTCAGAATAGTCCATCTAGTAAACACAGACTATTATTATTATTCAGAATAGTCCATCTAGTAAACACAGTCTATTATTATTATTCAGAATAGTCCATCTAGTAAACACAGTCTATTATTATTATTCAGAATAGTCCATCTAGTAAACACAGTCTATTATTATTATTCAGAATAGTCCATCTAGTAAACACAGTCTATTATTATTATTCAGAATAGTCCATCTAGTAAACACAGTCTATTATTATTATTCAGAATAGTCCACCTAGTAAACACAGCCTATTATTATTATTCAGAATAGTCCATCTAGTAAACACAGTCTATTATTATTATTCAGAATAGTCCATCTAGTAAACACAGTCTATTATTATTATTCAGAATAGTCCATCTAGTAAACACAGTCTATTATTATTATTCAGAATAGTCCATCTAGTAAACACAGTCTATTATTATTATTCAGAATAGTCCATCTAGTAAACACAGACTATTTTATTATTCAGAATAGTCCACCTAGTAAACACAGTCTATTATTATTATTCAGAATAGTCCATCTAGTAAACACAGTCTATTATTATTATTCAGAATAGTCCATCTAGTAAACACAGTCTATTATTATTATTCAGAATAGTCCATCTAGTAAACACAGACTATTATTATTATTCAGAATAGTCCACCTAGTAAACACAGTCTATTATTATTATTCAGAATAGTCCATCTAGTAAACACAGTCTATTATTATTATTCAGAATAGTCCATCTAGTAAACACAGTCTATTATTATTATTCAGAATAGTCCATCTAGTAAACACAGTCTATTATTATTATTCAGAATAGTCCATCTAGTAAACACAGTCTATTATTATTATTATTATTCAGAATAGTCCATCTAGTAAACACAGTCTATTATTATTATTCAGAAAAGTCCATCTAGTAAACACAGACTATTATTATTATTCAGAATAGTCCACCTAGTAAACACAGTCTATTATTATTATTCAGAATAGTCCATCTAGTAAACACAGTCTATTATTATTATTCAGAATAGTCCATCTAGTAAACACAGTCTATTATTATTATTCAGAATAGTCCATCTAGTAAACACAGACTATTATTATTATTCAGAATAGTCCATCTAGTAAACAAAGACTATTATTATTCAGAATAGTCCATCTAGTAAACACAGTCTATTATTATTCAGAATAGTCCATCTAGTAAACACAGTCTATTATTATTATTCAGAATAGTCCATCTAGTAAACACAGTCTATTATTATTATTCAGAATAGTCCATCTAGTAAACACAGACTATTATTATTATTCTGAATAGTCCATCTAGTAAACACAGTCTATTATTATTATTATTCAGAATAGTCCATCTAGTAAACACAGTCTATTATTATTATTATTCAGACTAGTCCATCTAGTAAACACAGTCTATTATTATTATTCAGAATAGTCCATCTAGTAAACACAGTCTATTATTATTATTCAGAATAGTCCATCTAGTAAACACAGTCTATTATTATTATTCAGAATAGTCCATCTAGTAAACAAAGTCTATTATTATTCAGAATAGTCCATCTAGTAAACACAGTCTATTATTATTCAGAATAGTCCATCTAGTAAACACAGTCTATTATTATTATTCAGAATAGTCCATCTAGTAAACACAGTCTATTATTATTATTCAGAATAGTCCATCTAGTAAACACAGTCTATTATTATTATTCAGAATAGTCCATCTAGTAAACACAGTCTATTATTATTATTCAGAATAGTCCATCTAGTAAACACAGTCTATTATTATTATTATTCAGAATAGTCCATCTAGTAAACACAGTCTATTATTATTATTCAGAATAGTCCATCTAGTAAACACAGACTATTATTATTATTCAGAATAGTCCATCTAGTAAACACAGTCTATTATTATTATTCAGAATAGTCCACCTAGTAAACACAGTCTATTATTATTATTCAGAATAGTCCATCTAGTAAACACAGTCTATTATTATTATTCAGAATAGTCCATCTAGTAAACACAGACTATTATTATTATTCAGAATAGTCCATCTAGTAAATTATTATTCAGAATAGTCCATCTAGTAAACACAGACTATTATTATTATTCAGAATAGTCCATCTAGTAAACACAGTCTATTATTATTATTCAGAATAGTCCATCTAGTAAACACAGTCTATTATTATTATTCAGAATAGTCCATCTAGTAAACACAGCCTATTATTATTATTCAGAATAGTCCATCTAGTAAACACAGACTATTATTATTATTCAGAATAGTCCATCTAGTAAACACAGTCTATTATTATTATTCAGAATAGTCCATCTAGTAAACACAGTCTATTATTATTATTATTCAGAATAGTCCATCTTGTAAACACAGTCTATTATTATTATTCAGAATAGTCCATCTAGTAAACACAGTCTATTATTATTATTCAGAATAGTCCAACTAGTAAACACAGTCTATTATTATTATTCAGAATAGTCCATCCTGTAAACACATTCTATTATTATTATTCAGAATAGTCCATCTAGTAAACACAGACTATTATTATTATTCAGAATAGTCCATCTAGTAAACACAGTCTATTATTATTATTCAGAATAGTCCATCTAGTAAACACAGCCTATTATTATTATTCAGAATAGTCCATCTAGTAAACACAGACTATAATTATTATTCAGAATAGTCCATCTAGTAAACACAGTCTATTATTATTATTCAGAATAGTCCATCTAGTAAACACAGACTATTATTATTATTCAGAATAGTCCATCTAGTAAACACAGTCTATTATTATTATTCAGAATAGTCCATCTAGTAAACACAGACTATTATTATTATTCAGAATAGTCCATCTAGTAAACACAGTCTATTATTATTATTCAGAATAGTCCATCTAGTAAACACAGACTATTATTATTATTCAGAATAGTCCATCTAGTAAACACAGCCTATTATTATTATTATTCAGAATAGTCCATCTAGTAAACACAGACTATTATTATTATTCAGAATAGTCCATCTAGTAAACACAGTCTATTATTATTATTATTCAGAATAGTCCATCTAGTAAACACAGTCTATTATTATTATTCAGAATAGTCCATCTAGTAAACACAGCCTATTATTATTATTCAGAATAGTCCATCTAGTAAACACAGACTATTATTATTATTCAGAATAGTCCATCTAGTAAACACAGTCTATTATTATTCTATGGTCCTATGTAGCTCAGCTGGTAGAGCACGGCGCTTGTAACGCCAAGGTAGTGGGTTCGATCCCCGGGACCACCCATACACAAAAATGTATGCACGCATGACTGTAAGTCGCTTTGGATAAAAGCGTCTGCTAAATGGCATATTATTATTTATTATTATTATTATTATTCAGAATAGTCCATCTAGTAAACACAGTCTATTATTATTATTCAGAATAGTCCATCTAGTAAACACAGCCTATTATTATTATTCAGAATAGTCCATCTAGTAAACACAGACTATTATTATTATTCAGAATAGTCCATCTAGTAAACACAGTCTATTATTATTCTATGGTCCTATGTAGCTCAGCTGGTAGAGCACGGCGCTTGTAACGCCAAGGTAGTGGGTTCGATCCCCGGGACCACCCATACACAAAAATGTATGCACGCATGACTGTAAGTCGCTTTGGATAAAAGCGTCTGCTAAATGGCATATTATTATTTATTATTATTATTATTATTCAGAATAGTCCATCTAGTAAACACAGTCTATTATTATTATTCAGAATAGTCCATCTAGTAAACACAGCCTATTATTATTATTCAGAATAGTCCATTTAGTAAACACAGACTATTATTGTTATTCAGAATAGTCCATCTAGTAAACACAGACTATTATTATTATTCAGAATAGTCCATCTAGTAAACACAGTCTATTATTATTATTCAGAATAGTCCATCTAGTAAACACAGTCTATTATTATTATTCAGAATAGTCCATCTAGTAAACACAGCCTATTATTATTATTCAGAATAGTCCATCTAGTAAACACAGACTATTATTATTATTCAGAATAGTCCATCTAGTAAACACAGTCTATTATTATTATTCAGAATAGTCCATCTAGTAAACACAGTCTATTATTATTATTCAGAATAGTCCATCTAGTAAACACAGCCTATTATTATTATTCAGAATAGTCCATCTAGTAAACACAGACTATTATTATTATTCAGAATAGTCCATCTAGTAAACACAGTCTATTATTATTATTCAGAATAGTCCATCTAGTAAACACAGTCTATTATTATTATTATTCAGAATAGTCCATCTTGTAAACACAGTCTATTATTATTATTCAGAATAGTCCATCTAGTAAACACAGTCTATTATTATTATTCAGAATAGTCCAACTAGTAAACACAGTCTATTATTATTATTCAGAATAGTCCATCCTGTAAACACATTCTATTATTATTATTCAGAATAGTCCATCTAGTAAACACAGACTATTATTATTATTCAGAATAGTCCATCTAGTAAACACAGTCTATTATTATTATTCAGAATAGTCCATCTAGTAAACACAGTCTATTATTATTATTCAGAATAGTCCATCTAGTAAACACAGTCTATTATTATTATTATTATTCAGAATAGTCCATCTAGTAAACACAGTCTATTATTATTATTCAGAAAAGTCCATCTAGTAAACACAGACTATTATTATTATTCAGAATAGTCCACCTAGTAAACACAGTCTATTATTATTATTCAGAATAGTCCATCTAGTAAACACAGTCTATTATTATTATTCAGAATAGTCCATCTAGTAAACACAGTCTATTATTATTATTCAGAATAGTCCATCTAGTAAACACAGACTATTATTATTATTCAGAATAGTCCATCTAGTAAACAAAGACTATTATTATTCAGAATAGTCCATCTAGTAAACACAGTCTATTATTATTCAGAATAGTCCATCTAGTAAACACAGTCTATTATTATTATTCAGAATAGTCCATCTAGTAAACACAGTCTATTATTATTATTCAGAATAGTCCATCTAGTAAACACAGACTATTATTATTATTCTGAATAGTCCATCTAGTAAACACAGTCTATTATTATTATTATTCAGAATAGTCCATCTAGTAAACACAGTCTATTATTATTATTATTCAGACTAGTCCATCTAGTAAACACAGTCTATTATTATTATTCAGAATAGTCCATCTAGTAAACACAGTCTATTATTATTATTCAGAATAGTCCATCTAGTAAACACAGTCTATTATTATTATTCAGAATAGTCCATCTAGTAAACAAAGTCTATTATTATTCAGAATAGTCCATCTAGTAAACACAGTCTATTATTATTCAGAATAGTCCATCTAGTAAACACAGTCTATTATTATTATTCAGAATAGTCCATCTAGTAAACACAGTCTATTATTATTATTCAGAATAGTCCATCTAGTAAACACAGTCTATTATTATTATTCAGAATAGTCCATCTAGTAAACACAGTCTATTATTATTATTCAGAATAGTCCATCTAGTAAACACAGTCTATTATTATTATTATTCAGAATAGTCCATCTAGTAAACACAGTCTATTATTATTATTCAGAATAGTCCATCTAGTAAACACAGACTATTATTATTATTCAGAATAGTCCATCTAGTAAACACAGTCTATTATTATTATTCAGAATAGTCCACCTAGTAAACACAGTCTATTATTATTATTCAGAATAGTCCATCTAGTAAACACAGTCTATTATTATTATTCAGAATAGTCCATCTAGTAAACACAGACTATTATTATTATTCAGAATAGTCCATCTAGTAAATTATTATTCAGAATAGTCCATCTAGTAAACACAGACTATTATTATTATTCAGAATAGTCCATCTAGTAAACACAGTCTATTATTATTATTCAGAATAGTCCATCTAGTAAACACAGTCTATTATTATTATTCAGAATAGTCCATCTAGTAAACACAGCCTATTATTATTATTCAGAATAGTCCATCTAGTAAACACAGACTATTATTATTATTCAGAATAGTCCATCTAGTAAACACAGTCTATTATTATTATTCAGAATAGTCCATCTAGTAAACACAGTCTATTATTATTATTATTCAGAATAGTCCATCTTGTAAACACAGTCTATTATTATTATTCAGAATAGTCCATCTAGTAAACACAGTCTATTATTATTATTCAGAATAGTCCAACTAGTAAACACAGTCTATTATTATTATTCAGAATAGTCCATCCTGTAAACACATTCTATTATTATTATTCAGAATAGTCCATCTAGTAAACACAGACTATTATTATTATTCAGAATAGTCCATCTAGTAAACACAGTCTATTATTATTATTCAGAATAGTCCATCTAGTAAACACAGCCTATTATTATTATTCAGAATAGTCCATCTAGTAAACACAGACTATAATTATTATTCAGAATAGTCCATCTAGTAAACACAGTCTATTATTATTATTCAGAATAGTCCATCTAGTAAACACAGACTATTATTATTATTCAGAATAGTCCATCTAGTAAACACAGTCTATTATTATTATTCAGAATAGTCCATCTAGTAAACACAGACTATTATTATTATTCAGAATAGTCCATCTAGTAAACACAGTCTATTATTATTATTCAGAATAGTCCATCTAGTAAACACAGACTATTATTATTATTCAGAATAGTCCATCTAGTAAACACAGCCTATTATTATTATTATTCAGAATAGTCCATCTAGTAAACACAGACTATTATTATTATTCAGAATAGTCCATCTAGTAAACACAGTCTATTATTATTATTATTCAGAATAGTCCATCTAGTAAACACAGTCTATTATTATTATTCAGAATAGTCCATCTAGTAAACACAGCCTATTATTATTATTCAGAATAGTCCATCTAGTAAACACAGACTATTATTATTATTCAGAATAGTCCATCTAGTAAACACAGTCTATTATTATTCTATGGTCCTATGTAGCTCAGCTGGTAGAGCACGGCGCTTGTAACGCCAAGGTAGTGGGTTCGATCCCCGGGACCACCCATACACAAAAATGTATGCACGCATGACTGTAAGTCGCTTTGGATAAAAGCGTCTGCTAAATGGCATATTATTATTTATTATTATTATTATTATTCAGAATAGTCCATCTAGTAAACACAGTCTATTATTATTATTCAGAATAGTCCATCTAGTAAACACAGCCTATTATTATTATTCAGAATAGTCCATCTAGTAAACACAGACTATTATTATTATTCAGAATAGTCCATCTAGTAAACACAGTCTATTATTATTCTATGGTCCTATGTAGCTCAGCTGGTAGAGCACGGCGCTTGTAACGCCAAGGTAGTGGGTTCGATCCCCGGGACCACCCATACACAAAAATGTATGCACGCATGACTGTAAGTCGCTTTGGATAAAAGCGTCTGCTAAATGGCATATTATTATTTATTATTATTATTATTATTCAGAATAGTCCATCTAGTAAACACAGTCTATTATTATTATTCAGAATAGTCCATCTAGTAAACACAGCCTATTATTATTATTCAGAATAGTCCATTTAGTAAACACAGACTATTATTGTTATTCAGAATAGTCCATCTAGTAAACACAGACTATTATTATTATTCAGAATAGTCCATCTAGTAAACACAGTCTATTATTATTATTCAGAATAGTCCATCTAGTAAACACAGTCTATTATTATTATTCAGAATAGTCCATCTAGTAAACACAGCCTATTATTATTATTCAGAATAGTCCATCTAGTAAACACAGACTATTATTATTATTCAGAATAGTCCATCTAGTAAACACAGTCTATTATTATTATTCAGAATAGTCCATCTAGTAAACACAGTCTATTATTATTATTCAGAATAGTCCATCTAGTAAACACAGCCTATTATTATTATTCAGAATAGTCCATCTAGTAAACACAGACTATTATTATTATTCAGAATAGTCCATCTAGTAAACACAGTCTATTATTATTATTCAGAATAGTCCATCTAGTAAACACAGTCTATTATTATTATTATTCAGAATAGTCCATCTTGTAAACACAGTCTATTATTATTATTCAGAATAGTCCATCTAGTAAACACAGTCTATTATTATTATTCAGAATAGTCCAACTAGTAAACACAGTCTATTATTATTATTCAGAATAGTCCATCCTGTAAACACATTCTATTATTATTATTCAGAATAGTCCATCTAGTAAACACAGACTATTATTATTATTCAGAATAGTCCATCTAGTAAACACAGTCTATTATTATTATTCAGAATAGTCCATCTAGTAAACACAGCCTATTATTATTATTCAGAATAGTCCATCTAGTAAACACAGACTATAATTACTATTCAGAATAGTCCATCTAGTAAACACAGTCTATTATTATTATTCAGAATAGTCCATCTAGTAAACACAGACTATTATTATTATTCAGAATAGTCCATCTAGTAAACACAGTCTATTATTATTATTCAGAATAGTCCATCTAGTAAACACAGACTATTATTATTATTCAGAATAGTCCATCTAGTAAACACAGTCTATTATTATTATTCAGAATAGTCCATCCAGTAAACACAGACTATTATTATTATTCAGAATAGTCCATCTAGTAAACACAGCCTATTATTATTATTCAGAATAGTCCATCTAGTAAACACAGACTATTATTATTATTCAGAATAGTCCATCTAGTAAACACAGTCTATTATTATTATTATTCAGAATAGTCCATCTAGTAAACACAGTCTATTATTATTATTCAGAATAGTCCATCTAGTAAACACAGCCTATTATTATTATTCAGAATAGTCCATCTAGTAAACACAGACTATTATTATTATTCAGAATAGTCCATCTAGTAAACACAGTCTATTATTATTCTATGGTCCTATGTAGCTCAGCTGGTAGAGCACGGCGCTTGTAACGCCAAGGTAGTGGGTTCGATCCCCGGGACCACCCATACACAAAAATGTATGCACGCATGACTGTAAGTCGCTTTGGATAAAAGCGTCTGCTAAATGGCATATTATTATTTATTATTATTATTATTATTCAGAATAGTCCATCTAGTAAACACAGTCTATTATTATTATTCAGAATAGTCCATCTAGTAAACACAGCCTATTATTATTATTATTCAGAATAGTCCATCTAGTAAACACAGACTATTATTGTTATTCAGAATAGTCCATCTAGTAAACACAGTCTATTATTATTATTCAGAATAGTCCATCTAGTAAACACAGTCTATTATTATTATTCAGAATAGTCCATCTAGTAAACACAGCCTATTATTATTATTCAGAATAGTCCATCTAGTAAACACAGTCTATTATTATTATTCAGAATAGTCCATCTAGTAAACACAGTCTATTATTATTATTCAGAATAGTCCATCTAGTAAACACAGTCTATTATTATTATTCAGAATAGTCCACCTAGTAAACACAGTCTATTATTATTATTCAGAATAGTCCATCTAGTAAACACAGCCTATTATTATTATTCAGAATAGTCCATCTAGTAAACACAGACTATTATTATTCAGAATAGTCCATCTAGTAAACACAGTCTATTATTATTATTCAGAATAGTCCATCTAGTAAACACAGACTATTATTATTATTCAGAATAGTCCATCTAGTAAACACAGTCTGTTATTATTATTCAGAATAGTCCATCTAGTAAACACAGTCTATTATTATTATTATTCAGAATAGTCGATCTAGTAAACACAGTCTATTATTATTATTCAGAATAGTCCATCTAGTAAACACAGTCTATTATTATTATTCAGAATAGTCCATCAAGTAAACACAGTCTATTATTATTATTCAGAATAGTCCATCTAGTAAACACAGACTATTATTATTATTCAGAATAGTCAATCTAGTAAACACAGTCTATTATTATTATTCAGAATAGTCCACCTAGTAAACACAGTCTATTATTATTATTCAGAATAGTCCATCTAGTAAACACATTCTATTATTATTATTCAGAATAGTCCATCTAGTAAACACAGACTATTATTATTATTCAGAATAGTCCATCTAGTAAACACAGTCTATTATTATTATTCAGAATAGTCCATCTAGTAAACACAGTCTATTATTATTATTCAGAATAGTCCATCTAGTAAACACAGCCTATTATTATTATTCAGAATAGTCCATCTAGTAAACACAGACTATTATTATTATTCAGAATAGTCCATCTAGTAAACACAGTCTATTATTATTATTCAGAATAGTCCATCTAGTAAACACAGACTATTATTATTATTCAGAATAGTCCATCTAGTAAACACAGTCTATTATTATTATTCAGAATAGTCCATCTAGTAAACACAGCCTATTATTATTATTCAGAATAGTCCATCTAGTAAACACAGACTATTATTATTATTCAGAATAGTCCATCTAGTAAACACAGTCTATTATTATTATTCAGAATAGTCCATCTAGTAAACACAGTCTATTATTATTATTCAGAATAGTCCATCTAGTAAACACAGACTATTATTATTATTCAGAATAGTCCATCTAGTAAACACAGTCTATTATTATTATTCAGAATAGTCCATCTAGTAAACACAGTCTATTATTATTATTCAGAATAGTCCATCTAGTAAACACAGTCTATTATTATTATTCAGAATAGTCCATCTAGTAAACACAGACTATTATTATTATTCAGAAAAGTCCATCTAGTAAACACAGTCTATTATTATTATTCAGAATAGTCCATCTAGTAAACACAGACTATTATTATTATTCAGAATAGTCCATCTAGTAAACACAGACTATTATTATTATTCAGAATAGTCCATCTAGTAAACACAGTCTATTATTATTATTATTCAGAATAGTCCATCTAGTAAACACAGTCTATTATTATTATTCAGAATAGTCCATCTAGTAAACACAGCCTATTATTATTATTCAGAATAGTCCATCTAGTAAACACAGACTATTATTATTATTCAGAATAGTCCATCTAGTAAACACAGTCTATTATTATTCTATGGTCCTATGTAGCTCAGCTGGTAGAGCACGGCGCTTGTAACGCCAAGGTAGTGGGTTCGATCCCCGGGACCACCCATACACAAAAATGTATGCACGCATGACTGTAAGTCGCTTTGGATAAAAGCGTCTGCTAAATGGCATATTATTATTTATTATTATTATTATTATTCAGAATAGTCCATCTAGTAAACACAGTCTATTATTATTATTCAGAATAGTCCACCTAGTAAACACAGTCTATTATTATTATTCAGAATAGTCCATCTAGTAAACACAGCCTATTATTATTATTCAGAATAGTCCATCTAGTAAACACAGTCTATTATTATTCAGAATAGTCCATCTAGTAAACACAGTCTATTATTATTATTCAGAATAGTCCATCTAGTAAACACAGACTATTATTATTATTCAGAATAGTCCATCTAGTAAACACAGTCTGTTATTATTATTCAGAATAGTCCATCTAGTAAACACAGTCTATTATTATTATTATTCAGAATAGTCGATCTAGTAAACACAGTCTATTATTATTATTCAGAATAGTCCATCAAGTAAACACAGTCTATTATTATTATTCAGAATAGTCCATCTAGTAAACACAGACTATTATTATTATTCAGAATAGTCAATCTAGTAAACAGTCTATTATTATTATTCAGAATAGTCCACCTAGTAAACACATTCTATTATTATTATTCAGAATAGTCCATCTAGTAAACACAGACTATTATTATTATTCAGAATAGTCCATCTAGTAAACACAGTCTATTATTATTATTCAGAATAGTCCATCTAGTAAACACAGTCTATTATTATTATTCAGAATAGTCCATCTAGTAAACACAGCCTATTATTATTATTCAGAATAGTCCATCTAGTAAACACAGACTATTATTATTATTCAGAATAGTCCATCTAGTAAACACAGTCTATTATTATTATTCAGAATAGTCCATCTAGTAAACACAGACTATTATTATTATTCAGAATAGTCCATCTAGTAAACACAGCCCATTATTATTATTCAGAATAGTCCATCTAGTAAACACAGTCTATTATTATTATTCAGAATAGTCCATCTAGTAAACACAGTCTATTATTATTATTCAGAATAGTCCATCTAGTAAACACAGTCTATTATTATTATTCAGAATAGTCCATCTAGTAAACACAGCCTATTATTATTATTCAGAATAGTCCATCTAGTAAACACAGACTATTATTATTATTCAGAATAGTCCATCTAGTAAACACAGTCTATTATTATTATTCAGAATAGTCCATCTAGTAAACACAGTCTATTATTATTATTCAGAATAGTCCATCTAGTAAACACAGTCTATTATTATTCAGAATAGTCCATCTAGTAAACACAGCCTATTATTATTATTCAGAATAGTCCATCTAGTAAACACAGTCTATTATTATTCAGAATAGTCCATCTAGTAAACACAGTCTATTATTATTCAGAATATTCCATCTAGTAAACATAGTCAAACAGTACCTCTGTCTTCACAGCATTAAGAAACGGCAGACTAAACTCATAATCATTTTCTCCTCTTGCTCCATGACCCTGGGCTGGAAACAAACAAAACAAAGGGATCATTCGTTCCTGCTTCAAAGCCATGCACTAGTGGTAGATATGTCTTCTAGTGGAAAATACTGTAATAAAGAAAAACGTACCCCTGAATCGGAGGACATTATCATGTACGCTGATGTCAAGATTCTGCAAGAGAAGGAAGAGAGGTCAGTACAGATTACATTATGACTTAAAGTTGCTCCCCATCAGACTCTCACAAAGTGATGATGCTTGAGCTCTCTAGGGGTAAATCATTTTTCAAAGGAAGGTGTGCAAATGGTACTTTTAAAATTTAATAATATTAGGCTACTGGTTTGTGTTCTTAGTTTCACTGACCAGTGTTTACAAGTCGATGCAAATGCAACCAGCCAGGACTCGTTATATTAGCCCCTAGTCTATCTGGGAAGAGGCCAGCCAGGGCTCGTTATATTAGCCCCTAGTCTATCTGGGAAGAGACCAGCCAGGGCTCGTTATATTAGCCCCTAGTCTATGGCTCGTTATATTAGCCCCTAGTCTATCTGTGAAGAGGCCAGCCAGGGCTCGTTATATTAGCCCCTAGTCTATGGCTCGTTATATTAGCCCCTAGTCTATCTGGGAAGAGACCAGCCAGGGCTCGTTATATTAGCCCCTAGTCTATCTGTGAAGAGGCCAGCCAGGACTCGTTATATTAGCCCCTAGTCTATCTGGGAAGAGGCCAGCCAGGACTCGTTATATTAGCCCCTAGTCTATGGCTCGTTATATTAGCCCCTAGTCTATCTGTGAAGAGGCCAGCCAGGACTCGTTATATTAGCCCCTAGTCTATCTGTGAAGAGGCCAGCCAGGACTCGTTATATTAGCCCCTAGTCTATCTGTGAAGAGGCCAGCCAGGACTCGTTATATTAGCCCCTAGTCTATGGCTCGTTATATTAGCCCCTAGTCTATCTGGGAAGAGACCAGCCAGGGCTCGTTATATTAGCCCCTAGTCTATCTGGGAAGAGGCCAGCCAGCCCCTAGTCTATCTGGGAAGAGGCCAGCCAGGGCTCGTTATATTAGCCCCTAGTCTATCTGGGAAGAGGCCAGCCAGGGCTCGTTATATTAGCCCCTAGTCTATCTGGGAAGAGGCCAGCCAGGGCTCGTTATATTAGCCCCTAGTCTATCTGGGAAGAGACCAGCCAGGACTCGTTATATTAGCCCCTAGTCTATCTGTGAAGAGGAAGTGTTGCTATGTTGAAACCTCATCTCCGTGAACATAAGATGTAAACAATACTGATGTTATCTACCACCTCTGAAGAAGCCTGCTAGCCTCTCTGAAGAAGCCTGCTAGCCTCTCTGAAGAAGCCTGCTAGCCACTGAAGAAGCCTGCTAGCCTCTGAAGAAGCCTGCTAGCCTCTGAAGAAGCCTGCTAGCCTCTGAAGAAGCCTGCTAGCCTCTCTGAAGAAGCCTGCTAGCCACTGAAGAAGCCTGCTAGCCTCTGAAGAAGCCCGCTAGCCTCTGAAGAAGCCCGCTAGCCTCTGAAGAAGCCCGCTAGCCTCTCTGAAGAAGCCCGCTAGCCTCTGAAGAAGCCCGCTAGCCTCTCTGAAGAAGCCTGCTAGCCTCTGAAGAAGCCTGCTAGCCTCTGAAGAAGCCTGCTAGCCTCTGAAGAAGCCTGCTAGCCTCTCTGAAGAAGCCTGCTAGCCTCTGAAGAAGCCTGCTAGCCACTGAAGAAGCCTGCTAGCCTCTCTGAAGAAGCCTGCTAGCCTTGAAGAAGCCTGCTAGCCTCTGAAGAAGCCTGCTAGCCTCTCTGAAGAAGCCTGCTAGCCTCTGAAGAAGCCTGCTAGCCACTGAAGAAGCCTGCTAGCCTCTCTGAAGAAGCCTGCTAGCCTTGAAGAAGCCTGCTAGCCTCTGAAGAAGCCTTGCTAGCCTCTGAAGAAGCCTGCTAGCCTCTGAAGAAGCCTGCTAGCCTCTGAAGAAGCCTGCTAGCCTCTCACACAGCTGAAGGTGGATATGAGTCTTGGAACGATCTGTCCAGCTATGTCTGATGGTTTAGTAACAACCTTCTAAACATGTCACTCAGTTTGGAATAAATCCAGAGACTATGCCTGCTGTACATTTCTCTGTCGGCTGGACTCCTGTGCAGGGTTGGGCTCAATTCCATTTCAATTCATAAAGTAAACCAAATTCCAATTCCATTTTCTTCATTGAAAAGCATTGAAGGTGCTCATTTGCATGAAACCGATCCCTTCCAGAACAGCAGGCGTTGCACCTGTTAATCCGTTCACCTGCTAGAAAACCAATAACCTCCATTGTTCAGAGAAATTGCTATTTTAGAGCATGACTGATGCAAACATCCCATTTAGTGGTAATTTAGAGCATGACTGATGCAAACATCCCATTTAGTGGTAATTTAGAGCATGACTGATGCAAACATCCCATTTAGTGGTAATTTAGAGCATGACTGATGCAAACATCCCATTTAGTGGTAATTCATGAATGTGTAATTAATACAGATATCAAAAGACAGTTCCTTATCATTTGATCCCAAACTTCTATCAAATGTCGTGTGTGTGTGTGCATGCGTGCGTGTGTGTGTATGTGTGTGTGTGCGTGCGTGTGTGTGTGTGTGTGTGCGTATGTGCGTGTGTGTGTGTGGTCCAGATAGCATGGATCATCCTCTCCTCTGATCTCCAGTTCAGCCTGACCATCAAACCGCTTATAACGAACACTCTGCACAGTGACTCAGTTATTATGGACACACCACAGTGACTCCATTATTATGGATACACCACAGTGACTCAGTTATTATGGATACACCACAGTGACTCCATTATTATGGATACACCACAGTGACTCCATTATTATGGATACACCACAGTGACTCAGTTATTATGGATACACCACAGTGACTCAGTATTATGGATACACCACAGTGACTCCGTTATTATGGATACATCACAGTGACTCAGTTATTATGGATACAGCACAGTGACTCAGTTATTATGGATACACCACAGTGACTCCGTTATTATGGATACACCACAGTGACTCCGTTATTATGGATACACCACAGTGACTCCGTTATTATGGATACACCACAGTGACTCAGTTATTATGGATACACCACAGTGACTCCGTTATTATGGATACATCACAGTGACTCAGTAAATGGATACATCACAGTGACTCAGTTATTATGGATACACCACAGTGACTCAGTTATTATGGATACACCACAGTGACTCAGTATTATGGATACACCACAGTGACTCAGTAATATGGATACACCACAGTGACTCAGTAAATGGATACACCACAGTGACTCCGTTATTATGGATACACCACAGTGACTCAGTTATTATGGATACACCACAGTGACTCCGTTATTATGGATACATCACAGTGACTCAGTAAATGGATACATCACAGTGACTCAGTTATTATGGATACACCACAGTGACTCAGTTATTATGGATACACCACAGTGACTCAGTATTATGGATACACCACAGTGACTCAGTAATATGGATACACCACAGTGACTCAGTAAATGGATACACCACAGTGACTCCGTTATTATGGATACACCACAGTGACTCAGTAAATGGATACATCACAGTGACTCAGTTATTATGGATACACCACAGTGACTCAGTTATTATGGATACACCACAGTGACTCAGTATTATGGATACACCACAGTGACTCAGTAATATGGATACACCACAGTGACTCAGTAAATGGATACACCACAGTGACTCCGTTATTATGGATACACCACAGTGACTCAGTAAATGGATACATCACAGTGACTCAGTTATTATGGATACACCACAGTGACTCAGTTATTATGGATACACCACTGTGACTCAGTATTATGGATACACCACAGTGACTCAGTAATATGGATACACCACAGTGACTCAGTAAATGGATACACCACAGTGACTCCGTTATTATGGATACACCACAGTGACTCAGTAAATGGATACACCACAGTGACTCAGTTATTATGGATACACCACAGTGACTCAGTTATTTTGGATACACCACAGTGAATCCGTTATTATGGATACACCACAGTGACTCAGTTATTATGGATACATCACAGTGACTCAGTAAATGGATACATCACAGTGACTCAGTTATTATGGATACACCACAGTGACTCAGTTATTATGGATACACCACAGTGACTCAGTTATTATGGATACACCACAGTGACTCAGTATTATGGATACACCACAGTGACTCCGTTATTATGGATACATCACAGTGACTCAGTTATTATGGATACATCACAGTGACTCAGTTATTATGGATACAGCACAGTGACTCAGTTATTATGGATACACCACAGTGACTCAGTTATTATGGATACAGCACAGTGACTCAGTTATTATGGATACACCACAGTGACACCATTATTATGGATACACCACAGTGACTCCGTTATTATGGATACACCACAGTGACTCAGTTATTATGGATACACCACAGTGACTCCGTTATTATGGATACATCACAGTGACTCAGTAAATGGATACATCACAGTGACTCAGTTATTATGGATACACCACAGTGACTCAGTTATTATGGATACACCACAGTGACTCAGTATTATGGATACACCACAGTGACTCAGTAATATGGATACACCACAGTGACTCAGTAAATGGATACACCACAGTGACTCAGTTATTATGGATACACCACAGTGACTCAGTTATTATGGATACACCACAGTGACTCAGTTATTATGGATACACCACAGTGAATCCGTTATTATGGATACACCACAGTGACTCAGTTATTATGGATACATCACAGTGACTCAGTAAATGGATACATCACAGTGACTCAGTTATTATGGATACACCACAGTGACTCAGTTATTATGGATACACCACAGTGACTCAGTATTGTGGATACACCACAGTGACTCAGTAATATGGATACACCACAGTGACTCAGTAAATGGATACACCACAGTGACTCAGTTATTATGGATACACCACAGTGACTCAGTTATTATGGATACACCACAGTGACTCAGTTATTATGGATACACCACAGTGAATCCGTTATTATGGATACACCACAGTGACTCAGTTATTATGGATACATCACAGTGACTCAGTTATTATGGATACACCACAGTGACTCAGTTATTATGGATACACCACAGTGACTCAGTTATTATGGATACACCACAGTGACTCAGTTATTATGGATACATCGCAGTGACTCAGTTATTATGGATACACCACAGTGACTCCGTTATTATGGATACAGCACAGTGACTCAGTTATTATGGATACAGCACAGTGACTCCGTTATTATGGATACACCACAGTGACTCCATTATTATGGATACACCACAGTGACTCCGTTATTATGGATACACCACAGTGACTCAGTTATTATGGATACACCACAGTGACTCAGTTATTATGGATACATCACAGTGACTCAGTAAATGGATACATCACAGTGACTCAGTTATTATGGATACACCACAGTGACTCAGTTATTATGGATACACCACAGTGACTCAGTATTATGGATACACCACAGTGACTCAGTAATATGGATACACCACAGTGACTCAGTTATTATGGATACACCACAGTGACTCAGTTATTATGGATACACCACAGTGACTCAGTTATTATGGATACACCACAGTGAATCCGTTATTATGGATACACCACAGTGACTCCGTTATTATGGATACACCACAGTGACTCAGTTATTATGGATACACCACAGTGACTCCGTTATTATGGATACATCACAGTGAATCCGTTATTATGGATACAGCACAGTGACTCAGTTATTATGGATACACCACAGTGACTCAGTTATTATGGATACATCACAGTGACTCAGTTATTATGGATACACCACAGTGACTCAGTTATTATGGATACACCACAGTGACTCAGTTATTATGGATACACCACAGTGACTCCGTTATTATGGATACACCACAGTGACTCAGTTATTATGGATACACCACAGTGACTCAGTTATTATGGATACATCACAGTGACTCAGTTATTATGGATACATCACAGTGACTCAGTTATTATGGATACATCACAGTGACTCAGTTATTATGGATACACCACAGTGACTCAGTTATAATGGATACACCACAGTGACTCAGTTATAATGGATACACCACAGTGACTCAGTTATTATGGATACTACACAGTGACTCAGTTATTATGGATACACCACAGTGACTCAGTTATTATGGATACACCACAGTGACTCAGTTATTATGGATACACCACAGTGACTCAGTTATTATGGATACACCACAGTGACTCAGTTATTATGGATCACATCATTCTCAGAAACACAAACATACAATTGTATTTATATTCTATTATTTGCCATTACGCAATGATAGCCTACTCAGTCACAAGTTTCAGTAGGCCTATACCCAACGTTAGGGATAAATCCTCATGCAAAGGGTCGATTCTCAATCCAATGTGAACTTCGGAAACCTGGTGATGAATATAGCGCGCAAGATAAACTACTGCAGATTTGTGAGCGGTTAATGTATTGCCTCCGGGTGACAGGTCCTCTCTCCACTCACCTGCGCATCAATCAGCTCCACTCGCAGGTAGATGTCCTCATGGCGCTGAGCCCAGTACACGTGAGGAGTCAACGTCTGCTGCATCGCACCTGATGAGAATGTCAGCACAATTCACGAAATTCATGAAATCCTTACAATAACATGCCAGACGGTGTGTCTCTTCCTGGCGTAAGCCGTTGAAAACTAGAATATTCTGTAAGACCAGCGTGCGCGTTCAGGTTAACGTCGTTACGTTACGGGCTCGTTCACTGTGGGTCACGTGGAACCAATGTTTACGGAAGCTGCATCAAGCGAAGTTCGTAGCGGCTAAAGTTAGGCGATATTTAGCGTATTCTCTGCAATCAGCATGCTCCCAATTACGTCTTGGAGTTGTTTTTGTAGTGATCGTTTTCCAGCTAACATGCAGGCGGAATCACCCGTAACTTCTCCGAAATTTGATTTGTTAGATTCGTGTGGTAAATTCCGTGTGCTGGTTGGTGTCACGGGTAGTGTGGCAGCTCTCAAAGTGCCTCTATTGGTCTCCCAACTTCTAGAGTTACCCGGGGTAAGTAGATAGCTATCTAACTGGGATTTATTTTCCGCTAGCTATAGTTGGATTCCTGAGTCAGCGTTACTCAAACAAGTCAAAGTATGGTGTCAAACGTTGCTTCTGTGACCTGCACATGCATGATTGTACCGCTGGAGGACGATGTTCCCCTTGTATCAAACCAAACCAATATGCTATATTGTCAAGAGGGGTTATCATGCAACTAACAGAAACTGACGGGGAAATTCTCCCCAAAATAGTTATTTACATATCCTAGAGGTGTATTCACGACGTTACACTTCTAATATCAGGTCATATCAGCATTAACCGAACGTAGCAGGTTAATGCTACCACATCCGGTTTTCAGCAGAAAAGGAAGCTCGGTTGAATTAGCTGTAGCCCTAAAAACCGGATGCATCCGCAACCGGATGCAACCCGGCTACTCTGCTAAGGGTGCATCAGCATTAACCTGTTATTTAGATAATAAACACTTCTAATATCAGGTCATATCTGCATTAACCTAATGTAGCAGGTTAACACTACAACATCCGATTTTCAGCAGAAAAGGAAGCTAGGTTGAATTAGCTGTATCCCCGAAAACCTATTATTTAGACAGGCCTAAATAATAATAATAATAATAATAATCCAAAGCGACTTACAGTCATGTGTGCATACATTTTTACGTATGGGTGGTCCCGGGGATCGAACCCACTACCCTGGCGTTACAAGCGCCATGGTCTACCAATTGAGCTACAGAGGACCACAATTGAGCTACATAGGCGTAGATAATCAACACTTCTAATAGCAGGTCATATCTGTTTTAACCTGTTATTTAGACAGGCCTAGCTAAATTATCAAACCGTTACCGGCACACTCAATTCCTCTGAAGATCTATTCGTTAGTCATATAGGTGGCTTACCTAGAAGAATATCAGAATATCCAATTATGGACATTTGTAGAGGCACAAATAGAGGTAGATCACAAATAAGGTTCGGACATCAGCCATAAAAAAACGAATCCTCTTATCTAAACTGTAACCCTGCAATATAATTAATAATTCATCTATTTGTTCAACCTTTCATGTGATGGTTCTATTTTTGGGAGTGCCAACTGTACAAGACAAAGCAAAAGTCAATCCGCTACCTAAGAATAGTAAAGCCCCCTTTACTGGCTCAAATAGCCGACCAATCAGCCTGTTACCAACCCTTAGTAAACTATTGAAAAAAATTGTGTTTGACCAGATACAATGCTATTTTACAGTAAACAAATTGACAACAGACTTTCAGCACGCTTATAGGGAAGGACATTCAACAAGCACAGCACTTACACAAATGACTGATGATTGGCTGAGAGAAATTGATGATTAAAAGATTGTGGGGGCTATTGTGTTAGACTTCAGTGCGGCTTTTGACATTATCGATGCAGGAACTAATGGGGATCTATAATAAACCCCAGGAAGAGTAGCTGCTGCCTTGGCAGGAACTAATGGGGATCCATAATAAACCCCAGGAAGAGTAGCTGCTGCCTTGGCAGGAACTAATGGGGATCCATAATAAACCCCAGGAAGAGTAGCTGCTGCCTTGGCAGGAACTAATGGGGATCCATAATAAACCCCAGGAAGTGTAGCTGCTGCCTTGGCAGGAACTAATGGGGATCCATAATAAACCCCAGGAAGAGTAGCTGCTGCCTTGGCAGGAACTAATGGGGATCCATAATAAACCCCAGGAAGAGTAGCTGCTGCCTTGGCAGGAACTAATGGGGATCCATAATAAACCCCAGGAAGAGTAGCTGCTGCCTTGGCAGGAACTAATGGGGATCCATAATAAACCCCAGGAAGTGTAGCTGCTGCCTTGGCAGGAACTAATGGGGATCCATAATAAACCCCAGGAAGAGTAGCTGCTGCCTTGGCAGGAACTAATGGGGATCCATAATAAACCCCAGGAAGAGTAGCTGCTGCCTTGGCAGGAACTAATGGGGATCCATAATAAACCCCAGGAAGAGTAGCTGCTGCCTTGGCAGGAACTAATGGGGATCCATAATAAACCCCAGGAAGAGTAGCTGCTGCCTTGGCAGGAACTAATGGGGATCCAGAATAAACCCCAGGAAGAGTAGCTGCTGCCTTGGCAGGAACTAATGGGGATCCATAATAAACCCCAGGAAGAGTAGCTGCTGCCTTGGCAAGAACTAATGGGGATCCATAATAAATACAAATAGGCCTACATTCATTTATGCGCAATCTCACCTTTTATTTAGAAAGTTAATCATTTTTGATTATGCTGCTTTGTTTGAACCTCTCTGCTCTTGAGTAATGTATGATAGAATAGAACCCTTCCATAGGTCATAGAGGCTAGGGGTTGATCCTAGGGTATAGGGGTTAGGGGTTGATCCTAGGGGATAGGGGTTAGGGGTTGATCCTAGGGGATAGGTGGTAGGGGATTTGGGGTTGAGAGGAAAGCACTTTTTAAAGAACAACTGGCGGAATGAGATCGATATCCATCCAGGATACCTGGGCCAGGTCAATTAGGAAGGCCTGCTCGCTAAAGTGTTTTAGGGAGCGTTTGACAGTGATGAGGGGTGGTCGTTTGACCGCGGACCCGTTACGGACGCAGGCAATAAGGCAGTGATCGCTGAGATCCTGGTTGAAGACAGCGGAGGTGTATTTAGAGGGTAAATTAGTCAGGATGATATCTATGAGTGTGCCCATGTTTACGGATTTAGGGTTGTACCTGGTAGGTTCCTTGATAATTTGTGTGAGATTGAGGGCATCTAGTTTGGATTGTAGGACGGCCGGGGTGTTAAGCATATCCCAGTTTAGGTCACCAAGCAGTACGAACTCTGAGGATAGATGGGGGGCAATCAGTTCACATATGGTGTCCAGGGCACAGCTGGGGGCTGAGGGGGGTCTGTAGCAAGCGGCAACAGTGAGAGACTTATTTCTGGAAAGGTGGATTTTTAGAAGTAGAAGCTCAAACTGTTTGGGCACAGACCTGGATAGTATGATAGAGCTCTGCAGGCTATCTCTACAGTAGATTGCAACTCCACCCCATTTGGCAGTTATATCTAGACAGAAAATGTTGTAGTTGGGGATGGAAATGTCTGTCCTAAGCCAGGATTCAGACACTGCTAGAACATCAGGGTTGGCGGAGTGTGCTAATGCAGTGAATAACTCAAACTTAGGAAGGAGGCTTCTGATGTTAACATGCAAAAAGCCAAGGCTTTTACGGTTACAGAAGTCAACAAACGATAGCGCCTGGTTGATCCTAGGGGATAGAGGCTAGGGGTTAGGGGTTGATCCTAGGGGAGAGGTGGTAGGGGCTAGGGGTTGATCCTAGGGGATAGGTGGTAGGGGTTAGGGGTTGATCCTAGGGGATAGGGGTTAGGGGTTGATCCTAGGGGATAGGGGTTGATCCTAGGGGATAGGTGGTAGGGGCTAGGGGTTGATCCTAGGGTATAGGGGTTAGGGGTTAGGGGTTGATCCTAGGGTATAGGGGTTAGGGGTTAGGGGTTGATCCTAGGGGATAGGTGGTAGGGGTTAGGGGTTGATCCTAGGGGATACGTGGTAGGGGTTAGGGGTTGATCCTAGGGGAGAGGTGGTAGGGGTTAGGGGTTGATCCTAGGGGATAGGTGGTAGGGGTTAGGGGTTGATCCTAGGGGAGAGGTGGTAGGGGCTAGGGGTTGATCCTAGGGGAGAGGTGGTAGGGGTTAGGGGTTGATCCTAGGGGATAGGTGGTAGGGGCTAGGGGATAGGTGGTAGGGGCTAGGGGTTGATCCTAGGGGAGAGGTGGTAGGGGCTAGGGGTTGATCCTAGGGGATAGGTGGTAGGGGCTAGGGGTTGATCCTAGGGGAGAGGTGGTAGGGGTTAGGGGTTGATCCTAGGGGATAGGGGTTAGGGGTTGATCCTAGGGGATAGGTGGTAGGGGTTAGGGGTTGATCCTAGGGGAGAGGTGGTAGGGGTTAGGGGTTGATCCTAGGGGATAGGTGGTAGGGGTTAGGGGTTGATCCTAGGGGATAGGTGGTAGGGGTTAGGGGTTGATCCTAGGGGATAGGTGGTAGGGGTTAGGGGTTGATCCTAGGGGCTAGGGGTTGATCCTAGGGGTTGATCCTAGGGGTTAGGGGTTGATCCTAGGGGTTAGGGGTTGATCCTAGGGGTTGATCCTAGGCGTTAGGGGTTGATCCTAGGGGCTAGGGGTTGATCCTAGGGGTTAAGGGTTGGTTTGTGTTTCAAGGTTGGAATAACACCCTTATTGTCCTCTCCCCTCTGCAGGTGGATGTGCGTGTTGTCACTACAGAACACGCCAAGCACTTCTACAACCCTGCTGAGGTGGCTGTCAGCGTCTACAGCGACGCAAATGAGTGGGAGGTTGGTTTTCAAACACAGCTCCTGTCTAGATAGATAGAGCTTAGGTCAAAGTTGCATTTTAGCTAACCCTAACCCTTTTCCTAACCTTAACCTAATTATCCTAACCTGCTGCGTCAGTTCTCCTAACCTGCCGCGTAAATTCTCCTAACCTGCTATGAAAAGTCAATTCTGACCATAAGCAGTATACCATCTAGTGAAGACCTCAAACACAGGGTTTAGTCATGTAGAGTTATAATTGACTTCTAGTTGACTGGAGGCAGGTAGCCTAGCGGTAGCCTAGCGGTTAAAGGGTAGCCTAGCGGTTAAAGGGTAGCCTAGCGGTAGCCTAGCGGTTAAAGGGTAGCCTAGCGGTAGCCTAGCGGTTAAAGGGTAGCCTAGCGGTTAAAGCATTAGGCCAGTAACCAAAGGCAGGTAGCCTAGCGGTTAAAGGGTAGCCTAGCGGTTAAAGGGTAGCCTAGCGGTTAAAGGGTAGCCTAGCGGTTAAAGGGTAGCCTAGCGGTTAAAGGGTAGCCTAGCGGTTAAAGGGTAGCCTAGCGGTTAAAGCATTAGGCCAGTAACCAAAGGCAGGTAGCCTAGCGGTTAAAGCATTGGGAGGCAGGTAGCCTAGCGGTTAAAGCATTGGGAGGCAGGTAGCCTAGCGGTTAAAGCATTGGACCAGTAACCAAAGGCAGGTAGCCTAGCGGTTAAAGCATTGGGAGGCAGGTAGCCTAGCGGTTAAAGCATTGGGCCAGTAACCAAAGGCAGGTAGCCTAGCGGTTAAAGCATTGGGCCAGTAACCAAAGGCAGGTAGCCTAGCGGTTAAAGCATTGGACCAGTAACCAAAGGCAGGTAGCAAGCATTGGGCCAGTAACCAAATACCTGAGCCGAATACCCGAGCCGACAAGGTGAAAAATCTGTCGATGTGCCCTTGAGCAAGGCACTTAACCCAAATAGCTCCAGGGGTGACGTACTACTGTGGCTGACCCTGTAAAACAACACATTTCACTTCACCTATCCGGTATATGAGACAATAAAATATATATACTGTATTTTTTACTGGTCTTATATTTCTAAATCTAAACTGCGGTAAAAACACAGTTTGGAAATCAAATGTCTACTGCTGAAAAGAGAAGACGAATCTGTCTGTAGTTAGGCTACCAAAATAACTCATCATATTGAGTGACTAGCGGAGCGCATCTGCCATCCCCGGTAAGTGCACATATTCCTTTCTGCAATGTGTATTTATCGTCTTGCAGATGTCAGAAAGCCCTGGTTCCAGTCTCACACCAAGGTAAAGTGTTGACTGGACTCTATTGGACCCCAGTGGGGTGGGGAGGCAGGACTCAGTGGGGTGGGGAGGCAGGACTCAGTGGGGTGGGGAGGCAGGACTCAGTGGGGTGGGGAGGCAGGACTCAGTGGGGTGGGGAGGCAGGACTCAGTGGGGTTGGGAGGCAGGACTCAGTGGGGTGGGGAGGCAGGACTCAGTGGGGTGGGGAGGCAGGACTCAGTGGGGTGGGGAGGCAGGACTCAGTGGGGTGGGGAGGTACGACTCAGTGGGGTGGGGAGGGGAGGCAGGACTCAGTGGGGTGGGGAGGCAGGACTCAGTGGGGTTGGGAGGCAGGACTCAGTGGGGTGGGGAGGCAGGACTCAGTGGGGTGGGGAGGCAGGACTCAGTGGGGTTGGGAGGCAGGACTCAGTGGGGTGGGGAGGCAGGACTCAGTGGGGTGGGGTGGGGAGGCAGGACTCAGTGGGGTGGGGTTGGGAGGCAGGACTCAGTGGGGTGGGGAGGCAGGACTCAGTGGGGTGGGGAGGCAGGACTCAGTGGGGTGGGGTGGGGAGGCAGGACTCAGTGGGGTGGGGAGGCAGGACTCAGTGGGGTGGGGAGGTAGGACTCAGTGGGGTGGGGAGGCAGGACTCAGTGGGGTTGGGAGGCAGGACTCAGTGGGGTGGGGTTGGGAGGCAGGACTCAGTGGGGTGGGGAGGCAGGACTCAGTGGGGTGGGGAGGCAGGACTCAGTGGGGTGGGGTTGGGAGGCAGGACTCAGTGGGGTGGGGTTGGGAGGCAGGACTCAGTGGGGTGGGGAGGCAGGACTCAGTGGGGTGGGGAGGCAGGACTCAGTGGGGTTGAGAGGCAGGACTCAGTGGGGTGGGGAGGCAGGACTCAGTGGGGTTGGGAGGCAGGACTCAGTGGGGTGGGGAGGCAGGACTCAGTGGGGTGGGGAGGCAGGACTCAGTGGGGTGGGGAGGCAGGACTCAGTGGGGAGGGGAGGCAGGACTCAGTGGGGTGGGGAGGCAGGACTCAGTGGGGTGGGGAGGGGAGGCAGGACTCAGTGGGGTGGGGAGGCAGGACTCAGTGGGGTGGGGAGGGGAGGCAGGACTCAGTGGGGTGGGGAGGCAGGACTCAGTGGGGTGGGGAGGCAGGACTCAGTGGGGTTGGGAGGCAGGACTCAGTGGGGTGGGGAGGCAGGACTCAGTGGGGTGGGGAGGGGAGGCAGGACTCAGTGGGGTGGGGAGGCAGGACTCAGTGGGGTGGGGAGGCAGGACTCAGTGGGGTGGGGTGGGGAGGCAGGACTCAGTGGGGTGGGGAGGCAGGACTCAGTGGGGTTGGGAGGCAGGACTCAGTGGGGTGGGGAGGCAGGACTCAGTGGGGTGGGGAGGCAGGACTCAGTGGGGTGGGGAGGCAGGACTCAGTGGGGTGGGGAGGCAGGACTCAGTGGGGTGGGGAGGGGAGGCAGGACTCAGTGGGGTGGGGAGGCAGGACTCAGTGGGGTGGGGAGGCAGGACTCAGTGGGGTGGGGTGGGGAGGCAGGACTCAGTGGGGTGGGGAGGCAGGACTCAGTGGGGTTGGGAGGCAGGACTCAGTGGGGTGGGGAGGCAGGACTCAGTGGGGTTGGGAGGCAGGACTCAGTGGGGAGGGGAGGCAGGACTCAGTGGGGTGGGGAGGCAGGACTCAGTGGGGTTG
Source organism: Coregonus ussuriensis (assembly GCA_031479575.1). NCBI lineage: Eukaryota > Metazoa > Chordata > Actinopteri > Salmoniformes > Salmonidae > Coregonus > Coregonus ussuriensis. The sequence goes on along the minus strand of CM062498.1, from coordinate 8,024,812 downwards.
GGAGGCAGGACTCAGTGGGGTGGGGAGGCAGGACTCAGTGGGGTGGGGTGGGGAGGCAGGACTCAGTGGGGTGGGGAGGCAGGACTCAGTGGGGTGGGGAGGCAGGACTCAGTGGGGTGGGGAGGCAGGACTCAGTGGGGTGGGGGGAGGCAGGACTCAGTGGGGTGGGGGAGGCAGGACTCAGTGGGGTGGGGAGGCAGGACTCAGTGGGGTGGGGAGGCAGGACTCAGTGGGGTGGGGAGGCAGGACTCAGTGGGGTGGGGAGGCAGGACTCAGTGGGGTGGGGAGGCAGGACTCAGTGGGGTGGGGAGGCAGGACTCAGTGGGGTGGGGAGGCAGGACTCAGTGGGGTGGGGAGGCAGGACTCAGTGGGGTGGGGAGGCAGGACTCAGTGGGGTGGGGAGGCAGGACTCAGTGGGGTGGGGAGGCAGGACTCAGTGGGGTGGGGAGGCAGGACTCAGTGGGGTTGGGAGGCAGGACTCAGTGGGGTGGGGTTGGGAGGCAGGACTCAGTGGGGTGGGGAGGCAGGACTCAGTGGGGTTGGGAGGCAGGACTCAGTGGGGTTGGGAGGCAGGACTCAGTGGGGTGGGGTGGGGAGGCAGGACTCAGTGGGTCCAAGGATGAACCAGACTTGTGGAGGTCTACAATTTTCTTTCTGAGGTCTTGGCTGATTTCTTTGGATTTCCCTATGATGTCAAGCAAAGAGGCACTGAGTTTGAAGGTAGGCCTTGAAATACATCCACAGGTACACCTCCAATTGACTCAAATTATGTCAATTAGCCTATCAGAAGCTTCTAAAGCCATGACATCATTTTCTGGAATTTTCCAAGCTGTTTAAAGGCACAGTCAACTTAGTGTATGTAAACTTCTGACCCACTGGATTTGTGATACAGTGAATTATAAGTGAAATAATCTGTCTGTAAACAATTGTTAGAAAAATTACTTGTGTCATGCACAAAGTAGATGTCCTAACCGACTTGCCAAAACGATAGTTTGTCAACAAGACATTTGTGGAGTGGTTGAAAAAGTTTATGTATCCTTCCGACTTCAACTGTAAATGTGATAATGTTGTGAATACTGTTCCTCTTTCTTAGCTGTGGACCCAGCGCTCTGACCCTGTGCTGCACATAGAGCTGAGACGTTGGGCTGACCTCCTCGTTATAGCCCCTCTGGACGCTAACACACTGGGGAAGATCGCCAGCGGCATCTGTGACAACTTACTGGTGAGATCCTGTACTGGTAGACTGACAGGGCACGGTTAGGAATCCAAATAACTAGACAGACTGCCTGTCAACAGGGCATGGTTAGGATCCTCCATAACTAGACAGACTGCCTGTCAACAGGGCATGGTTAGGATCCTCCATAACTAGACAGACTGCCTGTCAACAGGGCATGGTTAGGATCCTCCATAACTAGACAGACTGCCTGTCAACAGGGCATGGTTCCTCCATAACTAGACAGACTGCCTGTCAACAGGGCATGGTTAGGATCCTCCATAACTAGACAGACTGCCTGTCAACAGGGCATGGTTAGGATCCTCCATAACTAGACAGACTGCCTGTCAACAGGACATGGTTAGGATCCTCCATAACTAGACAGACTGCCTGTCAACAGGGCATGGTTAGGATCCTCCATAACTAGACAGACTGCCTGTCAACAGGGCATGGTTAGGATCCTCCATAACTAGACAGACTGCCTGTCAACAGGGCATGGATCCTCCATAACTAGACAGACTGCCTGTCAACAGGACATGGTTAGGATCCTCCATAACTAGACAGACTGCCTGTCAACAGGGCATGGTTAGGATCCTCCATAACTAGACAGACTGCCTGTCAACAGGGCATGGTTAGGATCCTCCATAACTAGACAGACTGCCTGTCAACAGGGCATGGTTAGGATCCTCCATAACTAGACAGACTGCCTGTCAACAGGGCATGGTTCCTCCATAACTAGACAGACTGCCTGTCAACAGGGCATGGTTAGGATCCCGCTACTCAAATTGGAGTGGGTCTAGGGTTTCTGGGATAATGGCGTTGATGTGAGCCATGACCAGCCTTTCAAAGCATTTCATGGCTACCGACGTGAGTGCTACGGGGCGGTACTCATTTAGGCAGGTTACCTTCACTTCCTTGGGAACAGGGACTATGGTGGTTTCCTTGAAACATGTTGGTATTACAGACTCGGTCAGGGAGAGGTTGAAAATGTCAGTGAAAACTCTTGCCAGTTGGTCCGCGCATGCTCTGAGTACACATCCTGGTAATTCGTCTGGCCCCGCGGCCTTGTGAATGTTGACCTGTTTAAAGGTCTTGCTCACAACGGCTACGGAGAGCGTGATCACACAGTCGTCTGGAACAGCTGGTGCTCTCATGCATGCTTCAGTGTTGCTTGCTTCGAAGCAAGCATAAAAGGCATTTAGCTCATCTGGTAGGCTTGCGTCACTAGGAAGCTCGCAACTGGGTTTCCCTTTGCAGTCCGTAATAGTTGGCAAGCCCTGCCACATCCGACGAGCGTCAGAGCCGGTGTAGTAGGATTCAGTCTTTGTCCTGTATTGACGCTTTGCCCATCTTGCCGAGGCACGGAAAATCCAGCCAACTGTATGTTATCTGTGTCGTCGTTCAGCCACAACTCGGTGAAACATAAGATATAAATTTTTTTTATGTCCTGTTGGTAGGATAGTCTCGAGCGGAGATCATCCAGTTTATTCTCCAGTGATTGCACGTTGGCCATTAGAACGGATGGTAGAGGCGGGTTACCGACTCGCCGAAGAATTCTCACAAGGCGGGTTATACATCCTGGTCTCCTCCCCCTGTATTTCCTTATTTTCTTCATGTGAATGACGGGGATTTGGGCCTGGTCTCGGAGAAGGAGTATATCCTTCGCGTCGGACTCATAGAAAAATAATTGTACTCAGTTCGAGGTGAGTAATCGCTGTTCTGATATTCAGAAGCTCTTTTCGGTCATAAGAGACTGTAGCAGCAACATTATGTACAAAATACGTTTCAAACAATGTGAAAAAACACACAAAATAGCACGGTTGGTTAGGAGCCCGTAAAACGGCAGTCATCCCCTCCGGCGCCATACCCAACCATTTCTATATTCTACTTTACTCTCCTATACTCTATTCTACTGTACTATACTCAATTTTGCTCTACTATACTCTAATGTACTCTACTATACTATATTGTACTCTACTATACTCTATTGTACTCTACTCTACTGTACTCTACTATACTATATTGTACTCTACTATACTCTATTGTACTCTACTGTACTATACTATACTCTATTGTACTCTACTGTACTATACTATACTGTACTCTACTATACTCTATTGTACTCTACTATACTCTATTGTACTCTACTATACTCTATTGTACTCTACTATACTCTATTGTACTCTACTCTACTGTACTCTACTATACTATATTGTACTCTACTATACTCTATTGTACTCTACTGTACTATACTATACTCTATTGTACTCTACTGTACTATACTATACTGTACTCTACTATACTCTATTGTACTCTACTATACTCTATTGTACTCTACTATACTCTATTGTACTCTACTCTACTGTACTCTACTATACTATATTGTACTCTACTATACTCTATTGTACTCTACTGTACTATACTATACTCTATTGTACTCTACTGTACTATACTATACTGTACTCTACTATACTCTATTGTACTCTACTATACTCTATTGCACTCTACTATACTCTACTGTACTCTAGCCTAATGTCCTCTACTCCTTGTCAGACGTGTGTGGTGCGGGCCTGGGACACCAGCCGTCCTCTGCTCTTCTGTCCGGCGATGAACACTGCTATGTGGCATCACCCCATCACCTCCCGCCAGGTGGACAGCCTTAAACAGTTTGGCTACGTTGAGATCCCCTGTATCGCCAAGAAACTGGTCTGTGGAGACCAAGGTATGTGGTGATATTTCATGACGTGTGGAGAAAAGTCTTTACAATAGGAATGTTTAGATTGATGAATGAAACTTGTGTTAGTCGTTCATCACTGCTAAATAAAAACTGATCAAAACTATTTAATTCTATCTGGATAATGTAACTATATACTGTATATATCTTTCCCCTTTCTACCTCTTATCTGTTTTATTGTGGTTTTAGACATTGTTGAGTAACTTGGAATGTGACTTTACAGGTAAAGGGGCCATGGCAGAGGTGTCAACGATAGTAGATGTTGTGAAACAGTTCATCCAGAAAGCTGCCGAGTCTCCTCTGGACGTAGAGGAGCAGGCCAGGGGCTGTGAATAATAATGAGCCACAGACGACCAATAATCTGCAGATAGACCCCTAGACCCACGTGGAGATCTGAGAGGATGTGATTGGAAGGTGAAACTTCCACCTGGCCTATCAGAGGGCAAGGTGGCCCATTACCATAATCACCTGTCAAATCTTCTCAAATCTCCCTCAACAAGTGCGTAGGGTCAAGGGGGTCCATTTGGGATGAAGATTGCTGCAGTTATTTCTGATGTAATCATTTGAATGAAATGAACTGATTAATTGCATTGAAGCCAAATGTTAAAAAGAGACGGAGTTTGTAATAAATGTTTGTATTTTATTTTGTCAAGGAATTTTTTGTGTCGGATATTCTTGCTGACTTGGATTAGCAGCAACGGCTGCTGTGTGAGTGTTATGTCATGTTTCTTAAGTGTTATGTCGTGTTTCTTAAGTGTTATGTCATGTTTCTTAAGTGTTATGTCGTGTTTTGTTATGTCATGTTTCTTAGTAAGGTCCCATGGTGACTCTTGCAATAGGTTATGGATGTGATTCTGATCTGGACTCTTCGCTGGCCACTCCAGAAAAGTCCAGCGTTTATTCTTGAACCATTCCGGGGTGCTTTTTGATGTGTGTTTGGGGTCGTTGTCCTGCTGGAAGACCCACAACCTTGAATAGAGATCCAGTTTTTGGACACTGGGTTGAACATTGGACTCAATAAGACCTGATCATCTGCTGATTTCATAATGTCTTGCAGATGTTTGTATTTATTATGGATCCCCATTAGTTCCTGCCAAGGCAGCAGCTACTCTTCCTGGGGTTTATTATGGATCCCCATTAGTTCCTGCCAAGGCAGCAGCTACTCTTCCTGGGGTTTATTATGGATCCCCATTAGTTCCTGCCAAGGCAGCAGCTACTCTTCCTGGGGTTTATTATGGATCCCCATTAGTTCCTGCCAAGGCAGCAGCTACTCTTCCTGGGGTTTATTATGGATCCCCATTAGTTCCTGCCAAGGCAGCAGCTACTCTTCCTGGGGTTTATTATGGATCCCCATTAGTTCCTGCCAAGGCAGCAGCTACTCTTCCTGGGGTTTATTATGGATCCCCATTAGTTCCTGCCAAGGCAGCAGCTACTCTTCCTGGGGTTTATTATGGATCCCCATTAGTTCCTGCCAAGGCAGCAGCTACTCTTCCTGGGGTTTATTATGGATCCCCATTAGTTCCTGTCAAGGCAGCAGCTACTCTTCCTGGGGTTTATTATGGATCCCCATTAGTTCCTGCCAAGGCAGCAGCTACTCTTCCTGGGGTTTATTATGGATCCCCATTAGTTCCTGCCAAGGCAGCAGCTACTCTTCCTGGGGTTTATTATGGATCCCCATTAGTTCCTGCCAAGGCAGTAGCTACTCTTCCTGGGTTTTATTATGGATCCCCATTAGTTCCTGCCAAGGCAGCAGCTACTCTTCCTGGGGTTTATTATGGATCCCCATTAGTTCCTGTCAAGGCAGCAGCTACTCTTCCTGGGGTTTATTATGGATCCCCATTAGTTCCTGCCAAGGCAGCAGCTACTCTTCCTGGGGTTTATTATGGATCCCCATTAGTTCCTGCCAAGGCAGCAGCTACACTTCCTGGGGTTTATTATGGATCCCCATTAGTTCCTGCCAAGGCAGTAGCTACTCTTCCTGGGTTTTATTATGGATCCCCATTAGTTCCTGCCAAGGCAGCAGCTACTCTTCCTGGGGTTTATTATGGATCCCCATTAGTTCCTGCCAAGGCAGCAGCTACTCTTCCTGGGGTTTATTATGGATCCCCATTAGTTCCTGCCAAGGCAGCAGCTACTCTTCCTGGGGTTTATGATGGATCCCCATTAGTTCCTGCCAAGGCAGCAGCTACTCTTCCTGGGGTTTATTATGGATCCCCATTAGTTCCTGCCAAGGCAGCGGCTACTCTTCCTGGGGTTTATTATGGATCCCCATTAGTTCCTGCCAAGGCAGCGGCTACTCTTCCTGGGGTTTATTATGGATCCCCATTAGTTCCTGCCAAGGCAGCGGCTACTCTTCCTGGGGTTTATTATGGATCCCCATTAGTTCCTGCCAAGGCAGCGGCTACTCTTCCTGGGGTTTATTATGGATCCCCATTAGTTCCTGCCAAGGCAGCGGCTACTCTTCCTGGGGTTTATTATGGATCCCCATTAGTTCCTGCCAAGGCAGCGGCTACTCTTCCTGGGGTTTATTATGGATCCCCATTAGTTCCTGCCAAGGCAGCGGCTACTCTTCCTGGGGTTTATTATGGATCCCCATTAGATCCTGCCAAGGCAGCAGCTACTCTTCCTGGGGTTGATTATGGATCCCCATTAGTTCCTGCCAAGGCAGCGGCTACTCTTCCTGGGGTTTATTATGGATCCCCATTAGTTCCTGCCAAGGCAGCGGCTACTCTTCCTGGGGTTTATTAAGGATCCCCATTAGTTCCTGCCAAGGCAGCGGCTACTCTTCCTGGGGTTTATTATGGATCCCCATTAGTTCCTGCCAAGGCAGCGGCTACTCTTCCTGGGGTTTATTATGGATCCCCATTAGTTCCTGCCAAGGCAGCGGCTACTCTTCCTGGGGTTTATTATGGATCCCCATTAGTTCCTGCCAAGGCAGCGGCTACTCTTCCTGGGGTTTATTATGGATCCCCATTAGTTCCTGCCAAGGCAGCGGCTACTCTTCCTGGGGTTTATTATGGATCCCCATTAGTTCCTGCCAAGGCAGCGGCTACTCTTCCTGGGGTTTATTATGGATCCCCATTAGTTCCTGCCAAGGCAGCGGCTACTCTTCCTGGGGTTTATTATGGATCCCCATTAGTTCCTGCCAAGGCAGCGGCTACTCTTCCTGGGGTTTATTATGGATCCCCATTAGTTCCTGCCAAGGCAGCAGCTACTCTTCCTGGGGTTTATTATGGATCCCCATTAGTTCCTGCCAAGGCAGCAGCTACTCTTCCTGGGGTTTATTATGGATCCCCATTAGTTCCTGCCAAGGCAGCAGCTACTCTTCCTGGGGTTTATTATGGATCCCCATTAGTTCCTGCCAAGGCAGCAGCTACTCTTCCTGGGGTTTATTATGGATCCCCATTAGTTCCTGCCAAGGCAGCAGCTACTCTTCCTGGGGTTGATTATGGATCCCCATTAGTTCCTGCCAAGGCAGCGGCTACTCTTCCTGGGGTTTATTATGGATCCCCATTAGTTCCTGCCAAGGCAGCGGCTACTCTTCCTGGGGTTTATTAAGGATCCCCATTAGTTCCTGCCAAGGCAGCGGCTACTCTTCCTGGGGTTTATTAAGGATCCCCATTAGTTCCTGCCAAGGCAGCGGCTACTCTTCCTGGGGTTTATTATGGATCCCCATTAGTTCCTGCCAAGGCAGCGGCTACTCTTCCTGGGGTTTATTATGGATCCCCATTAGTTCCTGCCAAGGCAGCGGCTACTCTTCCTGGGGTTTATTATGGATCCCCATTAGTTCCTGCCAAGGCAGCGGCTACTCTTCCTGGGGTTTATTATGGATCCCCATTAGTTCCTGCCAAGGCAGCAGCTACTCTTCCTGGGGTATATTATGGATCCCCATTAGATCCTGCCAAGGCAGCAGCTACTCTTCCTGGGGTTGATTATGGATCCCCATTAGTTCCTGCCAAGGCAGCAGCTACTCTTCCTGGGGTTTATTAAGGATCCCCATTAGTTCCTGCCAAGGCAGCAGCTACTCTTCCTGGGGTTTATTAAGGATCCCCATTAGTTCCTGCCAAGGCAGCGGCTACTCTTCCTGGGGTTTATTAAGGATCCCCATTAGTTCCTGCCAAGGCAGCGGCTACTCTTCCTGGGGTTTATTATGGATCCCCATTAGTTCCTGCCAAGGCAGCGGCTACTCTTCCTGGGGTTTATTATGGATCCCCATTAGTTCCTGCCAAGGCAGCGGCTACTCTTCCTGGGGTTTATTATGGATCCCCATTAGTTCCTGCCAAGGCAGCGGCTACTCTTCCTGGGGTTTATTATGGATCCCCATTAGTTCCTGCCAAGGCAGCGGCTACTCTTCCTGGGGTTTATTATGGATCCCCATTAGATCCTGCCAAGGCAGCAGCTACTCTTCCTGGGGTTGATTATGGATCCCCATTAGTTCCTGCCAAGGCAGCAGCTACTCTTCCTGGGGTTTATTATGGATCCCCATTAGTTCCTGCCAAGGCAGCGGCTACTCTTCCTGGGGTTTATTAAGGATCCCCATTAGTTCCTGCCAAGGCAGCGGCTACTCTTCCTGGGGTTTATTATGGATCCCCATTAGTTCCTGCCAAGGCAGCGGCTACTCTTCCTGGGGTTTATTATGGATCCCCATTAGTTCCTGCCAAGGCAGCGGCTACTCTTCCTGGGGTTTATTATGGATCCCCATTAGTTCCTGCCAAGGCAGCGGCTACTCTTCCTGGGGTTTATTATGGATCCCCATTAGTTCCTGCCAAGGCAGCGGCTACTCTTCCTGGGGTTTATTATGGATCCCCATTAGTTCCTGCCAAGGCAGCGGCTACTCTTCCTGGGGTTTATTATGGATCCCCATTAGTTCCTGCCAAGGCAGCGGCTACTCTTCCTGGGGTTTATTATGGATCCCCATTAGTTCCTGCCAAGGCAGCAGCTACTCTTCCTGGGGTTTATTATGGATCCCCATTAGTTCCTGCCAAGGCAGCAGCTACTCTTCCTGGGGTTTATTATGGATCCCCATTAGTTCCTGCCAAGGCAGCAGCTACTCTTCCTGGGGTTTATTATGGATCCCCATTAGTTCCTGCCAAGGCAGCAGCTACTCTTCCTGGGGTTTATTATGGATCCCCATTAGTTCCTGCCAAGGCAGCAGCTACTCTTCCTGGGGTTTATTAAGGATCCCCATTAGTTCCTGCCAAGGCAGCAGCTACTCTTCCTGGGGTTTATTATGGATCCCCATTAGTTCCTGCCAAGGCAGCAGCTACTCTTCCTGGGGTTTATTATGGATCCCCATTAGTTCCTGCCAAGGCAGCAGCTACACTTCCTGGGGTTTATTATGGATCCCCATTAGTTCCTGCCAAGGCAGCAGCTACTCTTCCTGGGGTTTATTATGGATCCCCATTAGATCCTGCCAAGGCAGCAGCTACTCTTCCTGGGGTTGATTATGGATCCCCATTAGTTCCTGCCAAGGCAGCAGCTACTCTTCCTGGGGTTTATTAAGGATCCCCATTAGTTCCTGCCAAGGCAGCAGCTACTCTTCCTGGGGTTTATTAAGGATCCCCATTAGTTCCTGCCAAGGCAGCGGCTACTCTTCCTGGGGTTTATTAAGGATCCCCATTAGTTCCTGCCAAGGCAGCGGCTACTCTTCCTGGGGTTTATTATGGATCCCCATTAGTTCCTGCCAAGGCAGCGGCTACTCTTCCTGGGGTTTATTATGGATCCCCATTAGTTCCTGCCAAGGCAGCGGCTACTCTTCCTGGGGTTTATTATGGATCCCCATTAGTTCCTGCCAAGGCAGCGGCTACTCTTCCTGGGGTTTATTATGGATCCCCATTAGTTCCTGCCAAGGCAGCGGCTACTCTTCCTGGGGTTTATTATGGATCCCCATTAGTTCCTGCCAAGGCAGCGGCTACTCTTCCTGGGGTTTATTATGGATCCCCATTAGTTCCTGCCAAGGCAGCGGCTACTCTTCCTGGGGTTTATTATGGATCCCCATTAGTTCCTGCCAAGGCAGCGGCTACTCTTCCTGTGGTTTATTATGGATCCCCATTAGTTCCTGCCAAGGCAGCGGCTACTCTTCCTGGGGTTTATTATGGATCCCCATTAGTTCCTGCCAAGGCAGCGGCTACTCTTCCTGGGGTTTATTATGGATCCCCATTAGTTCCTGCCAAGGCAGCGGCTACTCTTCCTGGGGTTTATTATGGATCCCCATTAGTTCCTGCCAAGGCAGCAGCTACTCTTCCTGGGGTTTATTATGGATCCCCATTAGTTCCTGCCAAGGCAGCAGCTACTCTTCCTGGGGTTTATTAAATCAAATCAAATCAAATGTATTGGTCACATACACGTGTTTAGCAGATGTTATTGCGAGTGTAGCGAAATGCTTGTGCTTCTAGTTCCGACAGTGCAGCAATATCTAGCAAGTAATATCTAACAGTTCCACAACAAATACCCAATACACACAAATCTAAGTAAAGGAATGGAATAAGAATATATAAATATATGGATGAGTAATGTCATTATCAGAGTGGCATAGGCTAAGATGCAATAGATATTATAGAATACAGTATATACATATGAGATGGGGAATGCAAGATATGTAAACATTATTCGGGTGGTAGTTGTCTTTGATGATCTTTTTGGTCTTCCTGTGACATCGGGTGCTGTAGGTGTCCTGGAGGGCAGGTAGTTTGCCCCCGGTAATGCGCGATGCAGACCGCACCACCCTCTGGAGAGCCCTGATACAGCCCGACAGGATGCTCTCAATTGTCTGTAAAGGTTTATGAGGTTTTAAGGTGATAAGCCACATTTCTTCAGCCTCCTGAGGTTGAAGAGGCTCTGTTGCACCTTCTTCACCACACTGTCTGTGTGGGTGGACCATTTCAGATAGTCTGTGATGTGTACGCCAAGGAACTTGATGCTTTCCACCTTCTCCACTGCGGTCCCGTCGATGTGGATAGGGGGGTACACCCTCTGCTGTTTCCTGAAGTCCACGATCATCTCCTTTGTTTTGTTGACGTTGAGGTAGAGGTTATTTTCCTGGCACCACACTCCCAGAGCCCTCACCTCCTCCCTGTAGGCGGTCTCGTCATTGTTGGTAATCAAGCCTACTACTGTTGTGTCGTCTGCAAACTTGATGATTGATGACTGGTCTGCACATGCTCTGAGGACGCGGCTAGGAATGCTGTCTGGGCCAGCAGCCTTGCGAGGGTTAACACGTTTAAATGTCTTACTCACGTCGGCCACAGAGAAGGAGAGCCCACAGTCCTTGGTAGCTGGCCGCGTCGGTGGCACTGTGTTATCCTCAAAGCGGGCAAAGAACTTGTTTAGCTTGTCTGGAAGCAAGACGTCGGTGTCCACGACGTGGCTGGTTTTCCTATTATAGTCTGTGATTGTCTGTAAACCCTGCCACATACATCTCGGGTCTGAGCCGTTGAATTGCGACTCCACTTTGTCTCGATATTGACGTTTTGCCTGTTTGATTGCCTTGCGGAGTGAGTAGCTACACTGTTTGTATTCGGCCATATTCCCAGTCACCTTGCCATGGTTGAATGCGGTGGTTCGTGCTTTCAGTTTTTCGCGAATGCTGGCATCTATCCACGGTTTCTGGTTAGGGTAGGTTTTAATAGTCACAGTGGGTACAACATCTCCTATACACTTCCTAATAAACCCACTCACCGAATCTGCGTATACGTCTACATTATTCTCAGAGGCTACCCGGAACATATCCCAGTCCACGTGATCAAAACAATCTTGAAGCGTGGATTCCGATTGGTCCGACCAGCGTTGAATAGTCCTTAGCACGGGTGCTTCCTGTTTGAGTTTCTGCCTATAGGAAGGGAGGAGCAAAATGGAGTCGTGATCAGATTTGCCGAATGGAGGGCGGGGGAGGGCCTTGTAGGCATCGCGGAAGTTAGTGTAACAATGGTCCAGTGTTTTTCCATCTCGAGTGCTACAGTCAATATGCTGATAAAATTTTGGTAGCCTTTTTCTCAAATTTGCTTTGTTAAAATCCCCAGCTACAATAAATGCAGCCTCAGGATATATGGTTTCCAGTTTGCATAAAGTCAAGTGAAGTTCCTTGAGGACCGTCGTGGCATCAGCTTGAGGGGGAATATACACGGCTGTAACAATAACCGAAGAGAATTCTCTTGGGAGGAATCAGGTCAGGTGAACAAAATGACTTGAGTTCCTGTATGTTGCTACAATTACACCATGAGTCGTTAATCATGAAACATACAGTGGGGGAAAAAAGTATTTAGTCAGCCACCAATTGTGCAAGTTCTCCCACTTAGAAAGATGAGAGAGGCCTGTAATTTTCATCATAGGTACACGTCAACTATGACAGACAAAATGAGAAAAAAAAATCCAGAAAATCACATTGTAGGATTTTTAATGAATTTATTAGCAAATTATGGTGGAAAATAAGCATTTGGTCAATAACAAAAGTTTCTCAATACTTTGTTATATACCCTTTGTTGGCAATGACACAGGTCAAACGTTTTCTGTAAGTCTTCACAAGGTTTTTACACACTGTTGCTGGTATTTTGGCCCATTCCTCCATGCAGATCTCCTCTAGAGCAGTGATGTTTTGGGGCTGTCGCTGGGCAACACGGACTTTCAACTCCCTCCAAAGATTTTCTATGGGGTTGAGATCTGGAGACTGGCTAGGCCACTCCAGGACCTTGAAATGCTTCTTACGAAGCCACTCCTTCGTTGCCCGGGCGGTGTGTTTGGGATCATTGTCATGCTGAAAGACCCAGCCACGTTTCATCTTCAATGCCCTTGCTGATGGAAGGAGGTTTTCACTCAAAATCTCACGATACATGGCCCCATTCATTCTTTCCTTTACACGGATCAGTCGTCCTGGTCCCTTTGCAGAAAAACAGCCCCAAAGCATGATGTTTCCACCCCCATGCTTCACAGTAGGTATGGTGTTCTTTGGATGCAACTCAGCATTCTTTGTCCTCCAAACACAACAAGTTGTTTTTACCAAAAAGTTCTATTTTGGTTTCATCTGACCATATGACATTCTCCCAATCCTCTTCTGGATCATCCAAATGCACTCTAGCAAACTTCAGACGGGCCTGGACATGTACTGGCTTAAGCAGGGGGACACGTCTGGCACTGCAGGATTTGAGTCCCTGGCGGCGTAGTGTGTTACTGATGGTAGGCTTTGTTACTTTGGTCCCAGCTCTCTGCAGGTCATTCACTAGGTCCCCCCGTGTGGTTCTGGGATTTTTGCTCACCGTTCTTGTGATCATTTTGACCCCACGGGGTGAGATCTTGCGTGGAGCCCCAGATCGAGGGAGATTATCAGTGGTCTTGTATGTCTTCCATTTCCTAATAATTGCTCCCACAGTTGATTTCTTCAAACCAAGCTAGCTGCTTACCTATTGCAGATTCAGTCTTCCCAGCCTGGTGCAGGTCTACAATTTTGTTTCTGGTGTCCTTTGACAGCTCTTTGGTCTTGGCCATAGTGGAGTTTGGAGTGTGACTGTTTGAGGTTGTGGACAGGTGTCTTTTATACTGATAACAAGTTCAAACAGGTGCCATTAATACAGGTAACGAGTGGAGGACAGAGGAGCCTCTTAAAGAAGAAGTTACAGGTCTGTGAGAGCCAGAAATCTTGCTTGTTTGTAGGTGACCAAATACTTATTTTCCACCATAATTTGCAAATAAATTCATAAAAAATCCTACAATGTGATTTTCTGGATTTTTTCCCCTCAATTTGTCTGTCATAGTTGACGTGTACCTATGATGAAAATTACAGGCCTCTCTCATCTTTTTAAGTGGGAGAACTTGCACAATTGGTGGCTGACTAAATACTTTTTTCCCCCACTGTATTCCCTGTCTTAGGTCAGGTAGGATCACCACTTTATTTTAAGAATGTGAAATGTCAGAATAATAGTAGAGAGAATGATTTATTTCAGCTTTTATTTCTTTCATCACATTCCTAGTGGGTCAGAAGTTTACATACACTCAATTAGTATTTGGTAGCATTGCCTTTAAAATGTTTAACTTGGGTCAAACGTCTCAGGTAGCCTTCCACAAGCTTCCCACAATAAGTTGGGTGAATTTTGGCCCATTCCTCCTGACAGAGCTGGTGTAACTGAGTCAGGTTTGTAGGCCTCCTTGCTCGCACACGCTTATTCAGTTCTGCCCACACATTTTCTATAGGATTGAGGTCAGGGCTTTGTGATGGCCACTCCAACACCTTGACTTTGTTGTCCTTAAGCCATTTTGCCACAACTTTGGAAGTATGCTTGGGGTCATTGTCCATTTGGAAGACCCATTTGCGACCAAGCTTTAACTTCCTGACTGATGTCTTGAGATGTTGCTTCAATATATCCACATAATTTTCCTTCCTCATGATGCCATCTATTTTGTGAGTTGCACCAGTCGCTCCTGCAGCAAAGCACCCCCACAGCATGATGCTGCCACCCCCATGCTTCACGGTTGGGATGGTGTTCTTCGGCTTGCGAGCATCCCCCTTTTCCTCCAAACATAACGATGGTCATTATGGCCAAACAGTTCTATTTTTGTTTCATCAGACCAGATTTGCACTTTTCGCACCAAAGTACGTTCATCTCTAGGAGACAGAACGCGTCTCCTTCCTGAGCGGTATGACGGCTGCGTGGTCCCATGGTGTTTATACTTGCGTACTATTGTTTGTACAGATGAACGTGGTACCTTCAGGCGTTTGGAAATTGCTCCCAACGATGAACCAGACTTGTGGATGTCTACAATTTTTTTCTGAGGTCTTGGCTGATTTCTTTCGATTTTCCCATGATGTCAAGCAAAGAGGCACTGAGTTTGAAGGTAGGCCTTGAAATACATCCACAGGTACACCTTCAATTGACTCAAATTATGTCAATTAGCCTATCAGAAGCTTCTAAAGCCATGACATAATTGTCTGGAATTTTCCAAGCTGTTTAAAGGCACAGTCAACTTAGTGTATGTAAACTTCTGACCCACTGGAAATGTGATACAGTGAATTATAAGTGAAATAATCTGTCTGTAAACAATTGTTGGAAAAATTACTTGTGTCATGCACAAAGTAGATGTCCTAACCGACTTGCCAAAACTATAGTTTGTTAACAAGAAATGTGTGGAGTGGTTGAAAAACGAGTTTTATTGACTCCAACCTAAGTGTATGTAAACTTCCGACTTCAACTGTACATATTACCTCAACTACCTCGACTAACCCCGTGCCCCCGCACATTGACTCGGTGCAGGTACCCCCTGTATATAGCCTCACTACTGTTATTTTACTGCTGCTCTTTAATTATTTGTTACTTTTATTAATTTTTTTTTAATGTTTTGGGGATATTTGTTTGGTATTCTTTCTTAAAACTGCATTGTTGGTTAAGGGCTTGTAAGCATCTACACCTGTGGTATTCGGCGCATGTGGCCAATAACATGTGATTTGGTTGGAAATGTGGTTATTGTTTTGGACTTATGTATGTTCGAGGTCAAATCAACAGATGAAGTGAAAAGAAACCTTTGGGAGGGGCCCACCCCAACAGCCCTCCTACTACAGCCTGGGAGGGGCCCACCCCAACAGCCCTCCTACTACAGCCTGGGAGGGGCCCTCCTACTACAGCCCTCCTACTACAGCCTGGGAGGGGCCCTCCTACTACAGCCCTCCTACTACAGCCTGGGAGGGGCCCTCCTACTACAGCCCTCCTACTACAGCCTGGGAGGGGCCCTCCTACTACAGCCCTCCTACTACAGCCTGGGAGGGGCCCTCCTACTACAGCCCTCCTACTACAGCCTGGGAGGGGCCCACCCCAACAGCCCTCCTACTACAGCCTGGGAGGGGCCCTCCTACTACAGCCCTCCTACTACAGCCTGGGAGGGGCCCTCCTACTACAGCCCTCCTACTACAGCCTAGGAGGGGCCCACCCCAACAGCCCTCCTACTACAGCCTAGGAGGGGCCCACCCCAACAGCCCTCCTACTACAGCCTGGGAGGGGCCCACCCCAACAGCCCTCCTACTACAGCCTAGGAGGGGCCCACCCCAACAGCCCTCCTACTACAGCCTGGGAGGGGCCCACCCCAACAGCCCTCCTACTACAGCCTGGGAGGGGGCCCTCCTACTACAGCCCTCCTACTACAGCCTGGGAGGGGCCCTCCCCAACAGCCCTCCTACTACAGCCCTCCTACTACAGCCTGGGAGGGGCCCTCCTACTACAGCCCTCCTACTACAGCCTAGGAGGGGCCCTCCTACTACAGCCCTCCTACTACAGCCTGGGAGGGGCCCTCCTACTACAGCCCTCCTACCACACTCCCACGCCCATGGAGGTTCTAGCATCAGGCAGGGCCATGACTACATCAGTTCCTGACTAGCAACAGAGATGTATTGGCTGTCTAGATGTGTAAGGTGTTGACTCAGCCTAGTAGGAGGTTATAAATACATGTGCTTGTGTCATTGTAATGCTCCTCCCCTTAGTAAAGGTGTGTTATTGTAATGCTCCTCCCCCTAGTAAAGGTGTGTTATTGTAATGCTCCTCCCCCTAGTAAAGGTGTGTTATTGTGATGCTCCTCCCCCTAGTAAAGGTGTGTTATTGTGATGCTCCTCCCCCTAGTAAAGGTGTGTTATTGTGATGCTCCTCCCCCTAGTAAAGGTGTGTTATTGTGATGCTCCTCCCCCTAGTAAAGGTGTGTTATTGTGATGCTCCTCCCCCCTAGTAAAGGTGTGTTATTGTGATGCTCCTCCCCCTAGTAAAGGTGTGTTATTGTGATGCTCCTCCCCCTAGTAAAGGTGTGTTATTGTGATGCTCCTCCCCCTAGTAAAGGTGTGTTATTGTAATGCTCCTCCCCCCTAGTAAAGGTGTGTTATTGTAATGCTCCTCCCCCCTAGTGGTGGGTGTGGTTATTGTAATGCTCCTCCCCCCTAGTGGTGGGTGTGGTTATTGTAATGCTCCTCCCCCCTAGTGGTGGGTGTGGTTATTGTAATGCTCCTCCCCCCTAGTGGTGGGTGTGGTTAGTTGTGAAAGACATGAAGAAGAAGAAAAAAAAATCAATCACTTTAATATTTGTTTTTTTTCCCTCCAAACAAACAACTAATCTCTTCCACATTTTATACACTAGCTCTGCAAATAAGAAATACAATTTTAATAATAGCATAGAGAAAAAATAAATGTAGAAAAGTGTTAAACATTTTTTTTTTGGGACGCTTCTACCAAATGGAAGTAGCTGCTTTCATGTTAAGCTGAAATGTTGGTAGCGAACTAGCTAGCATACAGCCATGGTGATGATAACAGAAGGCCGTGTCTGCCTCCCAAATGAAACCCTAGCCCCTACATAGTGCATTAGCTCTGGTCTAAAGTAGTGCACTATATAGAGAAATAGGGTGACATTTGGGACGTGCTAGTCTCGTGGTCCGTCTCATAGACGGCTATAGCTGCAAACAGACAGTGCTGCACCTGCAAGACAGACGGATATCCTAAACAAAATTGCACATCTTCGTAAAGAAAAATCAATTAAAATCCAATCATTGGTTCATCACCTGGACAGAGGAAGAAAACAAAAGCAACTGAAAGCTTGACAATACAGTGCCCCCCCCCTTCAGAAAGTATTCAAAACACAATGACTTTTTCCACATTTTGTTGATTGAATTTAAAATGGATTCAATTGAGATTTGTGTCACTGGCCTACACACAATACCCCATAATGTCAAAGTGATTTTAATTTTTGTTTACATTTTTACAAATGAATAAAAAATGAAAAGCTGAAATGTCTTGAGTCAATAAGTATTCAACCCCTTTGTTATGGCAAGCCTAAATAAGTTCAGGAGAGAAAACATAGTGTATGTGTATTGATACACCATCCAAAATTGTAATTAATAACTTCACCATGCTCAAAGAATAAAAATATTGTTACACATCTACCAATAGGTGCCCTTCATTGTGAGGTATTGGGAAACCTCCCTGGGTCGTTGTGGTTGAATCTGTGTTTGAAATTCACTGCTCGACTGAGGGACCTTATAGATAATTGTATGTGTGGTGTACAGAGATGAGGTATTCATTCAAAAATCATGTTAGTCACTACAAAGATACAGGCGTCCTTCCTAACTTGGTTGCCGGAGAGGAAGGATACTGCTCCGGGATTTCACAATGAGGCTAATGTTGACTTTAAAACAGTTATAGTTTAATGGCTGTGAAAGGAAAAAAACTGAGGATGGAGGATGGATCAACCACATTGTAGTTACTCCACAATACTAACCTAATTGACATAGTGAAAAGAAAGAAGTCTGTACAGAATTTTTTTTAAATTCCTAAACATGCATCCTGTTTGCAACAAGGCACTAAAGTAATACTGCAAAAAATGTGGCAAAGCAATTAACTTTATGTCCTGAACACGGTGTTATGTTTGGGGCAAATCAAACACAACACATTACTGAGTACCACTCTCCATATCTTCAAACATAGTGGTGGCTGCATCATGTTATGGGTATGCTTGTCATCGTAAAAAAAAAAAAGAAACCGAATGGAGCTAAGCACAGGCAAAATCCTAGAGGAAAACCTGGTTCAGTCTGCTTTGCACCAGACACTGGGAGATGAATTCACCTTTCAGCAGGACAATAACCTAAAACACAAGGCCAAATCTACACTGGAGTTGCTTACCAAGACGACATTGAATGTTCCTGAGTGGCCGAGTTGCAGTTTGAATTAAATCTACTTTAAAATCTATGGCAAGACCTGAAAATGGTTGTCTAGCAATGATCAACAACAAATTTGACAGAGCTTAAATATTTTTTTTAAGAATAAATGGGCAAATATTGAACAATCCAGGTGTGCAAAGCTCTTAGAGACTTACCCAAAAAGACTCAAAGTTGTAATCGCTGCCAAAGGGTGCTTTCTCCAAAGTATTGACTCAGGGTTGTGAATACTTAACAGTATGTAAATGAGATAATTCTGTATTTAAATTTCAATAAAATCTTAAATTCTACAAACATGTTGTTTTCACTTTGTCATTATGGGGTATTGGGTGTAGATGGGTGAGTTTTACTTTATATTTTTTTTACATCCGTTTTGAATTCAAGCTGTAACAAATTGTGGAATAAGTCAAGGGGTATGAATACTTTCTGAAGGCACTGTTGATGCGTCACAATATAAAAGTACATTTGGTGCAACGTTTTTTTCTGCCCAATAGAACACCAAAAAACTACTAGTATTTTATTTTGTATGAACGAATCTGCACAGAATTTTATAATTTCACCCGTTCTGGAAAACTGTAAAAGCCTTGTTCACTTTGGCAGTTTGAAGTGACTAAAATAAAATACAAATGTGCATATCCGATTCGGTTCTTTTTCCTGCAGCCACATTTCAAACCACCTTGGCCATGTGACTTATGTCTGAACGGTCAAACCGGATTTATTTACATTGTAGAATAATAGTGAAGACATCAAAACTATGAAATAACACATATGGAATCATTTAGTAACCTAAAAAGTGTTAAACAAATCAAAATATATTTTATATTTGAGATGTAATGTATGCACACATGACTGTAAGTCGCTTTGGATAAAAGCGTCTGCTAAATGGCATATTATTATTATTATATTCTTCAAATAGCCACCCTTTGCCTTGATGACAGCTTTGCACACTCTTGGCATTCTCTCAACCAGCTTCATGAGTTAGTCACCTGGAATGGATTTCAATTAACAGGTGTTAATTTGTGGAATTTCTTTCCTTCTTAATGCGTTTGAGCCAATCAGTTGTGTTGTGACAAGGTAGGGGAGGTATACAGAAGATAGCCCTATTTGGTAAAAGACCAAGTCCATATTATGGCAAGAACAGCTCAAATAAGCAAAGAGAAATGACAGTCCATCATTACTTTAAGACATGAAGGTCAGTCAATATGGAAAATTCCAAGAATTTGAACGTTTCTTCAAGTGCAGTCGCAAAAACCATCACGCGCTATGATGAAACTGGCTCTCATGAGGACCGCCACAAGAAAGAAAGACCCAGAGTTACCTTTGCTGCAGAGGATAAGTTCATTAGAGTTACCAGCCTCAGAAATCGGCAATTAACTGCACCTCAGATTGCAGCCCAAATAAATTATTCACAGACTTCAAGTAACAGACACATCTCCACATCAACTGTTCACAGGAGACTGTGTGAATCAGGCCTTCATGGTCGAATTGCTGCAAAGAAACCACTACTAAAGGACACCAATAAGAAGAAGAGACTTGCTTGGGCCAAGAAACACGAGCAATGGACATTAGACCGGTGGAAATCTGTCCTTTGGTCTGATGAGACCAAATTTGAGATTTTTGGTTCCAACCGCCGTGTCTTTGTGAGACGCAGAGTAGGTAAACGGATCATCTCCGCATGTGTGGTTCCCACCGTGAAGCATGGAGGAGGAGGTGTGATGGTGCTTTGCTGGTGACACTGTCTGTGATTTATTTAGAATTCAAGGCACATTTTGGGATGAGTTGGACCGCAGAGTGAAGGAAAAGCAACCAACAAGTGCTCAGCATATGTGGGAACTCCTTCAAGACTGTTGGAAAAGCATTCCAGGTGAAGCTCGTTGAGAGAATGCCAAGAGTGTGCAAAGCTGTCATCAAGGCAAAGGGTGGCTACTTTGAAGAATCTAAAATAACATATTTTGATTTGTTTAACACTTTGTTGGTTACTACATGATTCCATATGTGTTATTTCATAGTTTTGATGTCTTCACTATTATTCTACAATGTAGAAAATAGTAAAAATAAAGAAAAACCCTTGAATGAGTAGGTGTCCACACTTTCTACTGGTACTGTGTGTATGTATGTATGTATGTATGTATATAGTTGCTTGCTAGCTGCTCTGTTGACAGTTTGACAAGAACATGTTAATTGTTTACAAACAAATTAGTGAATGTGCAAGAAAAGCTAAATCAGCTACCTAGCAGGCTAGCAGGCTAGCCAAAAAACGAGTCCTTTTGTAAGTAAGTTCATCTTATCCTTTGAGGCGTTAAAAGTGTTCTTACACTATGATTTTGGACATTCAAAGCAACTGGGAAACGTCCATGGCGGGAAGCGCGACCACCAATCAGCCTACAACACTGTGCACACACACCCGTCGTTACCATGACAACTAGCGTGACCACGTCAGCAAATGACTGCTGTCTGAACACACAAATCTGATTTGGTCAGTTGGAACTTGCCGTTTGAACAGTCAGTATTCTAAAAACGGACTTGAAAAGAAAACTGATTTGAGCGTTAAGGCCTGCAGTGTGAACGGGGCTTTATAGCGCTCAGACATGGCTGACAGAACACACTGCAAATTAAGGTTGCGAAATTCCAGAGTTCAAGAAATCCTGGTTGGAGGCTACCAGATTCCTGTTTATTCCAGATTCCTGTTATTCCAGATTCCTGTTCATTCCCTACTGATCCTGGGAATCTTCTAACCAGGATTTCTGGAAAACCTTTGAATTTGGGGCAAGTTATCAGAATTTTGAATCCTACAGTGCAAATACACACAGAGACTCTCCTGTTGTATATTTAAGTAATTTATATAACACTTTCAGTTGAGAGTTAGTTCTATTCTACTGACTCACACTCTACTCCCGGTAATGAAATTATGTTTACATTTATTAAAATAGAACAGATCATTTTAATTATGCTTTCTTAATAATTGTTTCAACACATAAGCATTTTTGGGTCGAGAACGAGTCCTAATTCGGCAAACAGCTCAAACAGTCTGGGGCAAAAAGGATTGGTTTGGAAACATGGCCACTTAAGCTGATTTCTACGTGCTCTATGCCTCTTCTAATGAAGTCTGCTGCAGTTCAGTAACACAGGTCAGAAGGGATGGGCTGGGGACCACAAATCCATGCTCTCTTGAATTGTCAGTCTTCTCACGTGCCACACTGTTGTTTAACAATACTTTTTAAATATTCTACCCCTTTTAATTGAGGATTTACTTTGAAAGTTTCCATTCAACCAGGGAGGGAAGGAGGAGGATGCAAGTGGGTGGTGTCCCCCCCAGGAGGTGTCCCCCCCAGGAGGTGTCCCCCCAGGAGGTGTCCCCCCAGGAGGTGTCCCCCCAGGAGGTGTCCCCCCAGGAGGTGTCCCCCCCAGGAGGTGTCCCCCCAGGAGGTGTCCCCCCAGGAGGTGTCCCCCCCAGGAGGTGTCCCCCCCAGGAGGTGTCCCCCCCAGGAGGTGTCCCCCCCAGGAGGTGTCCCCCCAGGAGGTGTCCCCCCAGGAGGTGTGTCCCAGAGGACCTGCTGTCCTGTTCCAACCGCTTCACCAGTGCTCTGGTCGCAGACATATTCTCTAAACTAGAGATAGTCCATGTTGCTGTGGAGAGAGCGACGTACAGAACAGAGATATTCTCTAAACTAGAGATAGTCCATGTTGCTGTGGAGAGAGCGACGTACAGAACAGAGATAGTCCATGTTGCTGTGGAGAGAGCGACGTACAGAACAGAGATAGTCCATGTTGCTGTGGAGAGGGTATAGATAGTAGAGAGGAACACTTACAGAACACAGATATTCTCTCTAGAGATGGTTCATGAGGAGAGGGGCCAAAGAACAGATATCCTCTCTAGAGATTGCCCTCTCCTCATGGACTAAGAAAATATATTCTCTCTAGAGATGGTCCGTGAGGGAGAGGGGCCAAAGTACTCCCATTGGTCTTTCTCAAACCTCTATGTACTCCCATTGGTCCTTCTCAATCCTCTATGTACTCCCATTGGTCCTTTTCATAGCCTTCATGAACGTGTTGTAACAGCACCCTCCGCCGGCTCTCACAGTACCTACACAGAAACAGAGATGTTGTACAATATCTACACAGAAACAGAGATGTTGTACAATATCTACACAGAAACAGAGATGTTGCACAGTACCCTACACAGAAACAGAGATGTTGCACAGTACCCTACACAGAAACAGAGATGTTGCACAGTACCCTACACAGAAACAGAGATGTTGCACAGTACCCTACACAGAAACAGAGATGTTGCACAGTACCCTACACAGAAACAGAGATGTTGCACAGTACCCTACACAGAAACAGAGATGTTGCACAATATCTACACACAGGAGAGAATATACCAAACATTAAGAACACCTGCTCTTTCCATGACAGACTGTCCAGGTGAATCCAGGTGAAAGCTATGATCCCTTATTGATGTCACCTGTTAAATCCACTTCAATCAGTATAGATGAAGGGGAGGAGACAGGTTAAAGAAGGATTTATAAGCCTTGAGACAGTTGAGACATGGATTGTGTATGTGTGCCATTCAGAGGGTGAATGAGCAAGACAAAATATTTAAGTGCCTTTGAACGGGGTATGGTAGTAGGTGCCAGGTGCACCGGTTTGAGTCAAGAACTGCAACGCCGCTGGGTTTTTCACGCTAACAGTTTCCCCATGTGTATCGAGAATGGTCCACCACCCGAAGGACATCAAGCCAACTTGACAACTGTGCGACGCATTGGAGTCAACATGGGCCAGCATCCTTGTGGAACGCTTTCGACACCTTGTAGAGTTCATATCCCGACAAATTGAGGCTGTTCTGAGGGCTAAAGGGGGTGCAACTCAATATTAGGAAGGTGTTCATAATGTTTGGTATACTCAGTGTATGTTGAACAATATCTACACACAGACATGCTTCAGGGCCCACCAAAAGGGTAAAAATGTGTCACGTCATAATTACACAATTTTAAGGTTGTAAATTGGTTCATATAGCGAGGTAAAGCTTTCACCCACCTGTATTTATCTTGTACTTTTTGCTTGATATCCTGCAAGGAATCCTGGGAGATGTCCCTCTCCAGGTATCCTGACAACGTCTCTGTGCAGTTCTCCAGATCTGCCTGGTTGTTCTGATGACGTCACATCAACAACAACAATTCAGTCTCAGTCAGTCAGTTCGGCCTAGTCAGCCGTGTAACACCACCACACCAGGGTCATGTTCACAACGCACCAAACC
>CM062498.1:7850943-7995943 GCA_031479575.1 Coregonus ussuriensis | reverse complement strand
ATCTGATCACTCTTCATGACATTCTGGAGTATATGCAAATTGCCATCATAAAAACCGAGGCAGCAGACTTTGTGAAAATTAATATTTGTGTCATTCTCAAAACTTTTGACCACAACTGTACTATCTATTAGAACAGTACCTATAACCTACTATCTATTACAACAGTAAGAGAATGGAAGATTATAATAGTAGGTGAAAGTGTTACGTCTCTGGTGTTTTGTAAAAGGCTAATAACTGTGTAGAATTACCTCCTGTGCGTCTCTGGCTGCCTTGGCGTCATCTTCATTGTAGCGATTGCAGTTGTACCTGCAGGACACCATTACGGCTGCTTTAGATATCAGGAGGTAGGTGTATAATACTGCAGGACATCATTACGGCTGCTTTAGATATCAGGAGGTAGGTGTACAATACTGCAGGACACCATTACGGCTGCTTTAGATATCAGGAGGTAGGTGTATAATACTGCAGGACATCATTACGGCTGCTTTAGATATCAGGAGGTAGGTGTATAATACTGCAGGACACCATTACGGCTGCTTTAGATATCAGGAGGTAGGTGTATAATACTGCAGGACACCATTACGGCTGCTTTAGATATCAGGAGGTAGGTGTATAATACTGCAGGACACCATTACACAAAAAATGTATGCACGCATGACTGTAAGTCGCTTTGGATAAAAGCGTCTGCTAAATGGCATATTATTATTATTATATTATTATATTATTATATACATTACGGCTGCTTTAGATATCAGGAGGTAGGTGTATAATACTGCAGGACATCATTACGGCTGCTTTAGATATCAGGAGGTAGGTGTATAATACTGCAGGACACCATTACGGCTGCTTTAGATATCAGGAGGTAGGTGTATAATACTGCAGGACACCATTACGGCTGCTTTAGATATCAGGAGGTAGGTGTATAATACTGCAGGACACCATTACGGCTGCTTTAGATATCAGGAGGTAGGTGTATAATACTGCAGGACATCATTACGGCTGCTTTAGATATCAGGAGGTAGGTGTATAATACTGCAGGACATCATTACGGCTGCTTTAGATATCAGGAGGTAGGTGTATAATACTGCAGGACACCATTACGGCTGCTTTAGATATCAGGAGGTAGGTGTATAATACTGCAGGACATCATTACGGCTGCTTTAGATATCAGGAGGTAGGTGTATAATACTGCAGGACATCATTACGGCTGCTTTAGATATCAGGAGGTAGGTGTATAATACTGCAGGACACCATTACGGCTGCTTTAGATATCAGGAGGTAGGTGTATAATACTGCAGGACACCATTACGGCTGCTTTAGATATCAGGAGGTAGGTGTATAATACTGCAGGACATCATTACGGCTGCTTTAGATATCAGGAGGTAGGTGTATAATACTGCAGGACATCATTACGGCTGCTTTAGATATCAGGAGGTAGGTGTATAATACTGCAGGACATCATTACGGCTGCTTTAGATATCAGGAGGTAGGTGTATAATACTGCAGGACATCATTACGGCTGCTTTAGATATCAGGAGGTAGGTGTATAATACTGCAGGGCATCATTACGGCTGCTTTAGATATCAGGAGGTAGGTGTATAATACTGCAGGACACCATGACGGCTGCTTTAGATATCAGGAGGTAGGTGTATAATACTGCAGGACATCATTACGGCTGCTTTAGATATCAGGAGGTAGGTGTATAATACTGCAGGACATCATTACGGCTGCTTTAGATATCAGGAGGTAGGTGTATAATACTGCAGGACACCATTACGGCTGCTTTAGATATCAGGAGGTAGGTGTATAATACTGCAGGACATCATTACGGCTGCTTTAGATATCAGGAGGTAGGCGTATAATACATACACTCACCGGACAGTTTATTAGTTTACCCATTCACAAAAATGGTTCGCTCCTAAAGACAGTGAGTCACGTGGCTTGCTATATAAAGCAGGCAGACGGGCAAAACGAGTGACCTAAGAGACTGAGCGTGGTTTGATCGTTGGTGCCAGACGCACCGGATCAAGACTCTCAGAAACGCCTTCCTGGGCTTTTCACGCACGACAGTGTCTAGGGTTTATTGAGAATGGTGCGACAAACAAAAAAAACATCCAGTCAGCGGCAGTCCCGTGGGAGAAAACACCTCGTGGATGAAAGAGGTCGAAGGAAAATGGCAAAAATCATGCAAGCTAACAGGCGGGCCACAAACAGGCAAATAATGGTCCAGTACAACAGGGGTGTGCAGAACGGCATGTTGGAACGCACACCTCGTTGATCCCTTGTCACGGATTGGCTATTGCAGCAGACGGCCACACAACTCCTATCAGCTAAAAACAAGAAGAAGCATCTCCAAAAGGGTACGCGATCACCAACACTATTTAGTGGAAAAATAACATCTGGGACATGACAGCGAGTTCAGTTTACTTGAGTGGCCTGCTCAGTCCCCAGACCTCAACCCAATAGAGCATCTTTGGGATGAGATGGAACGGGCTGTTGGCAGCATGAATGTACCGCCGTCCAATCTGCAGCAACTGCGTGATGCCATCGCGTCAGCATGGATCAACATCCCTGTGGAACGTTTCCGACACCTTGTAGAATGCCCCGAATAATTCAGGCTGTTCTGGAGGGAAAGGGGGGACAACCCGGTACTAGATGTATATACAGTACGCCATTTAGCAGATGCTTTCATCCAAAGTGACTTACAGTCATGCGTGCAATGTATGGGTGGTCTCGCCGTACTCTACCAACTGAGCTACAGAGGACCAGGAAGTAGGTACACGGTGATCTGTTAGGGTGAATGTGTATGCTTCTCCAGACTCACCACGCAGAGCCGTGTGGCTCCCAGGGCCCAAGACAGACCCAACAGAACTCTGCTTTACAGCTCTGGTTCCGACACACCATGTGGTTGCAGCCGCCGTCCTTCTCAATGGTCACATGACACTTTGGACACTCCTGTGGAAAAAAGTGTGACGAGGACAGTGAACCCCCCTAGTGGAGCGCAGCCAATACCAAGGTATGAAAACCTCGCTCTAGATCACATTGACCTGGGCCCGTATTCATACAGCGTCTCAGAGTAGAACTGCTGATCCAGGACCAGGTCCCCCCTGTCAATTCACTATAATCTAAAAAGGCTAAGATTCTCTTGGATCAGTATTCCTAGTCTGAGACGCTTTTATAAATACTGACCATGATGTTTGTTATGTAGAGAGTTCTATAGATCTGGACTGGTACCATATATTGGTATTAGGTGTTATGTAGCGTTATAACCATACCTTGGTATTAGGTTATGTAGCTTTATAACCATACCTTGGTATTAGGTTATGTAGCTTTATAACCATACCTTGGTATTAGGTTATGTAGCGTTATAACCATACCTTGGTATTAGGTTATGTAGCGTTATAACCATACCTTGGTATTAGGTTATGTAGCGTTATAACCATACCTTGGTATTAGGTTATGTAGCGTTATAACCATACCTTGGTATTAGGTTATGTAGCGTTATAACCATACCTTGGTATTAGGTTATGTAGCGTTATAACCATACCTTGGTATTATGCATTGTTATCTAGCGTTATAACCATACCTTGGTATTAGCTGCGATCCAGTTGGATGTTTCACTGTCATCGTCACACTTTTTAATCCACTTTCTCAGCCACTGTAGGACAGTAGAGCAACAGAGGTGATAGTCATCCAGCAAGACATACATACACCGTGTACAAAACATTAGGAACACCTGCTCTTTCCATGACTGACCAGGTGAATCCAGGTGAAAGCTATGATCCCTTATTGATGTCACCTGTTAAATCCACTTCAATCAGTGTAGATGAAGGGGAGGAGACAGGTTAAAGAAGGATTTATAAGCCTTGAGACAATTGAGACATGGATTGTGCATGTGTTCCATTCAGAGGGTGAATGGGCAAGACAAAATATTTAAGTACCCTTGAATAGGGTATGGTAGTAGGTGCCAGGCACACCGGTTTGAGTGTGTCAAGAACTGCAACACTGCTGGGTTTTTCCACGCGCAACAGTTTCCCGTGTGTATCATCACCCAAAGGACATCCAGCCAACTTGACACAATACCATCCTTTTGGAACGCTTACGACACCTTGAATAGAGTCCATGCCCCGACGAATTGAGGCTGTTCTGAGGGCAAAAGTGGAGTGGTGCAACTCCATATTAGCAAGGTGTTCCTAATGTTTTGTACATGTGTCCTAATATGAAGTCCTGTCGGAGGACAGAACCTAGCCCTATTTCATGTCTTCTGCACATACCTTACACTTGACAGGATCGTGCCAGTTCTCCCCACAGTTGAAGCTAGAATGACAAAACACGTCCCATTAGTGTATATTGTTCATTCTCTCTCGTGTTCTAGTTGCAGGGATTAGGTCAAAGGTTGCCAACAGGAAGCTATGATCCCAGAGGAGCCTGTTGTGACTGGTGGGTAGCAGCTACTCATTTTACATTTTAGTCATTTAGCAGACGCTCTTATCCAGAGCAACTTACAGTTAGTGAGTGCATACATTATCATACTGGCCCCCCGTGGGAAACGAACCCACAACCCTGGCGTTGCAAGCGCCATGCTCTACCAACTGAGCTAAGGGGACTCCATGGGGAGGGGAGGAAACCACAAGGCTGCCTGGCTCTCATACACACTCCTTTTGGGTTCCGACATATCCTGCCATATCCCGTGTCTTGGACTAACCCTAACCCAGCCATATCCCGTGTCTTGGACTAACCCTAACCCAGCCATATCCCGTGTCTTGGACTAACCCTAACCCAGCCATATCCCGTGTCTTGGACTAACCCTAACCCAGCCATATCCCGTGTCTTGGACTAACCCTAACCCAGCCATATCCTGTGTCTTGGACTAACCCTAACCCAGCCATATCCCGTGTCTTGGACTAACCCTAACCCAGCCATATCCCGTGTCTTGGACTAACCCTAACCCAGCCATATCCCGTGTCGTGGACTAACCCTAACCCAGCCATATCCCGTGTCTTGGACTAACCCTAACCCAGCCATATCCTGCCATATCCCGTGTCTTGGACTAACCCTAACCCAGCCATATCCCGTGTCTTGAACTAACCCTAACCCAGCCATATCCCGTGTCTTGGACTAACCCAGCTATATCCCGTGTCTTGGACTAACCCAGCCATATCCCGTGTCTTGGACTAACCCTAACCCAGCCATATCCCGTGTCTTGAGACATGTCTTGGCTAATCCAGCCATATCCCGTGTCTTGGCTAATCCAGCCATATCCCGTGTCTTGGCTAAACCAGCCATATCCCGTGTCTTGGACTAACCCTAACACAGCCATATCCTGTGAATTGAGACATGTCTTGAATAACCCAGCCATATCCTGTGTCTTGGACTAACCCTAACCCAGCCATATCCTGTGTATTGGACTAACCCAGCCATATCCTGTGAATTGAGACATGTCTTGAATAACCCAGCCATATCCCGTGTCTTGGACTAACCCTAACCCAGCCATATCCTGTGTATTGGACTAACCCTAACCCAGCCATATCCTGTGTATTGGACTAACCCAGCCATATCCTGTGAATTGAGACATGTCTTGAATAACCCAGCCATATCCCGTGTCTTGAGACATGTCGAGTAACCCTAACCCAGCCATCTCCTGTGTCTTGAGCTTGACTAACCCTAACCCAGCCATATCCCGTGTCTTGAGACATGTCGAGTAACCCTAACCCAGCCATCTCCTGTGTCTTGAGCCTGACTAACCCTAACCCAGCCATCTCCTGTGTCTTGAGCTTGACTAACCCTAACCCAGCCATCTCCTGGGTCTTGAGCTTGACTAACCCTAACCCAGCCATCTCCTGGGTCTTGAGCTTGACTAACCCTAACCCAGCCATCTCCTGTGTCTTGAGCTTGACTAACCCTAACCCAGCCATCTCCTGGGTCTTGAGCTTGACTAACCCTAACCCAGCCATCTCCTGGGTCTTGAGCTTGACTAACCCTAACCCAGCCATCTCCTGGGTCTTGAGCTTGACTAACCCTAACCCAGCCATCTCCTGGGTCTTGAGCTTGACTAACCCTAACCCAGCCATCTCCTGTGTCTTGAGCTTGACTAACCCTAACCCAGCCATCTCCTGGGTCTTGAGCTTGACTAACCCTAACCCAGCCATCTCCTGGGTCTTGAGCTTGACTAACCCTAACCCAGCCATCTCCTGGGTCTTGAGCTTGACTAACCCTAACCCAGCCATCTCCTGGGTCTTGAGCTTGACTAACCCTAACCCAGCCATCTCCTGTGTCTTGAGCTTGACTAACCCTAACCCAGCCATCTCCTGGGTCTTGAGCTTGACTAACCCTAACCCAGCCATCTCCTGGGTCTTGAGCTTGACTAACCCTAACCCAGCCATCTCCTGTGTCTTGACACATTGTTGTTCTGAAGGTGTGCCTTAAGACATCTTAAGACACTGGCAGTGGGGCTTTAAGGAGTACACTGTATTATGTCATTTGATAGTCAAGAGAGGCCAAGGCAGATCATTTAGGAGAGTTGTCTTACCAGAACTGTCGACCACACTTGCACCTGACAGGCTTGGCGTCGGGGTAGTGGACTTTGACAACGTGATGGCAGTCTGGTGCAGGGCACCACTTCAACAGTCTATTACACTGGGAGATTAGGACAGTTAGACACATCCTGTTATCCAATCTTATTCAATTATTCAAATTAATGCAATAAATTCAATGCAGGTGCACACATTGAATGTAATAGTGGTGTACACTAGTCTAATGCACATTGAATTCATTGCATTTTCTTATTTTTCCACTATGAACACATAAATAACGTAGAAGGTAAAACAAGCTTACCTCTACAAAACTATTGGTAATTAAATGTTGGTACTTGAGCTTCACTTTGGAGTCGGTTATCAGGCGCCTTGAGGGGGAATTACAAAACACACTGTTATTACAATCCATGATGTCATGACAAAATAAGCTTTTCCTGAAGAACATACATCTACTACCAATATGGGGCTTTTGCTATAATGCTGTTAAACGCTGCAGAAATGGATTGAGTCGGCCTCACTAATGGAGGAACAACTACATCTAGGTTGTTAGGTAAATGGCTACATGAACGTTGTATGGGTGTTGAGGCCTGCTGTAACCGGACTGTCAACACTTAGTCAACATCGTCCTGTATTGAGATCAGCACGTAGAGCAGGTTAAGACTATTACTGTAGTGAGATCAGGATGTAGCGTAGGTTAAGACTATTACTGTAGTGAGATCAGGATGTAGGTTAAGACTATTACTGTAGTGAGATCAGGATGTAGGTTAAGACTATTACTGTAGTGAGATCAGGATGTAGGTTAAGACTATTACTGTAGTGAGATCGGGATGTAGCGTAGGTTAAGACTATTACTGTAGTGAGATCAGGATGTAGGTTAAGACTATTACTGTAGTGAGATCAGGATGTAGGTTAAGACTATTACTGTAGTGAGATCAGGATGTAGGTTAAGACTATTACTGTAGTGAGATCAGGATGTAGGTTAAGACTATTACTGTAGTGAGATCAGGATGTAGGTTAAGACTATTACTGTAGTGAGATCAGGATGTAGGTTAAGACTATTACTGTAATGAGATCAGGATGTAGGTTAAGACTATTACTGTAGTGAGATCAGGATGTAGGGTAGGTTAAAACTATTACTGTAGTGAGATCAGGATGTAGGGTAGGTTAAAACTATTACTGTAGTGAGATCAGGATGTAGGTTAAGACTATTACTGTAGTGAGATCAGGATGTAGCGTAGGTTAAGACTATTACTGTAGTGAGATCAGGATGTAGCGTAGGTTAAGACTATTACTGTAGTGAGATCAGGATGTAGGTTAAGACTATTACTGTAGTGAGATCAGGATGTAGGTTAAGACTATTACTGTAGTGAGATCGGGATGTAGCGTAGGTTAAGACTATTACTGTAGTGAGATCGGGATGTAGGTTAAGACTATTACTGTAGTGAGATCAGGATGTAGGTTAAGACTATTACTGTAGTGAGATCAGGATGTAGGTTAAGACTATTACTGTAGTGAGATCAGGATGTAGGTTAAGACTATTACTGTAGTGAGATCAGGATGTAGGTTAAGACTATTACTGTAGTGAGATCAGGATGTAGGTTAAGACTATTACTGTAGTGAGATCAGGATGTAGGTTAAGACTATTACTGTAATGAGATCAGGATGTAGGTTAAGACTATTACTGTAGTGAGATCAGGATGTAGGGTAGGTTAAAACTATTACTGTAGTGAGATCAGGATGTAGGGTAGGTTAAAACTATTACTGTAGTGAGATCAGGATGTAGGTTAAGACTATTACTGTAGTGAGATCAGGATGTAGCGTAGGTTAAGACTATTACTGTAGTGAGATCAGGATGTAGCGTAGGTTAAGACTATTACTGTAGTGAGATCAGGATGTAGGGTAGGTTAAGACTATTACTGTAGTGAGATCAGGATGTAGGGTAGGTTAAGACTATTACTGTAGTGAGATCAGGATGTAGGGTAGGTTAAGACTATTACTGTAGTGAGATCAGGATGTAGCGTAGGTTAAGACTATTACTGTAGTGAGATCAGGATGTAGGGTAGGTTAAGACTACTACTGTAGTGAGATCAGGATGTAGGGTAGGGTAAGAGAACTACTGTAGTGAGATCAGGATGTAGCGTAGGTTAAGACTATTACTGTAGTGAGATCAGGATGTAGGTTAAGACTATTACTGTAGTGAGATCAGGATGTAGGTTAAGACTATTACTGTAGTGAGATCAGGATGTAGGTTAAGACTATTACTGTAGTGAGATCAGGATGTAGGTTAAGACTATTACTGTAGTGAGATCAGGATGTAGGGTAGGTTAAGACTATTACTGTAGTGAGATCAGGATGTAGGTTAAGACTATTACTGTAGAAAGATCAGGATGTAGGTTAAGACTATTACTGTAGTGAGATCAGGATGTAGGTTAAGACTTACTGTAGTGAGATCAGGATGTAGGTTAAGACTATTACTGTAGTGAGATCAGGATGTAGATTAAGACTATTACTGTAGTGAGATCAGGATGTAGGTTAAGACTATTACTGTAGTGAGATCAGGATGTAGGTTAAGACTATTACTGTAGTGAGATCAGGATGTAGGTTAAGACTATTACTGTAGTGAGATCAGGATGTAGGTTAAGACTATTACTGTAGTGAGATCAGGATGTAGATTAAGACTATTACTGTAGTGAGATCAGGATGTAGGTTAAGACTATTACTGTAGTGAGATCAGGATGTAGGTTAAGACTATTACTGTAGTGAGATCAGGATGTAGGTTAAGACTATTACTGTAATGAGATCAGGATGTAGGTTAAGACTATTACTGTAGTGAGATCAGGATGTAGCGTAGGTTAAGACTATTACTGTAGTGAGATCAGGATGTAGGGTAGGTTAAGACTATTACTGTAGTGAGATCAGGATGTAGGTTAAGACTATTACTGTAGTGAGATCAGGATGTAGCGTAGGTTAAGACTATTACTGTAGTGAGATCAGGATGTAGCGTAGGTTAAGACTATTACTGTAGTGAGATCAGGATGTAGGGTAAGACTATTACTGTAGTGAGATCAGGATGTAGGGTAAGCCTACTACTGTAGTGAGATCAGGATGTAGCGTAGGTTAAGACTTACTGTAGTGAGATCAGGATGTAGTGTAGGTTAAGGCTTACTGTAGTGAGATCAGGATGTAGGGTAGGTTAAGACTATTACTGTAGAAAGATCAGGATGTAGGTTAAGACTATTACTGTAGTGAGATCAGGATGTAGGTTAAGACTATTACTGTAGTGAGATCAGGATGTAGGTTAAGACTATTACTGTAGTGAGATCAGGATGTAGGTTAAGACTATTACTGTAGTGAGATCAGGATGTAGCGTAGGTTAAGACTATTACTGTAGTGAGATCAGGATGTAGATTAAGGACTATTACGTGTAGTGAGATCTGGATGTTGATTAAGATATTACTGTAGTGAGATCAGGATGTAGGTTTAAGACTATTACGTACTTGAGATCAGGATGTAGATGAAGACTATTTACTGTAGTGAGATCAGATGAGTTGGTTAAGAATATTACTGTAGTGAGATCAGGATGTAGGTTAAGACTTTACTGTAGTGAGATCAGGATGTAGGTTAATTTAAGGCTATTACTGTAGTGAGATCAGGATGTAGGGTAGGTTAAGACTATTACTGTAGTGAGATCAGGATGTAGGTTAAGACTATTACTGGTGATCAGATGTAGTAGGTAACTTACATGAGATCAGGAGTTGAAGACTATTACTGTAGTGAGATCAGGATGTAGGTTTAAGACTATTACTGTAGTGAGATCAGGATGTAGCGTAGGTAATAGACTACTTACTGTAGTGAGATCAGGATGTAGGGTAGGTTAAGACTATTACTGTATGAATATGTAGGGAAACTTACGGTAGATCAGGATGTAGGTAGGTTTTAAGTACTAATATTACTGTAGTGAGATCAGGATGTAGTTTAAGACTATTACTGTAGTGAGATCAGGATGTAGATTAAGGACTATTACTGTAGTGAGATCAGGATGTAGATTAAGACGATTCTGTTGTGAGATCTGGATTGTAGGTTAAGACTATTACTTGTAGTGAGATCAGGATGTAGGTTAAGACTATTACTGTAGTGAGATCAGGATGGTAGGTTAAGACATTACTGTAGTGAGATCAGGAGGTAGGGTAGGTTAAG
Organism: Coregonus ussuriensis; assembly: GCA_031479575.1. Taxonomy (NCBI): domain Eukaryota; kingdom Metazoa; phylum Chordata; class Actinopteri; order Salmoniformes; family Salmonidae; genus Coregonus; species Coregonus ussuriensis. Next base: position 7,985,213 of record CM062498.1, on the reverse strand, counting down.
ACTATTACTGTAGTGAGATCAGGATGTAGGTTAAGACTATTACTGTAGTGAGATCAGGATGTAGCGTAGGTTAAGGACTATGACTGTAGTGAGATCAGGATGTAGCGTAGGTTAAGGACTATTACTGTAGTGAGATCAGGATGTAGGGTAGGTTAAGACTACTACTGTAGTGAGATCAGGATGTAGGGTTAGGGTAAGAGAACTACTGTAGTGAGATCAGGGATGTAGGTTAAGACTTACTGTAGTGAGATCAGGATGTAAGGTAGGTTAAGACTATAACTGTAGTTGAGATCAGGATGTAGGTTAAGACAAACTACTGTAGTGAGATCCGGATGTAGGGTAGGTTAAGACTATTACTGTAGTGAGATCAGGATGTAGGGTAGGTTAAGACTTACTGTAGTGAGATCAGGATGTAGGGTGAGACTATTACTGTAGTGAGATCAGGATGTAGGTTAAGACTATTACTGTAGTGAGATCAGGATGTAGGTTAAGACTACTACTGTAGTGAGATCAGGATGTAGGGTAAGACTACTACTGTAGTGAGATCAGGATGTAGCGTAGGTTAAGACTATTACTGTAGTGAGATCAGGATGTAGAGTAGGTTAAGACTATTACTGTAGTGAGATCAGGATGTAGGTTAAGACTATTACTGTAGTGAGATCAGGATGTAGGTTAAGACTATTACTGTAGTGAGATCAGGATGTAGGGTAGGTTAAGACTATTACTGTAGTGAGATCAGGATGTAGGTTAAGACTATTACTGTAGTGAGATCAGGATGTAGGTTAAGACTATTACTGTAGTGAGATCAGGATGTAGCGTAGGTTAAGACTATTACTGTAGTGAGATCAGGATGTAGCGTAGGTTAAGACTATTACTGTAGTGAGATCAGGATGTAGGGTAGGTTAAGACTATTACTGTAGTGAGATCAGGATGTAGGTTAAGACTATTACTGTAGTGAGATCAGGATGTAGCGTAGGTTAAGACTATTACTGTAGTGAGATCAGGATGTAGGGTAGGTTAAGACTATTACTGTAGTGAGATCAGGATGTAGGGTAGGTTAAGACTATTACTGTAGTGAGATCAGGATGTAGGGTAAGACTATTACTGTAGTGAGATCAGGATGTAGGTTAAGACTTACTGTAGTGAGATCAGGATGTAGGGTAGGTTAAGACTACTACTGTAGTGAGATCAGGATGTAGCGTAGGTTAAGACTACTACTGTAGTGAGAACAGGATGTAGCGTAGGTTAAGACTTACTGTAGTGAGATCAGGATGTAGGTTAAGACTATTACTGTAGTGAGATCAGGATGTAGGTTAAGACTATTACTGTAGTGAGATCAGGATGTAGGTTAAGACTATTACTGTAGTGAGATCAGGATGTAGGTTAAGACTATTACTGTAGTGAGATCAGGATGTAGGTTAAGACTATTACTGTAGTGAGATCAGGATGTAGGTTAAGACTATTACTGTAGTGAGATCAGGATGTAGGGTAAGACTACTACTGTAGTGAGATCAGGATGTAGGGTAAGACTTACTGTAGTGAGATCAGGATGTAGGTTAAGACTATTACTGTAGTGAGATCAGGATGTAGGTTAAGACTATTACTGTAGTGAGATCAGGATGTAGGTTAAGACTATTACTGTAGTGAGATCAGGATGTAGGTTAAGACTATTACTGTAGTGAGATCAGGATGTAGGGTAGGTTAAGACTATTACTGTAGTGAGATCAGGATGTAGGGGGTTAAGACTATTACTGTAGTGAGATCAGGATGTAGGTTAAGACTATTACTGTAGTGAGATCAGGATGTAGGGTAGGTTAAGACTATTACTGTAGTGAGATCAGGATGTAGGTAGGTTAAGACTATTACTGTAGTGAGATCAGGATGTAGGTTAAGACTATTACTGTAGTGAGATCAGGATGTAGCGTAGGTTAAGACTATTACTGTAGTGAGATCAGGATGTAGGGTAGGTTAAGACTACTACTGTAGTGAGATCAGGATGTAGCGTAGGTTAAGACTATTACTGTAGTGAGATCTGGATGTAGGGTAGGTTAAGACTATTACTGTAGTGAGATCAGGATGTAGGGTAGGTTAAGACTATTACTGTAGTGAGATCAGGATGTAGGTTAAGACTATTACTGTAGTGAGATCAGGATGTAGCGTAGGTTAAGACTATTACTGTAGTGAGATCAGGATGTAGCGTAGGTTAAGACTATTACTGTAGTGAGATCAGGATGTAGCGTAGGTTAAGACTATTACTGTAGTGAGATCTGGATGTAGGGTAGGTTAAGACTATTACTGTAGTGAGATCAGGATGTAGCGTAGAGTTAAGACTACTTACTGTAGTGAGATCAGGATGTAGCGTAGGTTAAGACTTACTGTAGTGAGATCAGGATGGTAGGTTAAGACTATTACTGTAGTGAGATCAGGATGTAGGTTAAGACTATTACTGTAGTGAGATCAGGATGTAGGATTAAGACTATTACTGTAGTGAGATCAGGATGTAGATTTAAGACTATTACTGTAGTGAGATCAGGATGTAGGTTAAGACTATTACTGTAGTGAGATCAGGATGTAGGTTAAGACTATTACTGTAGTGAGATCAGGATGTAGGTTAAGACTATTACTGTAGTGAGATCAGGATGTAGGTTAAGACTATTACTGTAGTGAGATCAGGATGTAGGTTAAGACTATTACTGTAGTGAGATCAGGATGTAGGAGTTAAGACTATTACTGTAGTGAGATCAGGATGTAGGTAGGTTAAGACTATTACTGTAGTGAGATCAGGATGTAGCGTAGGTTAAGACTATTACTGTAGTGAGATCAGGATGTAGCGTAGGTTAAGACTATTACTGTAGTGAGATCAGGATGTAGGGTTAAGACTATTACTGTAGTGAGATCAGGATGTAGGTTAAGACTATTACTGTAGTGAGATCAGGATGTAGGTTAAGACTATTACTGTAGTGAGATCAGGATGTAGGGTAGGTTAAGACTATTACTGTAGTGAGATCAGGATGTAGCGTAGGTTAAGACTATTACTGTAGTGAGATCAGGATGTAGGGTAGGTTAAGACTATTACTGTAGTGAGATCAGGATGTAGGGTAGGTAAGACTATTACTGTAGTGAGATCAGGATGTAGCGTAGGTTAAGACTATTACTGTAGTGAGATCAGGATGTAGGTTAAGACTATTACTGTAGTGAGATCAGGATGTAGCGTAGGTTAAGACTATTACTGTAGTGAGATCAGGATGTAGCGTAGGTTAAGACTATTACTGTAGTGAGATCAGGATGTAGCGTAGGTTAAGACTATTACTGTAGTGAGATCTGGATGTAGGGTAGGTTAAGACTATTACTGTAGTGAGATCAGGATGTAGCGTAGATTAAGACTACTACTGTAGTGAGAACAGGATGTAGCGTAGGTTAAGACTTACTGTAGTGAGATCAGGATGTAGGTTAAGACTATTACTGTAGTGAGATCAGGATGTAGGTTAAGACTATTACTGTAGTGAGATCAGGATGTAGATTAAGACTATTACTGTAGTGAGATCAGGATGTAGATTAAGACTATTACTGTAGTGAGATCAGGATGTAGGTTAAGACTATTACTGTACTGAGATCAGGATGTAGATTAAGACTATTACTGTAGTGAGATCAGGATGTAGGTTAAGACTATTACTGTAGTGAGATCAGGATGTAGGTTAAGACTATTACTGTAGTGAGATCAGGATGTAGGTTAAGACTATTACTGTAATGAGATCAGGATGTAGGTTAAGACTATTACTGTAGTGAGATCAGGATGTAGCGTAGGTTAAGACTATTACTGTAGTGAGATCAGGATGTAGGTTAAGACTATTACTGTAGTGAGATCAGGATGTAGGTTAAGACTATTACTGTAGTGAGATCAGGATGTAGCGTAGGTTAAGACTATTACTGTAGTGAGATCAGGATGTAGCGTAGGTTAAGACTTACTGTAGTGAGATCAGGATGTAGGGTAAGACTATTACTGTAGTGAGATCAGGATGTAGGTTAAGACTTACTGTAGTGAGATCAGGATGTAGGTTAAGACTATTACTGTAGTGAGATCAGGATGTAGGGTAGGTTAAGACTATTACTGTAGTGAGATCAGGATGTAGGTTAAGACTATTACTGTAGTGAGATCAGGATGTAGCGTAGGTTAAGACTATTACTGTAGTGAGATCAGGATGTAGCGTAGGTTAAGACTATTACTGTAGTGAGATCAGGATGTAGGGTAGGTTAAGACTACTACTGTAGTGAGATCAGGATGTAGGGTAGGGTAAGAGAACTACTGTAGTGAGATCAGGATGTAGGTTAAGACTTACTGTAGTGAGATCAGGATGTAAGGTAGGTTAAGACTATTACTGTAGTGAGATCAGGATGTAGGTTAAGACAACTACTGTAGTGAGATCAGGATGTAGGGTAGGTTAAGACTATTACTGTAGTGAGATCAGGATGTAGGGTAGGTTAAGACTTACTGTAGTGAGATCAGGATGTAGGGTGAGACTATTACTGTAGTGAGATCAGGATGTAGGTTAAGACTATTACTGTAGTGAGATCAGGATGTAGGTTAAGACTACTACTGTAGTGAGATCAGGATGTAGGGTAAGACTACTACTGTAGTGAGATCAGGATGTAGCGTAGGTTAAGACTATTACTGTAGTGAGATCAGGATGTAGAGTAGGTTAAGACTATTACTGTAGTGAGATCAGGATGTAGGTTAAGACTATTACTGTAGTGAGATCAGGATGTAGGTTAAGACTATTACTGTAGTGAGATCAGGATGTAGGGTAGGTCAAGACTATTACTGTAGTGAGATCAGGATGTAGGTTAAGACTATTACTGTAGTGAGATCAGGATGTAGGTTAAGACTATTACTGTAGTGAGATCAGGATGTAGCGTAGGTTAAGACTATTACTGTAGTGAGATCAGGATGTAGGCGTAGGTTAAGACTATTACTGTAGTGAGATCAGGATGTAGGTAGGTTAAGACTATTACTGTAGTGAGATCAGGATGTAGGGGTTAAGACTATTACTGTAGTGAGATCAGGATGTAGGGTAGGTTAAGACTATTACTGTAGTGAGATCAGGATGTAGGGTAGGTTAAGACTATTACTGTAGTGAGATCAGGATGTAGGTAGGTTAAGACTATTACTGTAGTGAGATCAGGATGTAGGGTAAGACTATTACTGTAGTGAGATCAGGATGTAGGTTAAGACTTACTGTAGTGAGATCAGGATGTAGGGTAGGTTAAGACTACTACTGTAGTGAGATCAGGATGTAGCGTAGGTTAAGACTACTACTGTAGTGAGATCAGGATGTAGCGTAGGTTAAGACTATTACTGTAGTGAGATCAGGATGTAGGTTAAGACTATTACTGTAGTGAGATCAGGATGTAGGTTAAGACTATTACTGTAGTGAGATCAGGATGTAGGTTAAGACTATTACTGTAGTGAGATCAGGATGTAGGGTAGGTTAAGACTATTACTGTAGTGAGATCAGGATGTAGGTTAAGACTATTACTGTAGTGAGATCAGGATGTAGGGTTAAGACTATTACTGTAGTGAGATCAGGATGTAGGGTAGGTTAAGACTACTACTGTAGTGAGATCAGGATGTAGGGTAAGACTTACTGTAGTGAGATCAGGATGTAGGTTAAGACTATTACTGTAGTGAGATCAGGATGTAGGTTAAGACTATTACTGTAGTGAGATCAGGATGTAGGGTTAAGACTATTACTGTAGTGAGATCAGGATGTAGGTTAAGACTATTACTGTAGTGAGATCAGGATGTAGGTTAAGACTATTACTGTAGTGAGATCAGGATGTAGGGTAGGTTAAGACTATTACTGTAGTGAGATCAGGATGTAGGGTAGGTTAAGACTATTACTGTAGTGAGATCAGGATGTAGGTTAAGACTATTACTGTAGTGAGATCAGGATGTAGGGTAGGTTAAGACTATTACTGTAGTGAGATCAGGATGTAGGGTAGGTTAAGACTATTACTGTAGTGAGATCAGGATGTAGGTTAAGACTATTACTGTAGTGAGATCAGGATGTAGCGTAGGTTAAGACTATTACTGTAGTGAGATCAGGATGTAGGGTAGGTTAAGACTACTACTGTAGTGAGATCAGGATGTAGCGTAGGTTAAGACTATTACTGTAGTGAGATCTGGATGTAGGGTAGGTTAAGACTATTACTGTAGTGAGATCAGGATGTAGCGTAGATTAAGACTACTACTGTAGTGAGAACAGGATGTAGCGTAGGTTAAGACTTTACTGTAGTGAGATCAGGATGTAGGTTAAGACTATTACTGTAGTGAGATCAGGATGTAGCGTAGGTTAAGACTATTACTGTAGTGAGATCAGGATGTAGGTTAAGACTATTACTGTAGTGAGATCAGGATGTAGGGTAAGACTACTACTGTAGTGAGATCAGGATGTAGGGTAAGACTTACTGTAGTGAGATCAGGATGTAGATTAAGACTATTACTGTAGTGAGATCAGGATGTAGGTTAAGACTATTACTGTAGTGAGATCAGGATGTAGGTTAAGACTATTACTGTAATGAGATCAGGATGTAGGTTAAGACTATTACTGTAGTGAGATCAGGATGTAGCGTAGGTTAAGACTATTACTGTAGTGAGATCAGGATGTAGGGTAGGTTAAGACTATTACTGTAGTGAGATCAGGATGTAGCGTAGGTTAAGACTATTACTGTAGTGAGATCAGGATGTAGGTTAAGACTATTACTGTAGTGAGATCAGGATGTAGCGTAGGTTAAGACTATTACTGTAGTGAGATCAGGATGTAGCGTAGGTTAAGACTTACTGTAGTGAGATCAGGATGTAGGGTAAGACTATTACTGTAGTGAGATCAGGATGTAGGTTAAGACTATTACTGTAGTGAGATCAGGATGTAGGTTAAGACTATTACTGTAGTGAGATCAGGATGTAGGTTAAGACTATTACTGTAGTGAGATCAGGATGTAGGTTAAGACTATTACTGTAGTGAGATCAGGATGTAGGGTAGGTTAAGACTACTACTGTAGTGAGATCAGGATGTAGGGTAGGTTAAGACTATTACTGTAGTGAGATCAGGATGTAGGGTAGGTTAAGACTATTACTGTAGTGAGATCAGGATGTAGCGTAGGTTAAGACTATTACTGTAGTGAGATCAGGATGTAGGGTAGGTTAAGACTACTACTGTAGTGAGATCAGGATGTAGGGTAGGGTAAGAGAACTACTGTAGTGAGATCAGGATGTAGGTTAAGACTTACTGTAGTGAGATCAGGATGTAAGGTAGGTTAAGACTATTACTGTAGTGAGATCAGGATGTAGGTTAAGACAACTACTGTAGTGAGATCAGGATGTAGGGTAGGTTAAGACTATTACTGTAGTGAGATCAGGATGTAGGGTAGGTTAAGACTTACTGTAGTGAGATCAGGATGTAGGGTGAGACTATTACTGTAGTGAGATCAGGATGTAGGTTAAGACTATTACTGTAGTGAGATCAGGATGTAGGTTAAGACTACTACTGTAGTGAGATCAGGATGTAGGGTAAGACTACTACTGTAGTGAGATCAGGATGTAGCGTAGGTTAAGACTATTACTATAGTGAGATCAGGATGTAGAGTAGGTTAAGACTATTACTGTAGTGAGATCAGGATGTAGGTTAAGACTATTACTGTAGTGAGATCAGGATGTAGGTTAAGACTATTACTGTAGTGAGATCAGGATGTAGGGTAGGTTAAGACTATTACTGTAGTGAGATCGGGATGTAGGTTAAGACTATTACTGTAGTGAGATCAGGATGTAGGTTAAGACTATTACTGTAGTGAGATCAGGATGTAGGTTAAGACTATTACTGTAGTGAGATCAGGATGTAGGTTAAGACTATTACTGTAGTGAGATCAGGATGTAGGTTAAGACTATTACTGTAGTGAGATCAGGATGTAGGGTAGGTTAAGACTATTACTGTAGTGAGATCAGGATGTAGGGTAGGTTAAGACTATTACTGTAGTGAGATCAGGATGTAGGGTAGGTTAAGACTATTACTGTAGTGAGATCAGGATGTAGGGTAGGTTAAGACTATTACTGTAGTGAGATCAGGATGTAGGTTAAGACTATTACTGTAGTGAGATCAGGATGTAGGGTAAGACTATTACTGTAGTGAGATCAGGATGTAGGTTAAGACTATTACTGTAGTGAGATCAGGATGTAGCGTAGGTTAAGACTATTACTGTAGTGAGATCAGGATGTAGGTTAAGACTATTACTGTAGTGAGATCAGGATGTAGCGTAGGTTAAGACTATTACTGTAGTGAGATCAGGATGTAGCGTAGGTTAAGACTTACTGTAGTGAGATCAGGATGTAGGGTAAGACTATTACTGTAGTGAGATCAGGATGTAGGTTAAGACTATTACTGTAGTGAGATCAGGATGTAGGTTAAGACTATTACTGTAGTGAGATCAGGATGTAGGTTAAGACTATTACTGTAGTGAGATCAGGATGTAGGTTAAGACTATTACTGTAGTGAGATCAGGATGTAGGGTAGGTTAAGACTACTACTGTAGTGAGATCAGGATGTAGGGTAGGTTAAGACTATTACTGTAGTGAGATCAGGATGTAGGGTAGGTTAAGACTATTACTGTAGTGAGATCAGGATGTAGCGTAGGTTAAGACTATTACTGTAGTGAGATCAGGATGTAGGGTAGGTTAAGACTACTACTGTAGTGAGATCAGGATGTAGGGTAGGGTAAGAGAACTACTGTAGTGAGATCAGGATGTAGGTTAAGACTTACTGTAGTGAGATCAGGATGTAAGGTAGGTTAAGACTATTACTGTAGTGAGATCAGGATGTAGGTTAAGACAACTACTGTAGTGAGATCAGGATGTAGGGTAGGTTAAGACTATTACTGTAGTGAGATCAGGATGTAGGGTAGGTTAAGACTTACTGTAGTGAGATCAGGATGTAAGGTAGGTTAAGACTATTACTGTAGTGAGATCAGGATGTAGGTTAAGACAACTACTGTAGTGAGATCAGGATGTAGGGTAGGTTAAGACTATTACTGTAGTGAGATCAGGATGTAAGGTAGGTTAAGACTATTACTGTAGTGAGATCAGGATGTAGGTTAAGACAACTACTGTAGTGAGATCAGGATGTAGGGTAGGTTAAGACTATTACTGTAGTGAGATCAGGATGTAGCGTAGGTTAAGACTATTACTGTAGTGAGATCAGGATGTAGGGTAGGTTAAGACTATTACTGTAGTGAGATCAGGATGTAGGGTAAGACTATTACTGTAGTGAGATCAGGATGTAGGTTAAGACTATTACTGTAGTGAGATCAGGATGTAGCGTAGGTTAAGACTATTACTGTAGTGAGATCAGGATGTAGCGTAGGTTAAGACTATTACTGTAGTGAGATCAGGATGTAGCGTAGGTTAAGACTACTACTGTAGTGAGAACAGGATGTAGCGTAGGTTAAGACTTACTGTAGTGAGATCAGGATGTAGGTTAAGACTATTACTGTAGTGAGATCAGGATGTAGGTTAAGACTATTACTGTAGTGAGATCAGGATGTAGGTTAAGACTATTACTGTAGTGAGATCAGGATGTAGGTTAAGACTATTACTGTAGTGAGATCAGGATGTAGGTTAAGACTATTACTGTAGTGAGATCAGGATGTAGGTTAAGACTATTACTGTAGTGAGATCAGGATGTAGGTTAAGACTATTACTGTAGTGAGATCAGGATGTAGGGTAGGTTAAGACTATTACTGTAGTGAGATCAGGATGTAGGGTAGGTTAAGACTATTACTGTAGTGAGATCAGGATGTAGGGTAGGTTAAGACTATTACTGTAGTGAGATCAGGATGTAGGGTAGGTTAAGACTATTACTGTAGTGAGATCAGGATGTAGCGTAGGTTAAGACTATTACTGTAGTGAGATCAGGATGTAGCGTAGGTTAAGTCTACTACTGTAGTGAGATCAGGATGTAGGTTAAGACTATTACTGTAGTGAGATCAGGATGTAGGTTAAGACTATTACTGTAGTGAGATCAGGATGTAGCGTAGGTTAAGACTATTACTGTAGTGAGATCAGGATGTAGGTTAAGACTATTACTGTAGTGAGATCAGGATGTAGGTTAAGACTATTACTGTAGTGAGATCAGGATGTAGGTTAAGACTATTACTGTAGTGAGATCAGGATGTAGGGTAAGACTTACTGTAGTGAGATCAGGATGTAGGTTAAGACTATTACTGTAGTGAGATCAGGATGTAGGTTAAGACTATTACTGTAGTGAGATCAGGATGTAGGTTAAGACTTCTACTGTAGTGAGATCAGGATGTAGGTTAAGACTATTACTGTAGTGAGATCAGGATGTAGGTTAAGACTTACTGTAGTGAGATCAGGATGTAGGTTAAGAATATTACTGTAGTGAGATCAGGATGTAGGGTAAGACTATTACTGTAGTGAGATCAGGATGTAGGGTAAGACTATTACTGTAGTGAGATCAGGATGTAGCGTAGGTTAAGACTATTACTGTAGTGAGATCAGGATGTAGGGTAGGTTAAGACTATTACTGTAGTGAGATCAGGATGTAGGGTAGGTTAAGACTATTACTGTAGTGAGATCAGGATGTAGGGTAGGTTAAGACTATTACTGTAGTGAGATCAGGATGTAGCGTAGGTTAAGACTATTACTGTAGTGAGATCAGGATGTAGGGTAGGTTAAGACTATTACTGTAGTGAGATCAGGATGTAGGGTAGGTTAAGACTATTACTGTAGTGAGATCAGGATGTAGGGTAGGTTAAGACTATTACTGTAGTGAGATCAGGATGTAGGGTAGGTTAAGACTATTACTGTAGTGAGATCAGGATGTAGGGTAGGTTAAGACTATTACTGTAGTGAGATCAGGATGTAGGGTAGGTTAAGACTATTACTGTAGTGAGATCAGGATGTAGGGTAAGACTATTACTGTAGTGAGATCAGGATGTAGCGTAGGTTAAGACTATTACTGTAGTGAGATCAGGATGTAGGGTAGGTTAAGACTATTACTGTAGTGAGATCAGGATGTAGGGTAGGTTAAGACTATTACTGTAGTGAGATCAGGATGTAGGGTAAGACTATTACTGTAGTGAGATCAGGATGTAGCGTAGGTTAAGACTATTACTGTAGTGAGATCAGGATGTAGGGTAGGTTAAGACTATTACTGTAGTGAGATCAGGATGTAGGGTAAGACTATTACTGTAGTGAGATCAGGATGTAGGTTAAGACTATTACTGTAGTGAGATCAGGATGTAGGGTAGGTTAAGACTATTACTGTAGTGAGATCAGGATGTAGGGTAGGTTAAGACTATTACTGTAGTGAGATCAGGATGTAGGGTAGGTTAAGACTATTACTGTAAGTTAGCCTTAGAGCTTCCTACTGGGTCAAGACTGGAAGCTACAGATTAACAATCATGTCAATAGTCTACAGATATTAGGTTTGATTATTGTTAAATTATTGTTAAATCAGTGTAGATGAAAGGGAGGAGACAGGTTAAATAAGGATTTTTAAGCCTTGAGACAATTGAGACATGAATTGTGTATGTGTGCCATTCAGAGCGTGAATTGGCAACACAAAATATTTAAAAGTGCCTTTGAACAGGGTTTGGTAGTCGGTGCCAGGTGCACCGGTTTGAGTCAAGAACTGCAACGCTGCTGGGTTTTTAACACTCGACAGTTTCCCGTGTGTATCAAGAATGGTCCACCACCCAAAGGACATCCAGTCAACTTGACACAATTGTGGGAAGCATTGGAGTCAACATGGGCCAGCATCCCTGTGGAACGCTTTCGACACCTTGTAGAGGTCCTGACCCGACAAATTGAGGCTGTTCTGAGGGCGAAAAGGTGGTGCAACTCAATATTAGGAAGGTATTCCTAACATCTGGTACGCTCAGTGGATACAACCATCAGAATACTCACATGACTGTGTTGTCATCCACTAAGATATCACAACTATGGGCAGGACAGGAGATGGTCTGAAAAGAAGACAATTAGTTAAATAGATGGTGACTAAACAATGTGTAATCCGTCACTTTCCATATGATAATGTAGAGCAGGGTTCTTCAATTCTGGTCCTGGAGGGCCGAAACACCTCTGTTTTTCATCCTCTCCTTCTAATCAGGGGCTAATTCAGACCTGGGACACCAGGTGAGTGCAATTAACTACCAGGTAGAAATAAAAAACTGAAGTGTTTTCGGCCCTCCAGGACCGGAATTGAAGAACCCTGATGTAGAATGATAATGTAGAATGATTATTATAGAGGATGATAATGTAGGATGCATCAGTACCTGTCCCATCCCCTCCTCCATGATTTTGGTCGTCAGGTAATCTCCCCAGCACTGCATGCAGAACTTGTGTCCACACTCCAAGCCAGTGAAATACTGTGGAAAACAAGACACATTCTTTTAGATTTCAGACACCACCACACCAAAACAGCTGAGCCTCAGGTATCCAATCAGAGATGGGCAATCCTTCCTTTTGATTTCAGACACCACCACCCCAAAACAGCTGAGCCTCAGGTATCCAATCAGAGATGGGCAATCCTTCCTTTTGATTTCAGACACCACCACACCAAAACAGCTGAGCCTCAGGTATCCAATGTTTGTCACAGCTTCATCTGCGTCCAATAGGGCTCTGGTCAAAAAGGAGTGCACTATACAGGCAACACAACACAGGGACTAGCCTGTCTCTTAATCCAAGTATGAGGGACAGTCACCTAACCAAGTCTCAGAACACGGAGATGGTGTCAATAACTCCTTACGGAATGTGTGTTTTGTGAATCAAGGCTCCCTGGTAAGAGACATTGGTCTCACTGAGAGACTACCCTGAATCAGTAAAGGTGAAATAACGCAGAGCATTACCTAAATAAAAACCACTGTGCTGGACTTACAGCTGACCCCTGACCCTGCAATAAATCAGACTTACGTCACATGATTCAGCTGACCTCTGACCCTACGTCAACACAGACTTACGTCATATGATTAAGCTGACCCCAGACCCTGCAATACAACAGACTTACGTCACATGATTCAGCTGACCCCTGACCCTACGTCAACACAGACTTACGTCACATGATTAAGCTGACCCCTGACCCTGCAATACATCAGACTTACGTCACATGATTCAGCTGACCTCTGACCCTACGTCAACACAGACTTACGTCACATGATTAAGCTGACCCCTGACCCTGCAATACAACAGACTTACGTCACATGATTCAGCTGACCCCTGACCCTACGTCAACACAGACTTACGTCATATGATGCAGCTGACCCCTGACCCTGCAATACATCAACACAACAATTATCTCTTCCCATATAAAAAAAAGTCTAGGACAGCGTCTCAAATGGACCCTATTCCACATGTAGTATACTACTTTTGATCAGGGTCCACTGGTAGTAGCGTACTATATAGGGAATAGGGTGCCATTTGGACTGCGGGCCTGTGTCTTGCCTCAGGAGACGAGATGCCTGTTCTATAAACTCCTTCTAGTCTGAAGAACTGATCGGTCCTTAGCTCTATAAGCTGTGTAATATAACGATCATTAGAAACCTTTCCTGGAGATCTAAGATCTACAGTGCTGTAATGCATGTCACGACACATCACAGAGAGTGATCCCTGAAGGAATTGAACCCACAACCTACCTGAGAAACAGAACACTCAAATGTTAAAACACTAACGCGAGTGTGTTAATGTTTTTGATCCATTGTATGGAACCGTCGCACAGCGAGCCCAATACATTTTGACCTTTAGCAGACGCTCTTATCCAGAGGAAATTACAGTTAGTATATAGGCTGGTAATACAATTCTAATATATGACTGACTGAGTTTGGGTAGTTCAGATAGTCATATATTAGAATTGTATTACCAGCCTATATACTATCTGAACTACCCAAACTCAGTCCGTATATAGGCTGGTAATACAATTCTAATATATGACTGACTGAGTTTGGGTAGTTCAGATAGTATATAGGCTGGTAATACAATTATAATATATGACTGACTGAGTTTGGGTAGTTCAGATAGTATATAGGCTGGTAATACAATTATAATATATGACTGACTGAGTTTGGGTAGTTCAGATAGTATATAGGCTGGTAATACTGACTGAGTTTGGGTAGTTCAGATAGTATATAGGCTGGTAATACAATTATAATATATGACTGACTGAGTTTGGGTAGTTCAGATAGTATATAGGCTGGTAATACAATTATAATATATGACTGACTGAGTTTGGGTAGTCCAGATAGTATATAGGCTGGTAATACAATTATAATATATGACTGACTGAGTTTGGGTAGTTCAGATAGTATATAGGCTGGTAATACTGACTGAGTTTGGGTAGTTCAGATAGTATATAGGCTGGTAATACAATTATAATATATGACTGACTGAGTTTGGGTAGTTCAGATAGTATATAGGCTGGTAATACTGACTGAGTTAGGGTAGTTCAGATAGTATATAGGCTGGTAATACAATTATAATATATGACTGACTGAGTTTGGGTAGTTCAGATAGTATATAGGCTGGTAATACAATTATAATATATGACTGACTGAGTTTGGGTAGTTCAGATAGTATATAGGCTGGTAATACTGACTGAGTTTGGGTAGTTCAGATAGTATATAGGCTGGTAATACAATTATAATATATGACTGACTGAGTTTGGGTAGTTCAGATAGTATATAGGCTGGTAATACTGACTGAGTTTGGGTAGTTCAGATAGTATATAGGCTGGTAATACAATTATAATATATGACTGACTGAGTTTGGGTAGTTCAGATAGTATATAGGCTGGTAATACTGACTGAGTTTGGGTAGTTCAGATAGTATATAGGCTGGTAATACAATTATAATATATGACTGACTGAGTTTGGGTAGTTCAGATAGTATATAGGCTGGTAATACAATTATAATATATGACTGACTGAGTTTGGGTAGTTCAGATAGTATATAGGCTGGTAATACTGACTGAGTTTGGGTAGTTCAGATAGTATATAGGCTGGTAATACAATTATAATATATGACTGACTGAGTTTGGGTAGTTCAGATAGTATATAGGCTGGTAATACAATTATAATATATGACTGACTGAGTTTGGGTAGTCCAGATAGTATATAGGCTGGTAATACAATTATAATATATGACTGACTGAGTTTGGGTAGTTCAGATAGTATATAGGCTGGTAATACTGACTGAGTTTGGGTAGTTCAGATAGTATATAGGCTGGTAATACAATTATAATATATGACTGACTGAGTTTGGGTAGTTCAGATAGTATATAGGCTGGTAATACTGACTGAGTTTGGGTAGTTCAGATAGTATATAGGCTGGTAATACAATTATAATATATGACTGACTGAGTTTGGGTAGTTCAGATAGTATATAGGCTGGTAATACATGACTGACTGAGTTTGGGTAGTTCAGTTAGTATATAGGCTGGTAATACAATTATAATATATGACTGACTGAGTTTGGGTAGTTCAGATAGTATATAGGCTGGTAATACTGACTGAGTTTGGGTAGTTCAGATAGTATATAGGCTGGTAATACTGACTGAGTTTGGGTAGTTCAGATAGCAGATCTGACATGGCAGGTCCTGAGCTGAGGATCTGGTGCTCATCAGTCGTGTCCTGGACTTCTTACAGGGGTTGATGACATGGCACTCTGAGAACAGCTTATCCACATTCCCATCGAAATACCTGCAGAAAGAAGAGAGGGAACAGGATGGAGAGCGTGAGCGAGAAAGAGAATTGACGAGGGCACTAGAACAGTCTGCAGCACCAGGCCTCACCCTACTAGAATCTGAAGTCAAATGTCTACTGTTTGCTGATGATCTGGTGCTTCTGTCCCCAACCAAGGAGGGCCTACAGCAGCACCTAGATCTTCTGCACAGATTCTGTCAGACCTGGGCCCTGACAGTAAATCTCAGTAAGACAAAAATAATGGTGTTCCAAAAAAATGTCCAGTTGCCAGGACCACAAATACAAATTCCATCTAGACACCGTTGCCCTAGAGCACACAAAAAACTATACATACCTCGGCCTAAACATCAGCGCCACAGGTAACTTCCACAAAGCTGTCAACGATCTGAGAGGCAAGGCAAGAAGGGCCTTCTATGCCATCAAAAGGAACATACAATTTGGCATACCAATTAGGATCTGGCTAAAAATACTTGAATCAGTTATAGAACCAATTGCATTTATGGTTGTGAGGTCTGGGGTCCAACCAAGAATTCACAAAATGGGACAAACACCAAATTGAGACTCTGCACGCAGAATTCTGCAAAAATATCCTCCGTGTACAACGTAAAACACCAAATAATGCATGCAGAGCAGAATTAGGCCGATACCCGCTAATGATCAAAATCCAGAAAAGAGCCGTTAAATTCTATAACCACTTAAAAGGAAGCGATTCTCAAACCTTCCATAACAAAGCCATCACCTACAGAGAGATGAACCTGGAGAAGAGTCCCCTAAGCAAGCTGGTCCTGGGGCTCTGTTCACAAACAGACCACACAGAGCCCCAGGACAACATCACAACTAGACCCAACCAAATCATGAGAAAACAAAAAAGAGAATTACTTGACACATTGAAAGAATTAACAAAAAAACTGAGGCCTCTGCATTTGGCCCTAAACAGAGAGTACACAGTGGCAGAATAGCTGACCACTGTGACTGACCCACAATTAAGGAAATATTTGACTACAGTACCAGTCAAAAGTTTGGACCTTTTAATTCAAGGGTTTTTCTTAATTTTTTACTATTTTCTACATTGTAGAATAATAGTGAAGATATCAAAACTATGAAACAACACATATGGAATCATGTAGTAACCAAAAATCAAAATATATTTTAGATTCTTCAACGTAGCCACCCATTGCCTTGATGACAGCTTTGCACACTCTTGGCATTCTCTCAACCAGCTTCACCTGGAATGCTTTTCCAACAGTCTTGAAGGAGTTCCCACATATGCTGAGCACTTGTTGGCTGCTTTTCCTTCACTCTGCAGTCCGACTCATCCCAAACCATCTCAATTGGTTAGAGGTCAGGTGATTGTGGAGGCCAGGTCATCTGATGCAGCACTCCATCACTCTCCTTCTTGGTAAAATAGCCCTTACACAGCCTGGAGGTGTGTTGGGTCATTGTCCTATTGAAAAACAAATGGTAGTCCCACTAAGCCCAAACCAGATGGGATGACGTATCACTGCAGAATGCTGTGGTAGCCATGCTGGTTAAGTGTGCCTTGAATTCTAAATAAATCACAGACAGTGTCACCAGCAAAGCACCCCCACACCATAACACCTCCTCCTCCATGCTTTACTGTGGGAAATACACATGCGGAGATCATCCGTTCACCCACACCGCGTCTCACAAAGCCACGGTTGTTGGAACCAAAAATCTAAAATTTGGACTCCAGACCAAAGGACAGCTTTCCACTGGTCTAATGTTCATTGCTCATGTTTCTTGGCCCAAGCAGGTCTCTTATTATTGGTGTCCTTTAGTAGTGGTTTCTTTGCAGCAATTCAACCTTGAAGGCCTGATTCACGCAGTCCCCTCTGAACAGTTGATGTTGAGATGTGTCTGTTCCTTGAACTCTGTGAAGCATTTATTTGGGCTGCAATTTCTGAGGCTGGTAACTCTTATGAACTTATCCTCTGCAGCAGAGGTAACTCTGGGACTTTCTTTCTTGTGGTGGTCCTCATGAGAGCCAGTTTCATCATAGCGCTTGATCGTTTTTGCGACTGCACTTGAAGAAACTTTCAAAGTTCTTGAATTTTTCCGGATTGACTGACCTTCATGTCTTAAAGTAATGATGGACTGTCGTTTCTCTTTGCTTATTTGAACTGTTCTTGCCATAATATGGACTTGGTCTTTTACCAAATAGGACTATCTTCTGTATACCAACCCTACCTTGTCACAACACAACTGATTGGCTCAAACGCATTAAGAAGGAAATAATTCCACAAATGAACAAGCCACACCTGTTAATTGAAATGCATTCCAGGTGACTACCTCCTGAAGCTGGTTGAGAGAATGCCAAGAGCGTGCAAAGCTGTCATCAAGGCAAAGGGGTGGCTATTTGAAGAAACTCATCTATAAAATATATTTTGAGTAAATGTTTTGGTTACTACATGATTCCATATGTGTTGTTTCATAGTTTTGATGTCTTCACTATTATTCTACAATGTAGAAAATAGTAAAAATAAAGAAAAACCCTTGAATGAGTAGGAGTGTCCAAACTTTTGACTGGTACTGTATGTACAGACTCGCTATTGAGAAAGGCCGCCGTAGGCAGACCTGGCTCTCAAGAGAAGACAGGCTATGTGCACACTGCCCACAAAATGAGGTGGAAACTGAGCTGCACTTCCTAACCTCCTGCCAAATGACCATATTAGAGACTAAATATTTCCCTCAGATTACAGCGATCCACAAAGAATTCGAAAACAAACCCAATTCTGATAAACTCCCTTATCTACTGGGTGAAATACCACAGTGTGCCATCACAGCTGCAAGATTTGTGACCTGTTGCAACAAGAAAAGGGCAACCAGTGAAGAACAAACACCATTGTAAATACAACCCATATTTATGTTGATTTATTTTCCCATTTGTACTTTAACTATTTGCACATTGTTACAACACTGTATATAGACATAATATGACGTTTGAAATGTCTTTATTCTTTTGGAACTTCTGAGTGTAATGTTTACTGTTAATATTTATTGTTTATTTCACTTTTGTTTACTATCTACTTCACTTGCTTTGGTAATGTTAACATATGTTTCCCATGCCAATAAAGCTCTTAAATTGAATTGAATTGAATTGAGAGGGGTAGAGGGAGAGAGAGGGGTAGAGAGAGAGAGAGGTAGAGAGAGAGGGGTAGAGAGAGGGAGAGGGGTAGAGAGAGGGAGAGGGGTAGAGAGAGGGAGAGGGGTAGAGAGAGGGAGAGGGGTAGAGAGAGGGAGAGGGGTAGAGAGAGGGAGAGGGGTAGAGAGAGGGAGAGAGAGATAGAGAGGGGTAGAGAGAGAGAGGGAGAGGGGTAGAGAGAGGGAGAGGGGTAGAGAGAGGGAGAGGGGTAGAGAGAGGGAGAGGGGTAGAGAGAGGGAGAGAGAGGGAGAGAGAGGGAGAGAGAGGGGTAGAGAGAGAGAGGTAGAGAGAGGGAGAGATGGGTAGAGAGGGGTAGAGAGAGGGAGAGAGAGATAGAGAGAGGGGTAGAGAAAGAGAGAGAGAGAGATAGAGAGGGGTAGAGAGAGGGAGAGAGAGGGGTAGAGAGAGGGGTAGAGAGAGAGAGAGGGAGGGGTAGAGAGGGGTAGAGAGAGGGGTAGAGAGGGGTAGAGAGGGGTAGAGAGGGGTAGAGAGGGGTAGAGAGGGGTAGAGAGGGGTAGAGAGAGAGAGAGAGGGAGAGGGGTAGAGAGAGGGAGAGGGGTAGAGAGAGGGAGAGGGGTAGAGAGAGGGAGAGGGGTAGAGAGAGGGAGAGGGGTAGAGAGAGGGAGAGGGGTAGAGAGAGGGAGAGGGGTAGAGAGAGGGAGAGGGGTAGAGAGAGGGAGAGGGGTAGAGAGAGGGAGAGGGGTAGAGAGAGGGAGAGAGAGAGAGAGAGGGAGAGAGAGGGGTAGAGAGGGGTAGAGAGAGGGAGAGAGAGGGAGAGAGAGGGGTAGAGAGAGGGAGAGAGAGAGGGAGAGAGAGAGGGGTAGAGAGAGAGAGAGGGGTAGAGAGAGAGAGAGGGGTAGAGAGAGGGAGAGGGGTAGAGAGAGGGAGAGGGGTAGAGAGAGGGAGAGGGGTAGAGAGAGGGAGAGGGGTAGAGAGAGATAGAGAGGGGTAGAGAGAGGGGTAGAGAGAGAGAGCGGTAGAGAGAGCGGTAGAGAGAGAGAGCGGTAGAGAGAGAGAGCGGTAGAGAGAGAGAGCGGTAGAGAGAGAGAGCGGTAGAGAGAGAGCGGTAGAGAGAGAGCGGTAGAGAGAGAGAGCGGTAGAGAGAGAGAGCGGTAGAGAGAGAGAGCGGTAGAGAGAGAGAGCGGTAGAGAGAGAGAGCGGTAGAGAGAGAGAGCGGTAGAGAGAGAGGGCGGTAGAGAGAGAGGGCGGTAGAGAGAGAGGGCGGTAGAGAGAGAGGGCGGTAGAGAGAGAGGGCGGTAGAGAGAGAGAGCGGTAGAGAGAGAGAGCGGTAGAGAGAGAGAGCGGTAGAGAGAGAGGGCGGTAGAGAGAGAGGGCGGTAGAGAGAGAGGGCTAGAGAGAGAGAGGGGTAGAGAGAGAGCGGTAGAGAGAGAGAGCGGTAGAGAGAGAGAGCGGTAAAGAGAGAGAGAGCGGTAAAGAGAGAGAGGGGTAGAGAGAGAGAGGGAGAGGGGTAGAGAGAGGGAGAGGGGTAGAGAGAGGGAGAGGGGTAGAGAGAGGGAGAGGGGTAGAGAGAGAGAGAGGGGTAGAGAGAGAGAGAGGGGTAGAGAGAGGGAGAGGGGGTAGAGAGAGAGAGAGGGGTAGAGAGAGGGAGAGAGGTAGAGAGAGGGAGAGGGGTAGAGAGAGGGAGAGGGGTAGAGAGGGGTAGAGAGAGGGAGAGAGGGGTAGAGAGAGAGAGGGAGGGGTAGAGAGGGGTAGAGAGGGGTAGAGAGAGGGAGAGGGGTAGAGAGGGGTAGAGAGGGGTAGAGAGGGGGAGAGAGAGAGAGAGGGGTAGAGAGAGAGAGGGAGGGGTAGAGAAAGAGAGAGAGAGATGGAGAGAGGGGTAGAGAGAGGGAGAGAGAGGGGTAGAGAGAGGGAGAGAGAGGGGTAGAGAGAGAGAGGGAGGGGTAGAGAGGGGTAGAGAGGGGTAGGGAGAGAGAGATAGAGAGGGGTAGAGAGAGAGAGGGAGAGGGGTAGAGAGAGGGAGAGGGGTAGAGAGAGGGAGAGGGGTAGAGAGAGGGAGAGGGGTAGAGAGAGGGAGAGAGAGGGGTAGAGAGAGAGGTAGAGAGAGGGAGAGATGGGTAGAGAGGGGTAGAGAGAGGGAGAGAGAGATAGAGAGAGGGGTAGAGAAAGAGAGAGAGAGAGATAGAGAGAGATAGAGAGAGGGGTAGAGAGAGGGAGAGAGAGGGGTAGAGAGAGGGGTAGAGAGGGGTAGAGAGAGAGAGAGGGAGGGGTAGAGAGGGGTAGAGAGAGGGGTAGAGAGGGGTAGAGAGAGATAGAGAGGGGTAGAGAGAGAGAGAGAGGGAGAGGGGTAGAGAGAGGGAGAGGGGTAGAGAGAGGGAGAGGGGTAGAGAGAGGGAGAGGGGTAGAGAGAGGGAGAGAGAGAGAGAGAGGGGTAGAGAGAGGGAGAGAGAGGGAGAGAGAGAGGGAGAGAGAGGGGTAGAGAGTGGTAGAGAGAGGGAGAGAGAGATAGAGAGAGGGGTAGAGAGAGGGGTAGAGAGAGGGAGAGAGAGAGGGAGAGAGAGAGGGGTAGAGAGAGAGAGAGGGGTAGAGAGAGAGAGAGGGGTAGAGAGAGGGAGAGGGGTAGAGAGAGGGAGAGGGGTAGAGAGAGGGAGAGGGGTAGAGAGAGATAGAGAGGGGTAGAGAGAGGGGTAGAGAGAGGGGTAGAGAGAGGGGTAGAGAGAGGGGTAGAGAGAGGGGTAGAGAGAGGGGTAGAGAGAGGGGTAGAGAGGGGTAGAGAGAGAGGGGTAGAGAGAGAGAGCGGTAGAGAGAGAGAGCGGTAGAGAGAGAGAGCGGTAGAGAGAGAGAGCGGTAGAGAGAGAGAGCGGTAGAGAGAGAGAGCGGTAGAGAGAGAGGGCGGTAGAGAGAGAGCGGTAGAGAGAGAGAGCGGTAGAGAGAGAGAGCGGTAGAGAGAGAGAGCGGTAGAGAGAGAGAGAGCGGTAGAGAGAGAGAGAGCGGTAGAGAGAGAGAGCGGTAGAGAGAGAGAGGGGTAGAGAGAGAGAGCGGTAGAGAGAGAGAGCGGTAGAGAGAGAGAGCGGTAGAGAGAGAGAGCGGTAGAGAGAGAGAGCGGTAGAGAGAGAGGGCGGTAGAGAGAGAGGGCGGTAGAGAGAGAGGGCTAGAGAGAGAGAGGGGTAGAGAGAGAGCGGTAGAGAGAGAGAGCGGTAGAGAGAGAGAGCGGTAAAGAGAGAGAGGGGTAGAGAGAGAGAGAGAGAGGGGTAGAGAGAGAGAGAGAGAGGGGTAGAGAGAGAGAGAGAGCGGTAGAGAGAGAGAGGGGTAGAGAGAGAGAGGGGTAGAGAGAGAGAGGGGTAGAGAGAGAGAGGGGTAGAGAGAGAGAGCGGTAGAGAGAGAGAGCGGTAGAGAGAGAGAGCGGTAGAGAGAGAGAGCGGTAGAGAGAGAGAGCGGTAGAGAGAGAGAGAGCGGTAGAGAGAGAGAGAGCGGTAGAGAGAGAGAGAGCGGTAGAGAGAGAGAGCGGTAGAGAGAGAGAGCGGTAGAGAGAG
The DNA here is from genome assembly GCA_031479575.1 of Coregonus ussuriensis. Classification (NCBI taxonomy): domain Eukaryota; kingdom Metazoa; phylum Chordata; class Actinopteri; order Salmoniformes; family Salmonidae; genus Coregonus; species Coregonus ussuriensis. Next base: position 7,962,797 of record CM062498.1, on the reverse strand, counting down.
AGAGCGGTAGAGAGAGAGAGCGGTAGAGAGAGAGAGCGGTAGAGAGAGAGCGGGCGAGCGATAGAGAGATTCCTGAAAGGATTCCTACCACAAAAGATTCTTATTCCCAAGGACTATACAGAAAATGCTCTGGCAAACCAACGACCAGCAAAAGAAGCACAACAGAAACCTGAAACACCTGAAACACCATCCAACCTGGAACTGGGTGAGTAATGTTTAGTCTGAAAACACCATCCAACCTGGAACTGAGTGAGTAATGTTTAGTCTGAAAACACCTTCCAACCTGGAACTAACTGGGTGAGTAATGTTTAGTCTGAAAACACCATCCAACCTGGAACTGGGTGAGTAATGTTTAGTCTGAAAACACCATCCAACCTGGAACTGGGTGAGTAATGTTTAGTCTGAAAACACCATCCAACCTGGAACTGGGTGAGTAATGTTTAGTCTGAAAACACCATCCAACCTGGAACTGGGTGAGTCATGTTTAGTCTGAAAACACCATCCAACCTGGAACTGAGTGAGTAATGTTTAGTCTGAAAACACCATCCAACCTGGAACTGGGTGAGTAATGTTTAGTCTGAAAACACCATCCAACCTGGAACTGGGTGAGTAATGTTTAGTCTGAAAACACCATCCAACCTGGAACTGGGTGAGTAATGTTTAGTCTGAAAACACCATCCAACCTGGAACTGGGTGAGTAATGTTTAGTCTGAAAACACCATCCAACCTGGAACTGAGTGAGTAATGTTTAGTCTGAAAACACCATCCAACCTGGAACTGGGTGAGTAATGTTTAGTCTGAAAACACCATCCAACCTGGAACTGGGTGAGTAATGTTTAGTCTGAAAACACCATCCAACCTGGAACTGAGTGAGTAATGTTTAGTCTGAAAACACCATCCAACCTGGAACTGGGTGAGTAATGTTTAGTCTGAAAACACCATCCAACCTGGAACTGGGTGAGTAATGTTTAGTCTGAAAACACCATCCAACCTGGAACTGGGTGAGTAATGTTTAGTCTGAAAACACCATCCAACCTGGAACTGGGTGAGTAATGTTTAGTCTGAAAACACCATCCAACCTGGAACTGAGTGAGTAATGTTTAGTCTGAAAACACCATCCAACCTGGCTCTGAGTGAGTAATGTTTAGTCTGAAAACACCATCCAACCTGGAACTGGGTGAGTAATGTTTAGTCTGAAAACACCATCCAACCTGGAACTGAGTGAGTAATGTTTAGTCTGAAAACACCATCCAACCTGGCTCTGAGTGAGTAATGTTTAGTCTGAAAACACCATCCAACCTGGAACTGGGTGAGTAATGTTTAGTCTGAAAACACCATCCAACCTGGAACTGAGTGAGTAATGTTTAGTCTGAAAACACCATCCAACCTGGAACTGGGTGAGTAATGTTTAGTCTGAAAACACCATCCAACCTGGAACTGGGTGAGTAATGTTTAGTCTGAAAACACCATCCAACCTGGAACTGGGTGAGTAATGTTTAGTCTGAAAACACCATCCAACCTGGAACTGGGTGAGTAATGTTTAGTCTGAAAACACCATCCAACCTGGAACTGAGTGAGTAATGTTTAGTCTGAAAACACCATCCAACCTGGCTCTGAGTGAGTAATGTTTAGTCTGAAAACACCATCCAACCTGGAACTGGGTGAGTAATGTTTAGTCTGAAAACACCATCCAACCTGGAACTGAGTGAGTAATGTTTAGTCTGAAAACACCATCCAACCTGGCTCTGAGTGAGTAATGTTTAGTCTGAAAACACCATCCAACCTGGAACTGGGTGAGTAATGTTTAGTCTGAAAACACCATCCAACCTGGAACTGGGTGAGTAATGTTTAGTCTGAAAACACCATCCAACCTGGAACTAACTGAGTGAGTAATGTTTAGTCTGAAAACACCATCCAACCTGGAACTGGGTGAGTAATGTTTAGTCTGAAAACACCATCCAACCTGGAACTGGGTGAGTAATGTTTAGTCTGAAAACACCATCCAACCTGGAACTGGGTGAGTAATGTTTAGTCTGAAAACACCATCCAACCTGGAACTGGGTGAGTAATGTTTAGTCTGAAAACACCATCCAACCTGGAACTGGGTGAGTAATGTTTAGTCTGAAAACACCATCCAACCTGGAACTGGGTGAGTAATGTTTAGTCTGAAAACACCATCCAACCTGGAACTGGGTGAGTAATGTTTAGTCTGATAACACCATCCAACCTGGAACTGGGTGAGTAATGTTTAGTCTGAAAACACCATCCAACCTGGAACTGGGTGAGTAATGTTTAGTCTGAAAACACCATCCAACCTGGCTCTGAGTGAGTAATGTTTAGTCTGAAAACACCATCCAACCTGGAACTGGGTGAGTAATGTTTAGTCTGAAAACACCATCCAACCTGGAACTGAGTGAGTAATGTTTAGTCTGAAAACACCATCCAACCTGGCTCTGAGTGAGTAATGTTTAGTCTGAAAACACCATCCAACCTGGAACTGGGTGAGTAATGTTTAGTCTGAAAACACCATCCAACCTGGAACTGGGTGAGTAATGTTTAGTCTGAAAACACCATCCAACCTGGAACTGGGTGAGTAATGTTTAGTCTGAAAACACCATCCAACCTGGAACTAACTGAGTGAGTAATGTTTAGTCTGAAAACACCATCCAACCTGGAACTGGGTGAGTAATGTTTAGTCTGAAAACACCATCCAACCTGGAACTGGGTGAGTAATGTTTAGTCTGAAAACACCATCCAACCTGGAACTGGGTGAGTAACGTTTAGTCTGAAGCTACTTTTAAAGCCAAGAAAAATATATTACAATATAATTTACTTTATAAGGACTGAATGCTACGTTAAGGCTACCAAGCTTGCTAGGACAGAACATATCTGTCTGCAACTTCAATTAGCACTGAGGTGTGAAGTGAGAGGTGTCAAAGCCCGTGAGCCCAACAATGGCAGGAGAGTTCCACAGCCGCCCCCACCCAATGGCAGGAGAGTTCCACAGCCTCCCCCACCCAATGGCAGGAGAGTTCCACGTGGTCCTCTGTAGCTCAGCTGGTAGAGCACGGCGCTTGTAACGCCAAGGTAGTGGGTTCGATCCCCGGGACCACCCATACACAAAAATGTATGCACACATGACTGTAAGTCGCTTTGGATAAAAGCGTCTGCTAAATGGCATATTATTATTATTATTATTATTATTCCACAGCCTCCCCCACCCAATGGCAGGAGAGTTCCACAGCCTCCCCCACCCAAATGCAGAGGCCTTTGAAGCCCCCTCCCTCTGTGCAGAGGTCATTACAATACAGTACCCTCTGGATGTAAAAAATGAGAAGACACGGAAAGAGATACTTTTTGCTGACTGCTACAAAAATGGGAATGTAAGCAACTTAATGTTCCTCACAGACCATCCCATGGCATGGCAGAGTGCTATATTAACACACTACCCCTCTGTTAAGAGGGGGGGGGGGTTAGCGATGGGTGGAAACTCAGGATACTGGACAAAGAGGACTCTGAGTCAGCTAATATAAACCTCTATAAATCTGGAACAGTATCGGTACAGGGCAAACCCAAACAGTTCCAGCTGGACTTTCACCTAATCAAAGAGGGAGCTCAGCAGGAGAAGCTCTCTCTTGAGAAAGACACCCCCGCCCCGAGCGGGTCAGACCAGACCTCTTCATTTAACCCCACAGACGAGCAACCCCAAGCGGTAAGTCAACTTCCCAGCACAGAGTACTACTCCCTCATTGAAATGAAGGATAAATTCCCCCAGCTGGAGGTAAGGCAGGTGGAGCTGGAACAGCAGGTGAACACACTCCAGTCAGCACAGACCCAGACAACAGTCCAGCACAACAACACCCCCTTAACTAGACATGGAGAGCTGCAGGTAGAGAGAGACATGTCTGCACTCTGGACTGTGGTGAGACAACATCAACAGGAGAAAGAGCAGGAGCAGAACAGAGCATTAGAGGAGAGGATCAGAGTGCTGGAGGAGAAGGTGAGAACGATGATGGGTGACAGAGAACAACCCATTAGAGAGCTGGCCACCCCCGCAGAGAAGCCAGCAGAACAGCCCACCTCAGATCCTGGCCAAAGTCTCGACACCGCAGCAGAACAGTACACCCTAGACCCTGACCATAGCCTCGACATCACAGCCAGACAAACAAATGAAGAACCCCAAGCCCTGGGGACCCCAACCCCTCTGAGCACCCCCCCCCCCCCTGTCAGACACCCTGATAGCCCTCCTGATGACCCCTCCCACACCCACTGAGGACAAACACAAGCCACATATCGTACTCCTTATGGACTCAAATGTGAAATATATACAAGAAAATACACTTTTGCCCAAAAACACACGTGTAAACTCTGGTGTCCAAACACCCAGCGCGCCCTAGACCTTCTGTCTGAGGACCAAGGGCAGGAAAGGGAGTGATTGAAAAAGCTTCTTCTACTTTCCCCAACGCACAAGTGATTATCTCAACCCTGCTACCACTAAAAGACTTCCACCCTGCTACCATACAGCAGGTAAACACAAGTATTTCCTGTGACTGTGCGTCAAAACCAAATGTCTACCTGGCCCACCACTCCACCCTGGACGTGAACAGCCTTTAGGACCAACACCTCACACAGGAGCAACAGACACCCCGCCCAGACCAGCGAGACACTCTCCCAGACCTGCGGGACCCCGCCCGGACCTACACATAGAGGACCCCCGCCGAGGGGACCAACATCCAGACCACAGCACCACCTGTTACATCCACACCCCAACCAATCAATACCCCCCCCCCCCAAACCACCTCAAGCTGAACCCTGGCAAGACGGAGCTGCTCTTCCTCCCGGGGAAGGACTGCCCGTTCCATGATCTCGCCATCACGGTTGACAACTCCGTTGTGTCCTCCTCCCAGAGTGCGAAGAGACTTGGCGTGACCCTGAACAACACCCTGTCGTTCTCCGCCAACATCAAGGCGGTGACCCGATCCTGCAGGTTCATGCTCTACAACATTCGGAGAGTACGACCCTGCCTTACACAGGAAGCGGCACAGGTCCTAATCCAGGCACTTGTCATCTCCCGTCTGGATTACTGCAACTCGCTGTTGGCTGGGCTCCCTGCCTGTGCCATTAAACCCCTACAACTCATCCAGAATGCCGCAGCCCGTCTGGTGTTCAACCTTCCCAAGTTCTCTCACGTCACCCCCCTCCTCCGCACACTCCACTGGCTTCCAGTTGAAGCTCGCATCCGTTACAAGACCATGGTGCTTGCCTATGGAGCAGTGAGGGGAACGGCACCTCCGTACCTTCAGGCTCTGATCAGTCCCTACACCCAACCGAGGGCATTGCGTTCATCCACCTCTGGCCTGCTGGCTCCCCTTCCTCTGCGGAAGCATAGTTCCCGCTCAGCCCAGTCAAAACTGTTCGCTGCTCTGGCACCCCAATGGTGGAACAAGCTCCCTCACGACGCCAGGACAGCGGAGTCACTCACCACCTTCCGGAGACATTTGAAACCCCACCTCTTTAAGGAATACCTGGGATAGGATAAAGTAATCCTTCTACACCCCCCCCCCCCCCAAAAAATTAAAAAAAAAAAAAAAAAAAAAAAAAAAAAAAAAAGTATAATTGTAAAGTGGTTATCCCACTGGCTATAGGGTGAATGCACCAATTTGTAGGTCGCTCTGGATAAGAGTGTCTGCTAAATGACGTAAATGTGCCCTTGAGCAAGGCACTTAACCCTAATTGCTCCTGTAAGTCGCTCTGGATAAGAGCGTCTGCTAAATGACTAAAATGTAAAATGTAAATGTAAACCAACCATGCCCACACCCCATTTAGGCCCCTTCAGATCAGACCTATGCCCCTCCTGCCCACCCCAGGGCCCCCACTCCCGCAAAGAGGGCCTCAACATGAAAGTCACACATACGCCCAGGCCGTGAGCAGGCAAACAGGCCCAACCCCCACTCTTACACTAGCCCAAGCCAATGGCATGTACCAGATTGACTCCAAACCACACGACTAACAACATTGGACAATTTATGGAACACAAAGCCTTCACTATCTCATCCTAGAATATGAGACCTTTGGCCTAAAGAGCAGGAACCTGGACTTCACCAAAGAAAATCAGAAATACAGACGTTGCCATCCTACAAGAAACATGGTATAGAGGAGACGGACCCACTGGTTGCCCTCTAGGTTACAGAGAGCTGGTAGTCCCATCCACCAAACTACCAGGTGTGAAACAGGGAAGGGACTCAGGGGGTATGCTAATTTGGTATAGAGCAGACCTAACCCACTCTATTAAATTAGTCAAAACAGAAACATTTTACATTTGGCTAGAAATTCAAAAGGAAATTATCTGAACAGAGAAACATTTCCTCATGTGTGCTACCTATATCCCTCCACTAGAATCCCCATACTTTAATGAAGACAGCTTCTCCATCCTAGAGGGGGAGATCAACCATTTCCAGGCCCAGGGACATGTACTAGTCTGTGGCGACCTAAATGCCAGAACTGGACAAGAACCTGACACTCTTAGCACACAGGGACAAACACCTAGCTAGAGGTGACAGCATTCCCTCCCAAATATGCCCCCCTAGGCACAACTACGACGACATAACCAACAAAAACGGGTCACAACTCCTGCAGCTCTGTCTCACGCTGGGTATGTACATAGTCAATGGTAGGCTTCGAGGAGACTCCTACAGTAGGTACACCTACAACTCATCCCTTGGCAGTAGTACTGTAGATTACTTTATCACTGACCTCAACCCAGAGTCTCTCAGAGCGTTCACAGTCAGCCCACAGACACCCCTATCAGACCACAGCAAAATCAGTCTACTTGAACAGAGCAATACTCAGTCATGAGGCATCAAAGCCAAAGGAACTGAATCATATTAAGAAATGCTATAGATGGAAGGAAAGTAGTGTCGAAACCTACCAAAAAACTATTAGGCAACAACACATTCAATCCCTTCTAGACAACTTCCTGGACAAAACGTTTCACTGCAACAGTGAAGGTGTAATCTTGGCAGTAGAAAACCTAAACAGTATATTTGACCTCTCAGCTTCCCTATCAAATCAAAAAATTACAAACAGACAACCTAAGAAAATTAACAACAATGCCAAATGGTTTGATGAAGAATGCAAAAACCTAAGAAAGAAATTGAGAAACCTATCCAACCAAAAACATAGAGACCCAGAAAACCTGAGCCTACGCCTTCACTATGGTGAATCACTAAAACAATACAGAAATACACTACGGAAAAAGAAGGAACAGCATGTCAGAAATCAGCTCAATCTAATTGAAGAATCCATAGAATCTAACCACTTCTGGGAAAATTAGACCACCCTAAACCAACAACAACACAAAGAGCTACCTATCCAAAATGGAGATGTTTGGTTAAACCAATTCTCCAATCTTTTGGCTCTATGACAAAGAACAAACAGCAAAAACATATATATATCATCAAATACAAATCTTAGAATCAACTATTAAAAACTACCAATTACAGGATAAAATACAAACCCTCCAACCCAAAAAGGCCTGTGGTGTTGATGGTATCCTCAATGAAATGATAAAATATACAGACCACAAATTCCAATTGGCTATACTTAAACTTTTTAACATTATCCTCAGCTCTGGCATCTTTCCCAATATTTGGAACCAAGGACTGATCACCCCAATCCACAAAAGTGGAGACCCCAATAACTACCGTGGGATATGCGTCAACAGCAACCTTGGGAAAATCCACTGCATTATCATTAACAGCAGACTAATTAATTTCCTCAGTGAAAACAATGTACTGAGCAAAGGTAAAATTACAATTTTTAACAAATTACCGTACGACAGACCACGTATTCACCCTGAAAAACCTTGCCAAACAAACAAAACAAAACAAAGGCAAAGTCTTCTTATGCTTCGTTGATTAAAAAAAAGCCTTTGAATCAATTTGGCATGAGGGTCTGCTATACAAATTGATGGAAAGTGGTGTTGGGGTGAAAAAACATAAATTTTAAAATCCATGTACACAAACAACAAGTGTGCGGTTAAAATTGGCAAAAAACACACATTTCTTTCCACAGGGCAGTGGGGTGAGACTCAGCTTAAGCCCCACCCTCTTCAACATACAGTGCATTCGTAAAGTATTCAGACCCCTTGACTTTTTCCACATTCTTACGTTACAGCCTTATTCTAAAATGGATTAAATTGTCCCCCCACCCCCAATCAATCTACACACAATACCCCATAACGACAAAGTAAAAACAGGTCTTTAGAAATGTTTGCAAATGTATTACAAATTAAAAACGGAATTATCACATTTACATAAGTATTCAGACCCTTTACTCAGTACTTTGTTGAAGCACCTTTGGCAGCGATTACAGCCTCAAGTCTTCTTGGGTATGACGCTACAAGCTTGGCACACCTGTATTTGGGGAGTTTCTCCCATTCTTCTCTGCAGATCCTGTCAAGCTCTGTCAGGTTGGATGGGGAGTGTTGCTGCACAGCTAATTTCAGGTCTCTCCAGAGATGTTAGATCGGGTTCAAGTCTGGGCTCTGGCTGGGCCACTCAAGGACATTCAGAGACTTGTCCCGAAGCCACTCTTGCATGGTCTTGGCTGTGTGCTTAGGGTCGTTGAACGTTTGCCCTAGTCTGAGGTCCTGAGCAGGTTTTCATCAAAGATTTCTCTGTACTTTGCTCCGTTCATCTTTCCCTCGATCCTGACTAGTCTCCCAGTCCCTGCCGCTGAAAAACATCCCCACAGCATGATGCTGCCACCACCGTGCTTCACCGTAGGGATGGTGCCAGGTTTCCTACAGACTTGATGCTTGGCATTCAGGCCAAAGAGTTCAATCTTGGTTTCATCAGACCAGAGAATCTTGTTTCTCATGGTCTGAGAGTCCTTTAGGTGCCTTTGGCAAACTCCAAGTGGGCTGTCATGTGCCTTTTACTGAGGAGTGGCTTCCGTCTGGCCACTCTACCATAAAGGCCTGATTGGTGGAGTGCTGCAGATATGGTTGTCCTTCTGGAAGATTCTCCCATTTCCACAGAGGAACTCTGGAGTGCTGTCAGAGTGACCATCGGGTTCTTGGTCACCCCCCTGACCAAGGCCCTTCTCCCACGATTGCTCAGTTTAGCCGGGTGGCCAGCTCTAGGAAGAGTCTTGGTGTTCCAAACTTCTTCCATTTAAGAATGATGGAGGCCACTGTGTTCTTGGGGACCTTCAATGCTGCAGAAAGTTTTTGTTACCCTTCCCCAGATCTGTGCCTTGACACAATCCTGTCTCGGAGCTCTACGGTCAATTCCTTCGACCTTATGGCTTGGTTTTTGCTCTGACATGCACTGTCAACTGTGGGACCTTATACAGACAGGTGTGTGCCTTTCCAAATCATGTCCAATCAATTGAATTTACCAAAGGTGGACTCCAATCAAGTTGTAGAAACATCTCAAGGATGATCAATGGAAACAGGATGCATCTGAGCTCAATTTCAAATCTCATAGCAAAGGGTATGAATACTTATGTAAATAAGGTATTTCTGTTTTTTATTTTTAATACATTTGCAAAAATCTCTAGAAACCATGACTTTGCTTTGTCATTATGGGGTGTTGTTATTATTGTGTGTAGATTGATGAGGGGGAACAACTATGTAATCCATTTTAGAATAAGGCTGTAACGTAAGAAAATGTGGGAAAAAAGTCAAGGGGTCTGAATACTTTCCGAATGCACTGTAAATACAACCCATATTTATGTTAATTCATTTTCCTTTAACTATTTGCACATTGTTAAAACGCTGTATATAGTCATAATATGACATTTGACATTTCTATAGTCCTTTAGAACTATTGTGAGTGTAATGTTTACTGTTCATTGTTTTGTCTATTTCACTTTTGTTTACCGTCTATTTCACTTGCTTTGGCAAAGTTAACATACGTTTCCCATGCTAATAAAGCCCTTTGAACTGAATTGAATTGAGAGCGAGACACACACTAGGAGACACAGAGAGAGAAACATGTCCATAACCTGCTCATTTCTATTGTAAAGCTGTGCTTGGCAATATGGATCAACACGTCATGCCAATAAAGCAAATTGAAATTGAATTGAGAGAGCGAGAGACAGAAACAAGCTTTGACAAAGACCTCTGCCAAAACACGTCATCAGCGTCTTTGAAGTTGAATCCAGCAGAATAAAACATAAGTAAAACAGGAGAAATAAGCACCTCTCCATGAGCTTCTCTCTGTCCCAGTTGAAGTGACTCAGAAGTATTCTGGTGATTGTTGCAGGATTCTAAAAAGGAGAGAGAGAGAGAGAGAGAGAGAGAGAGAGAGAGAGAGAGAGAGAGAGAGAGAGAGAGAGAGAGAGAGAGAGAGAGAGAGAGAGAGAGAGAGAGAGAGAGAGAGAGAGAGAGAGAGAGAGAGAGAGAGAGAGAGAGAGAGAGAGAGAGAGAGAGAGAGAGAGAGAGAGAGAGAGAGAGAGAGAGAGAGAGAGAGAGAGAGAGAGAGAGAGAGAGAGAGAGAGAGAGAGAGAGAGAGAGTTGTGTTATACACGCAACAAGTTACCACTGTATGCAGTCCAACGTTAGGCCTACACATGTAAAAAGGGTTGCTCGTTTTTGACTGCTGGTATTATGTTAATGCTGCTAAGAGGCTAACATAACATTTAAATTAAATTATCATGGGGTACACAGAATTAGGGCTAATGCAAACCTTGGACTGGTTTATAGTGCTGTGTGTTATTATTATAACATTGATGATCTGTGTGAGTGCCAGCCAAACCTCTTCACTGATCATAACTAGGTCATTGTGTTTTGCGCAATCATGTGACATAGCAAGATTCTATCCAGTATGTTCAGAAATGAGAACAGCAAAAAGGCAAGCAACTGTCTAAACATGGTGCTGCACCATTGGACATGAACATAAAAAAAAATAGAAAAAAGGGAAAGTTTGATGAAAAATCTTTCAATTAAAAAAAGGTTAAAATCCAGGTCATGTGACAATTGTGCAAAACAAAGGGCCCTAATTCACAACTGAAATACTCTGTTTGGACATGGTTCAAAAACACACCTTTAATAATGACACTATTGGGCTACTGCTCCTGGTGACTCTGTATATTATGACAGGAGGTAGCTATAGGGCTCCCGGTGACTCTGTATATTACAAAGGGAAACCCGGCCGAGAGCTGCCCAGTGATGTGAGCCTACCAGATGAGCAAAATGCCTTCTATGCTCGCGTCGAGGCAAGCAACACTGAACCATGCATGAGAGCACCAGCTGTTCCGGACGACTGTGTGATCACGCTCTCTGTAGCCGATGTGAGTAAGACCTTTAAAACAGGTTATCCACAAGGCCTCAGGGTCATCATTCTCTCTGTAGCCGTTGTAAGTCCTTTAAACAGGTTAACATTCACAAGGCCTCAGGGCCAGATGGATTACCAGGATAAATACCCAGAGCTTGGTCTGACCAGCTGGCAAGTGTCTTCACTGACATGTTCAACCTCTCCCTGGCCCAGTCTGTAATACCTACATGTTTCAAGCAGACCACCATAGTCCCTGTGCCCAAGAACTACAAGGTAACCTGTCTAAATGACTATCGCCCTGTAGGACTCACGTCTATAGCCATGAAGTGCTTTGAAAGGCTGGTCATGGCTCACATCAACACCATCATCCCAGAAACCCTGGACCCACTCCAATTCGCAAACCACCCCAACAGATCCACAGACGAGGCAATCCACAGATGAACACATCCCTCTGCAACTGGATCCTGGACTTTCTGACGGGCCACCCCCTAGGTGGTGAGGGTAGCAGGGCCTAAAATTAACTTTTTGGTCCACCAGCCACTGTGGCAGGTAGATGGAAAAATCTGCCAGCCACTCAGATTTTTTACTGCCCAAAATATTATTTTTCCATAATTATCAAAAATAAATAAATACAATTAAATGACGACCATGCTTAATGTTTCTAAAACAAACAAAAATATTATTAAGAAGTCATGTGATATTTTGCTAAATTTATTTTCCTTTTGTGACCTGAGGCTTTTAACCAAAATATCAGATGAGACAAAACGTTCAGCTGCCACTAAGGGTGGGAGGTTACCGTGGTAACGGGGACCACTCGAGTCATGTCGCGTGTGTCTGTGTGAGATTTTGGATCCGACTAGTAGGCAGCATCTCTTCCCTATTAGTTGAAGCAGCAGACTCAAACTAACACTGAAAAACAAGCGACCCTGTGAACAAAGCAATGTAAAATAGCCAAGAAACAGTCTCACTTTGTGGACCAACTTTGATGCCTGTGTGCACGCCTCTATCAGCACTGTGCACAAGGCTCCCTAGTCAGGCAGAGTTGCTGCGAAAGGTGGGTTATAGTTAGCGCATTTCTTTGCGCGATTAGCAGCTATGAAACAAAAATGGCAGAAACACTTTGAAAAACAGCTACTGCACCATTTTTCTGCTATAAAATCACAACTCACACGTGTGCTCACACTTGACTTTTTAACTCTATTTGTATTTGCAAATGCAAATGTAGTGCTTGCAGAGCACTGCAAATTCACCAGCCACGTAAGACATTCTTACCCGTCAATACCTAAATCTACCTGCACTTGCCGGTTTTTTATTTTATGCCCTGGAGGGTAGGTAACAACACATCCACCACACTAACCCACAACGAGGGGGCCCCTCAGGGGTGCGTGCTCAGTCCCCTCCTGTACTCCCTGTTCACCCATGGCTGTGTGGCCGCACACGACTCCAACGCCACCATTAAGTTTGCTGACGACACGACGGTGGTAGGCCTGATCACCGATGACGATGAGACAGCCTATAGGGAGGAGGTCAGAGACCTGGCAGTGTGGTGCCAGGACAACAACCTCTCCCTCAACGTCATCAAGACAAAGGAGTTGATCGTGGACTACAGGAAACGGAGGGCCAAGAACGCCCCCATCACATCGACAGGGCTGTAGTGGAGCGGGTCGAGAGCTTCAAGTTCCTCTGTGTCCACATCACTAAGGACCTATTATGGTCCAAACACACCAACACAGTCGTGAAGAGGGCATAACAACGCCTCTTTCCCCTAAGGAGGCTGAAAAGATTAGGCATGGGCCCTCAGATCCTCAAAAAGTTATACAGCTGCACCATTGAGAGCGTCTTGACTGGCTGTATCACCACTTAGTATGGCAACTGCGTGGCCTCCAACCGCAAGGAGCTACAGAGGGTAGTGCGTACGGCCCAGTACATCTCTGGGGCCAAGCTTCCTGCCATCCAGGACCTCTATACCAGGCGGCGTCAGAGGAAGGCCCTAAAAATTGTCACACTCCGGCCACTGAAGTCATAGACTGTTCTATCTGCTAACGCACTGCAAGCAGTACCGATGCACTAAGTCTGGAACCAGGACCCTGAACAGCTTCTACCCCCAAGCTATAAGACTGCTGAATCGTTAGTTAAATAGTTAATCAAATAGCTACCCGGACTATCTGCATTGACCCTTTTTGCACTAACTTTTTCACATTCACTGCTGCTACTGTTTATTATCTGTCACTTTATTCCTAGTTATATGTACATATCTACCTCTATTACCTCGTACCCCCCGCACATCGACTCGGTACTGACACCTTGTGTATATAGCCAAGTTATCGTTACTCATTGTGTATTTATTATTACGTGTTTTACTTTTCTGTTTCTCCATTTTCTTTCTCTGCATTGTTGGGAAGGGCCCGTGAGTAAACATTTCACTGTTAGTCTACACAAGTTGTTTACGAAGCATGTGACGAATAAAATGTGCATTGATTTGAGACTAGACCTACATACTGTACAGTGGAGTTCCTCCTCCAGGATTCATGCCCAGGCTTAGCTTAGAATTTAACTCCAATGTTGACAATTGAAAGACATTACATTGTCAACATTTGAGTTAAATTCTTAGCTACACCAGGCTGTGCAAATACATACAGAACACTTAGTTCCACCAATTCAAAGTGCTAGTTATGGCGTTCGACTGTTAGTCCTTGGATTATTTATTTAGACCAGACCAGAGGCACTGGATCATGGTTCAAAATGTGTTGTTGTTATTGCTCAGGACTTAGGCTATTATGAAACTGACTAGGGGCAGTGGGGCACAGTCAGCTGAGCACATCCCAATGGGCGGTTTTACCAAATGATAGTTATGGGGGGGTACAGGTCTGTCAATCTCTGACATGACGAATGATGAGTAGGCTGGCTACCTGGCAGATACTTTGATCACAGAAGGGCTGTTTGGGAGGCACATAATTAGCTAGCTATACAGCAATGTTTCATGATTCATTGACGAACTAGCTAACGTTAACTAGTACGGAAATGTGAAACGTACATCTAGCTAAGCTAACTAACGTTTGCTAATTAGCTAACTTGACGTTAGCTAATTACTGGAGGGGAGCGGGACGTCAGCTAATTACCTAGTTGACGTTAATTAGCTACCGGTAGCGAGCTAGCTATTTAGCTAGCTAGTAGGTAACCGACTTAGCTACCTACAAGCCAGATAGCAAACAACTTTGGTGGATAACATGCTAGCAAAACATATTTGTCTTGAGTTAACTAGCTATCTAATCACCCGTTTATTTGGAAGATTCGGCTAGCTAACAACAGCGTAGAGGCCTGTCGACTTTCCACCGTCCCCGGTCTTTCCTGCATCGACATTGCCTTCGTGATATCTCACCTGGATGACCTCGTTGACCTCCCTGATACACTCCACCATATGCTGGAGGATCTGCTCGGCAGTCAGCACTTCGAAGCGGTAGTCCTCTTCCTCTTGCCCGGGCCCATGACCACTTCCCCCGGTCTCCAAACCCTCGTCCCGCTCCCCTCCAGCCTCTGCGGGATCGACCAGTTCCACCTCGTCCTCGCCTAGCTCCAGGGTGTCGTCCCCCGGCTCCTCCGCGCCGCTGTCTTCGCTGCAGTCCTCGTCGAAGTCATAGTTATAGCCCTCGTCTGAGTCCATTGCTAGGTCGATATCGAGATGTCACAAGCCGACGTAGGTGCTTGGAAATGGGGCAGCCTGCTTGTCGTGGAATGGATCAAAACAAAAAAAACGGTCCGGTCGGTCTTGTATTTTTCAGTTGTAACGAAAATAACAACAAATGTCGCCGCTAGATGAACCAACAAAGAGACGCGGCGTCATGACGTACGTCTCTTGGATAGATCAAATAAAAACATGGTAATGGCTAGAAGGGATCCAGCTTTTGTCAAATTTACGTAAATTTTTTTTTTTTTTGCATTTCATCTAACCCTTTTCCTAACCTTAACCTAATTTTCCTACCTGCTACGTTAATTCTCCTAACCTTCTGCGTAAATTCTCCTAACCTGCTACGAAACGTAAAATCTGCTAATGGGGATCCATAATAAATACAAATCTGACGTTAATTTGACAAAAGCTGGATCCCTTCTAGCCTAAAAACATGATTAAAATGTTTTGTATTTTACTATCCGTGTTTTAAATAAAGTCAATTAAAATAATATTTTTGGGTATATTGAGTTCAGCTCAATGTTATTTAATTTTATGTGTGTAAGTCACTATGGAAGTTCTAGAGCGCACAGTTATATTTTGCTTAACAGCATTTTAAAACTTACATTTACGTTATTTAGCAGACGCTCTTATCCAGAGCGATTTACAGTTAGTGAGTGCATACATTTTTCATACTTGCCCCCCGTGGGAATCGAACCCACAACCCTGGCGTTGCAAGCGCCATGCTCTACCAATTCAGCTACAGGAGGACAGTATACAAAGTAGTAAGAAATAGATGTAATTGTTGTAAAAAAAAAAAATGGAAAAACGGAGTGTATTCTTTTACTATCATACTAAATTAAAATATTGAATTATTACACACTTTTTTCTTTAGATTGTTGATGTTAATATTAAAGTTTACAGTCACCACGAATACATTCAATTGATTGCTTTAAACAGATTACTTTTTTTGGTTTGTTACTATAGGCGCCTGTCCGTCGCTGTTATCATTTTTAATCTCAAGTGGCCCAGAAAATCGGGGTCTCTGCATAAAAGTCGATGGCAAACAAATACACGGATTTCACAGTCGAGCTATCACTAAAATGAAATCCAACCCCTGTCAGAATCTCCATCTGACGTTCTAGAATTTAGAGAACTTTTGTCCCCTGTTCTATTGATTTCAACATGTTATTGCTGGAAGTGATTAACACATATTTTTTTAGTTACACTTAGGGACAGATCCAATTTACTGGAGGGTGGTCCAAAATAAGCAAGGGTTGTCAAACTTTTTATTTTTTTTTGCTTTGGGGAGGGTTGTGTGGTTTTTTATTGGGCACAGGGTAGAGTGTTTTTTCCCTGGTTTAAGTTTGCTCTTTTACTATATAATTTCTTACATTGTATTCATTTAGCAGACGCTCTTATCTAGAGCGATTTACAGTTAGTGAGTGCATACATTTTTCATACTTGCCCCCCGTGGGAATCGAACCCACAACCCTGGCGTTGCAAGCGCCATGCTCTACCAACTGAGCTACAGGGGACTACATCCTAGACACGTGTCCTCATCTGCTTGCATGTGCCTCCCCTATATCAAGGCGTTTTGGTACTTCCCCTATTCACTACGCTTTTCAGTGTGCTAACTTTTCCTATACCACAGGACAGCATAGTCTACCAGTGTAATGGACTACCCACCATTCATAGTGACAACAGTGGATCGGTTATCCAGTTCTGCAATAGGCTAACTAGCAATCATACCACACATTAAAAGCATAAAAAGCTGCATACATTTTTTTATATGAATCGACAAGAACAAATAGGAATAGCTGATAGGCAGTGGAGAGCCCAGGTGCATCATGAAAGAACAGTGAAGACATGACACACAGCTCAAAAATCTCCCCTATTGATCTTGTTTAGGGACAACACAATGATCCTGCTGAATGTGCTGTCTGTTGCAGATCATCATTCTCCCAAGTCGTCCGGCAGGCCCAGTTATTCAGGAAAGCTTAACACGCGCTCTGCCTCCTCTCCAATCAGAGCGGCTATTCCTCGAGCACCTAGAACCTATAACGCTTCAATTAAATATAGCCTAAATATGTATTGTTTAACTTTTTTAATGTATTACCTTTTATATGTGGCATAAACACAACCAGTGACAATGTTTTAATCTAATTAGGCTACTTCAAAAGTCTCCTGTAGGTATGCGCACGTTCATCCAAAATACACAATACATACAAAAGTATGTGGACACCATTTCAATTAGTGGATTTAGCTATTTCAGCCACACCCGTTGCTGACAGGTGTATAAAATTAAGCACACAGCCATGCAATCTCCATAGACAAACATTGACAGTAGAATAGCCTCACTGAAGAGCTCAGTGACTTTCAACGTGACACCTTCATAGGATGCCACCTTTCCAACAAGTCAGTTCCTCAAATTTCTTCCCTGCTAGAGCTGCCCTGGTCAACTGTAAGTGCTGTTATTGTGAAGTGGAAACGTCTAGGAGCAACAATGGCTCAGCCACGAAGTGGTAGGGCACACAAGCGCACAGAAGAGGACCGCAGATGAAGCGTGTAAAAATAATCTGTCCTCGGTTGCAACACTCACTACCGAGTTCCAAACTGCCTCTGGAAGCAACTTCAGCACAATAACTGTTAATCAGGAGTTTCATGAAATGGGTTTCCATGGCTGAGCAGCCGCACACAAGCCTAAGATCACCATGCGCAATGCCAAGCGTCGGCTAGAGTGGTTTAAAGCTCGCCGCCATTGGACTCTGGAGCAGTGGAAACGCGTTCTCTGGAGTGATTAATCACGCTTCACCATCTCGCAGTTTCTGGGTTTGGCGGATGCTAGGAAAGTGCTATCTGCCCCAATGCATAGTCCCAACTGTAAAGTTTGGTGGAGGAGGAATAATGGTCTGGGGCTGTTTTTCATGGTTCGGGCTAGGGCCCTTAGTTCCAGTGAAAGGAAATCTTAATGCTACAGCATACAATGACATTCTAGATGATTCTGTATTTCCAACTTTGTGACAACAGTTTGGGGAAGGCCCTTTCCTGTTTCAGCATGACAATGCCCCCGTGCACAAAGCGAGGTCCATACAGAAATGTTTTGTCGAGATCAATGTGATAGAACTTGACTGGCCTGCACAGAGCCCTGACCTCAACCCCATCAAACACCTTTGGGGTGAATTGGAACGCTGACTGCGAGCCAGGCCTAATCATCCAAAACCAGTGCCCGACCTCACTAATGCTCTTGTGGCTGAATGGAAGCAAGTCCCCACAGCAAAGTTCCAACCTCTAGTGGAAAGCCTTCCCAGAAGAGTGGAGGCTGTTATAGCAGCAAAGGGGGGACCAACTCCATATTAATGCCCATGATTAGATGTTAGACGAGTAGGCGTCCACATACTTTTGGTCAAGAAGTGTATAATTCCAGCATACTCAAAATGACTTGACATTAACCAGGTTTCCACCCAACACTTTTGTCCATAATAATCTCATCATATAGCAGGCTATACCAGTACTGTACAGGGCCGGCGTTATGGGCGGGCTCTAGGGCGCCTTGCCCGTCCTACCGTACCTCCTTGCCCATCCAAATAAAATATTGAAATATTGATCATTTATTTGATCGAGACGCGCGCCGACAGACAGACTCAATCTCAGATAAAGCATCCGAGAGAGCGAAACAGCGCCACTCTGTCTCCGTGTAGACCATGTATCTGATACTGTCTGGACAAAAAGAGTATGGCATGTCATACTTTCTCTGGCCAGACCGCATCAGCGCTTCACATTCATTTTCAACGGAAGGAAAGCGGCGAGAGGGCGGGGCGAAAGACAGCATTTCCCAGCTTTATGGAAATCACCCAGCGGCGGCGACCAATCATATCGAGTGGTTTCCATGACGACTTTGACGCTAAGCGACCCCAAGGCTGAGAGGCTTCTTCAGCAAAGATGGCTGACAAAAATAATAGGACGGAAGCAAATGTAAGTTATTATAACGTCATAACGAATCATGCAAAAAATGTACAGTTGAGAGGAATATGTTAGTTATTGTAGTGACAAACGATTATGCATATTTTTTTGTCATAAAGTTCATTTACAAAAATCGCTATTTAGCTAGCTAGCTAGCTGACTCGCTAACATTAGCCAGCTGCTAACTAGCTTTATCGTCGTTTTGACATGAGTATGAAATTGTAATTCTGGTTGTTTAATGTTTTAGGGACTCATGAGAAAACCAGCAAACCAGGCTGTCGTCTTGTGGAACAGTGGATGTAAAGAATCTAGCGTAGAATCCCGTATTGTCGGCATATTCAACAGCGTTTAAGAAATATATTACCTTCATCAGTGTTATCTTGTGATCAAGCCTTCAATGTTTTGTGATTATTGGTGTCGTAAAAATGTTAGCTAACGGTTTAGCAATTAGCAAGTTTGACATTTCATTTGAAAATATTACTGTTATCTGCTTTTGATAAGCGGTTTAGCAAAAAAATACGTCCCGTATTATTTGTATACGGCCCCCAGTTATTGGGCACCTTACTATTTTGTTCAATTACAAGATATATCCGTTTAATTTTGTTGAAAAAAGAGACACCAGCCATGTACCCGAAGTGTTTACTAGATAGTTGGCTAGGTCTTCCGGTAAAAAATAATGACTTGCCTGTCAACTTTTCATTGCGTAGCCCGGTGCGCCCTCTTGTGGACTCTTAAGAAATGGTTCTTCACCAACATATTCAGTGTTGTAACCAAATGAAATATGAGTATTAATAATTTACATCAAATACACTTTAACATTTACATTTACGTCATTTAGCAGACGCTCTTATCCAGAGCGACTTACATTATTTATTTATTTTTTCATACCCCCTATGGGAATCGAACCCACAACCCTGGCGTTGCAAACGCCATGCTCTATCAACTGAGCTCCCTCCCTGCAGGCCATTCCCTCCCCTACCCTGGACGACGCTGGGCCAATTGCGCGCCGCCCCATGGGTCTCCCGGTCACGGCCGGCTATGACAGAGCCTGGATTCGAACCAGGATCTCTAGTGGCACAGCTAGCACTGCGATGCAGTGCCTTAGACCACTGCGCCACTCAGGAGACAAACTCTTTAATTTCAGTTATGTGCATTAACATAAAACAATGAAATCACTGTTGGAGTTTGTGTTGCAGAGGTGCACTTGGAAAGTAAAGGAAGAAATACACAAGATGGGTTCAATAAATATATATATTATATTTTAGACATTTTTTTTTTTTTAACAAAACAATTAAATCTCGACCTCCATCCCTATATTGTCACAAAAATCAAAATAAAAATCCAGCTCCACCGCTACCTCTTGATCCCACTGCACACACCTGCAGTGGAACCAGTGCTGGCAGAAGTCACAGCACAACCATGGCACCTCGGATCTACACTCCTGAGGGGAGGTTGCAGGCGGATCACGCTCCCCGCAGCGAGCACAGCAGGTGGTCTTCTTTTATACCAAATAATACAAATGGATTAATATGGTTTTACAAAATGTAGAAGTTCTTCAACAACAATAGTAATTGATACAACTGAGAGAGCGAGAAAAACAGATTATGAAGTACCTGAGAGTGGTGCCATGGGTGGTGTGACAGATGTGACCGGTGTAGCTTTTCTCTTCCTTTTCTGTGCTGCAGTTTGAGAAAAAGTAGTGTTAGACAGAGCATGTTGCATGAAAACCCTTTTCAACTTTTTTACATCAATACCTCTTGAGGAAGCTGCAGTGGTTTTGGAGGAGGTGGAGATGACTTGAGGGCTGGTGCTATGGACTGTAGATATATAAAGATATATATATATTTTTTTTTACATTGCTGTTTTATAAAACAGATAACAAACAGTCATTTTTTTGTAATTTAACATGTGTTTACCTGTGGAGGTGGCGGTATTCAAATTGCAGGGGGCCAGGGACACCAGACGAGGCTGCTATGGTGGTGTGACCAGGGGAGACGGAGGAGGCAGTTGGTCCAGAGGAGGCCGCTACGGTGGTGACAGACATGGGGGGTGGTGTGCATTGGGGTGGTGGTGGACAAAACCGCCGACGATGGCTTGGAGGAGCTGGTGTTTGTAATGGTGGGGTTGAGGGGCCGACGATGGTGTGGCCGGGAGAGTAGGCATGTGGCCTTCTTCTGCAGCTGGGGACTCCGGCGGCTCCTACAGGTGTTGCACACTGGGAGGCACTGGCAGTGGTGATGCAGCTGTCAGGAGTGGTTCCAGCAGGGGGTCCAGCAGAGGCGATGGTGTCAATGGTCTCATCCATGGCAGCCCTCTCCTGTGCCCTCTGTGTTCTGAGGGCTGCACGACGCTCTTTCTCCTCTGCCCCGGCCCTCTCCTTCTCACCCCACTCCTGCCACCGGCGCGTGTATTCCTCCCCGGTGAGGCATGTGGCGACCACAGGGAGTCTTCTGTATCGGTCCAGCCGATACTTCAGGACAGTAAGGATGTGCCCCAGGTCCTTCGCTATCAGCCCCCCCTCTATTAGGGGGTGCTCTTCTAGAGCTAGGGATAGGACTGGAGCAGCGGCTGGGACTGGGGCAGGGGCTGAGGGTCCTCCTGTGGTCGCTGGGGAGGAGGTGCTGATGGATGGCACAGTGCTGCTGGTTCCAGTAGAGGCGGTGTTGGGACCCGGTAGGGTCCGAGACGGCATTAAACGGGACCCTTCAATGGCTGAAGGGTCAAAAGGGAAGAGGCCACACTTCTTAAACCCTTCCACCACGTAGCGCATGTCCTTGCATCGCTGGTACGGGTAGCGGAATACTCTGGCAAATTCTGATTTGTTTACCATGTAGGAGTGGTCAAAATGGCTAAGGTCTCCAGCTACCTCGGAGAACTCAGCCTTTAAAGGGCCAAAGTATGCGACGTCCAGCGGCTGCAGGACATGGGTGCAGTGTGGTGGAAGACAAAGAAGTATAACCCCTTCCCTTAGTGCTGCCGCGAGCACCTCCGGGTCCATGTGGCTCTTGTGCCCATCGAAGAGGAGAAGGAGAGGGCGCTCTTTCACTGCATACTTAATGAAGTGCTGAAACCACTTCCTGAACAGGTCCCCGTCAATGTAGCCACTGCTTGACCGTCCATACAAGGCTTGGGGGGGGCCTCCCAGTGTGTAGTGGCCACCGGGGAAACACTTGGGGTAGATGATAAACGGGGGGACGTCCTCCCCAGTTGCGTTGAAGCAGGCCAGCACTGTGATGTGCTCCTTGGTCCCCGGAGCCTGCTGGTACACGTGTTTTGCGCCCCGGGGAGCCAGCACTTTGTGCCTGCTCTGGTCGCTACGAAACCCAGACTCATCGCAGTTATAGATTTGTCTGGGTTTCTCCCTCAACCCACTCTCCTCCAAGTGCTTCTCATAAGAAGTGAAGAAGGTGTCCATCGTCGGACGTGTGGCACACTCAGCTCTCCCCCTGTCCAGGGTGTCCGGCCTCCTCATGCTTAGGTTCTTGTGCCTCCTCCTGAACATTTCGCCCCACCTCTTCCCCAGTGGTGGGATTGTTTCCCCTGGGTGCCGAAACCTACAATAGAATAGAATATATAATTGTCCATCCAGGATGAAAATGTTTGTTTTGGCATCACCATACACATCCACATTTACATCACACACATTGAGAACAGTCAGTCCACCAATCTACATACATAAATACAGAGAACACCAAATACCTGCGTATTTTGTCGGCGTATTTCATCAGCCTCTGTCTGGTGAAGGGGAACCCATGGCTGGCGCAGTAGATACAGTACTGCACCAGAGACTTTTCATCCTCTGGTGCAACCAATGTGGGTGGTCCACTGTGACAACCATGGGTCACCCGGCCGCTCAGCCTGTCCGCCAGGGTCTGCCGAGGTACACCATGCACCTTGGTAGATAAGAAAAGAAAACTGTTACTAGCAGATAAAATTCACATACACATGGTAATCTCCTAAAAACAAAAGATGCCTAACCTTGGCAGCCTGGCGGATAGCCATCCCTGCCCCGCAGTCCTCCATGGCATGGAACATGTCTACCTCACTCCACTGCTTCCTCTTGACTTTCTCCATGCTGCAGTGGTAAATACATGTAGCTAAATAACTTGGCACACTATACACATTTTAGAAAGATAACTCAATCTGAATATGTATAAACATTTACATTTCAGAGCTAAGGCATTGAAAGGTGATGAAAGTTTTCACAATAACTGAAAGTGTACCCACGTTTTTTGTTTGATGTTATCTGTAATGAAAATTAGTGTCCCAATTAGTGTAATATTGATGCATACATTGTACCATTTAACTAAATACTGCCTCTATGTAGCTGTTGTAAGTTGAAACATAGCCAACAGTGATAGGTGTCAAAAAGTTAATGGTTCAAAGTTCCAAATACATTTTTGCAGATTGTGCAAAACGCCTCCGTCAGAGGACTCCAATGTTGATACGGTAAAGCTTGACAACATTCAGCTGTTTCCGTGATATGTATTATCTAACACTTACAATTTATTTCCTTTTTGCTTACTTAGCAGTTCTATCAACATTTAGCAACTAAGATAGCAACATTAGAAAATCCGTTAGCTATATTTCAGAGGTAAAAAGTTGGATATTAAATTAGGTGTGGTCTGTCGCGCAGTCGAATTTTACAATATGCAGTGCGTTCCACAAAATGTGTACATATAACTTTTTTGAAAACTCTCAAAACCTAACTTAACTTACATAAATTGCACTGAAAAATCGGTGGTCAGCTAGCTAAAAGGGTGTCGTTAGTCACAAAACGTACCGTTATTTTTCAGTCCATTTAAATGTTGAGCTCGAGGTGATTCAGTCCTCCGACCGCTAGAGTGGGTCAGAGGTCAGGGGGAAATTAGCTAATTATAACGTCATAACGAATCATGCAAAAAATGTACAGTTGAGAGGAATATGTTAGTTAATGTAGAGACAAACGATTATGCATTTTTTTTTTTGTCATAAAGTTCATTTACAAAAATCGCTATTTAGCTAGCTAGCTAGCTGACTCGCTAACATTAGCCAGCTGCTAACTAGCTTTATCGTCGTTTTGACATGAGTATGAAATTGTAATTCGTGTTGTTGAATGTTTTAGGGACTCCTGAGAAAACCAACAAACCAGGCTGTCGTCTTGTGGAACAGTGGATGTAAAGAATCTAGCTAGCTAAAGCATTTATTGCAAATTGAATGTACAATTGTGTAAGCTTGATTGCTGATATTTTCCTTGCAATGCAGCTGAAGTAACGTAGCTAGCTAACTATTTTCTTGCTTATTGTGTAGTGGAAGATAAATACCTCACATTGTAGCCTGTACATTGAATGTATTCACTGATCATGTACTTTACCTTGGAAAATAAAGGTGCGGTTCAGGTATGAATGTGTGTGAAAACGTTATGTTTCATTCATAACCAATACCAGGTGTATTAAACTCCAGTCTTTGAATGATGCTGTGTCTGCATGTATGTGTTAAGTTGCGTCAATTCAAATCTGGTATTTGTTAGAAATAGCATAATTCAAATCTGGTATTGGAATAAGAGAAAACATAATTAAGAGATCTTCAATCCAAGCTAAATTTATTATATGCAAAATGTATGTATGATAAGTATGAAGGTTCGTATACGGGCTCACTGAAATACCACGCAGGGCACTCAGAGAACTGAAATACCACGCAGGGCAGACAGAGAACTGATCCATTGTTCTAAGTTCTTCTTCAAATACTCTGACAGAGCGCCTTGCTGGCCAATCAGAGTAGAGACTGAGCGTGGTTTAGACTTACTCAGCCAATCGTTGGCGCACAGGCTGGTCCCAGCCCCTTGGCGCTTCACTGTTGCCAGGTGTCTAGTTGTTTTGCAACTTTATCCAGAAAGTCAGCACTTTTGCAGTACACATGTCCTTGAGCGCGGTTTAACAAAGAGGCTGTGTTCGTGTCTGTGTGAGACACAAGTTCTTATCTCCCCCTACTCCCTAACAGCTCCTCACATGAATCACAGCTTGTTATGTGAAACAATTTATATCAGTACAGTACAAACCTATTATGTTTAATCATTAATGCATTCTTTCTAAGCTAGGCATCACATCTAGATCCCCAGATATTGGAACAAAAAGAGGTCAATACACGTCTTCTAAAATAGACTAGTATTTTAATTAATGCAAACACTTGAATTGGTAAATATGATGTTCGTATATACGGGCCCACTGAAACACCACGCAGGGCAGTCAGAGAACTGAGCCATTGTTATAAGTTCTTCTTTAAATACTCTGACAGAGATAGTTCCCGCTCCCTGCTGGCCTATCAGAGTAGAGGCTGGGCGTGGTTTAGACTTACCGAGCCTATCGTTGGCGCTCAGGCTGGTCCCATCCCCTTGGCGCTTCACTGTTGCCAGGTGTTAGTTGTTTTGCAACTTGTCTCGAGTCAGCAACCTCAGACATACAGTCATGGCCAAAATTGTTGGCACCCCTGAAATTTTTCCAGAAAATGAAGTATTTCTCACAGAAAAGTATTGAAATTACACATGTTTTGCTATGCACATGTTTATTTCCTTTGTGTGTATTGGAATAACACAAAAAAAACAGGAAAAAAGCAAATTTGACATAATTTCACACAAAACTCAAAAAATGGGCCGGACAAAATGATTGGCACCCTTAACTTAATATTTAGTTGCACACCCTTTGGAAAAAATAACTGAAATCAGTCGCTTCCTATAACCATCAATAAGCTTCTTACACCTCTCAACCGGAATTTTGGACCACTCTTCTTTTGCAAACTGCTCCAGGTCTCTCATATTGGATGGGTGCCTTTTCCCAACAGCAATTTTAAGATCTCTCCACAGGTGTTCAATGGGATTAAGATCTGGACTCATTGCTGGCCACTTCAGAACTCTCCAGCGCTTTGTTGCCATCCATTTCTGGGTGCTTTTTGAAGTATGTTTGGGGTCATTGTCCTGCTGGAAGACCCATGATCTCGGACGCAAACCCAGCTTTCTGACACTGGGCCCTACATTGCGACCCAAAATCCTTTGGTAATCCTCAGATTTCATGATGCCTTGCACACAGTCAAGGCACCCAGTGCCAGAGGCAGCAAAACAACCCCAAAACATCTTTGAACCTCCACCATATTTGACTGTAGGTACTGTGTTCTTTTCTTTGAAGGCTTCATTACATTTTCGGTAAACAGTAGAACGATGTGCTTTACCAAAAAGCTCTATCTTGGTCTCATCTGTCCATAAGACGTTCTCCCAGAAGGAATTTGGCTTACTCATGTACATTTTGGCAAACTGTAGTCTTGCTTTTTTATGTCTCTGTGTCAGCAGTGGGGTCCTCCTGGGTCTCCTGCCATAGCGTTTCATTTCATTCAAATTTCGACGTATAGTTCGCGCTGACACTGATGCACCCTGAGCCTGCAGGACAGCTTGAATTTCTTTGGAACTTGTTTGGGGCTGCTTATCCACCATCCGGACTATCCTGCGTTGCAACCTTTCATCAATTTTTCTCTTCCGTCCACGTCCAGGGAGATTAGCTACAGTGCCATGGGTTGCAAACTTCTTGATCATGTTGCGCACTGTGGACAAAGGAACATCTAGATCTCTGGAGATGGACTTGTAACCTTGAGATTGTTGATATTTTTCCACAATTTTGGTTCTCAAGTCCTCAGACAGTTCTCTTTTCCTCTTTCTGTTCTCCATGCTTAGTGTGGCACACACAGAAACACAATGCAAAGACTGAGTCAACTTCTCTCCTTTTTATCTGCTTTCAGGTGTGATTTTTAGATTGCCCACACCTGTTACTTGCCCCAGGTGAGTTTAAAGGAGCATCACATGCTTGGAACAAACTTATTTATCCACAATTTTGAAAGGGTGCCAATAACTTTGTCCGGCCCATTTTTTTAGTTTTGTGTGAAATTATGTCAAATTTGCTTTTTTCCTGTTTTTTTTTGTGTTATTCCAATACACACAAAGGAAATAAACATGTGCATAGCAAAACATGTGTAATTTCAATACTTTTCTGTGAGAAATACTTCATTTTCTGGAAAAATTTCAGGGGTGCCAACAATTTTGGCCATGACTGTAGTTTTCTTCTTCATGTTGCAGTACTTTGTCCTTGAGCGGTTTAACAAAGAGGCAGTGTGTGTGTCTGTGTGAATCACAAGTCTGTCTCAGCCTACCCCCTAATGGTTCCTCACATTAATCACAGCTTGTTATGTTAAACAATCTATATCAGTACAGCACAAACCTATTATGTTTAATCATTAATGTATTCTTTCTAAGCTAGGCATCACATCTAGTTATAAGAAAATAGAGCCCCACATATGTATTACAATTATACACTTAAACAGTGTTCACCAATCCTGGTTCTGGGACATCAATGGTTACACATTGTAACTCTGCCGTAGACTAGAACACATGATTTAACTACACTGAACAAAAATATAAATGCAACATGTAAAGTGTTGATTTCATGAGCCGAAATAAAAGATCCCAGAAATGTTCCATAACGCACAAAAAGCTTATTTCTCTCAAATTGTGGACAAATTTGTTTCCATCCCTGTTAGTGAGCATTTCTCCTTTGCCAAGATAATCCATCCACTTGACAGGTGTGACGTATCAAGAAGCTTCTTCTTCTTCTGTGGGTTCTATGGCAGACTATAACCCAAAAAGGTGTATTGCTGCCACCAACTGGACGGGTTGAAACCAAAACAAGGTAAAAAGAAAATCTATACTGATAGGAAACTCTCACTTCTTCCTTCTTTTAATTCTCCATATCTCCCTTCTCCGGCTCTAGGCCCTGAGGGGGTGGTAATCTCCATATCTCCCTTCTCCGGCTCTAGGCCCTGAGGGGGTGGTAATCTCCATATCTCCCTTCTCCGGCTCTAGGCCCTGAGGGGGTGGTAATCTCCATATTTCCCTTCTCCGGCTCTAGGCCCTGAGGGGGTGGTAATCTCCATATCTCCATTCTCCGGCTCTAGGCCCTGAGGGGGTGGTACGGCTTGTGACAATATTCCATGCAACTCCTTCGCCGAGAAATCTTTCAGCCCCAGGAACCGCACCTCCGCTTCCACAATGATTTATATCTTCCTGGACCTTCTCTCCACCTTGGCAGTGCCATTTTATCACCATAGCTATAAAGGCCACAAAGTCCAACTTCTTAACCTTTAAAATGTCAGGATCCTGCTGGTGAAAAGGCAACCCCTGCAGCCTGCGGTGAAGGCCTATCCACCACCATGGACTCTTCAGGAGCACCATTCAAACCCTCAACCCTTTTAACAGCTGCTGCATATACATTTTTACATTTTAGTCATTTAGCAGTCGCTCTTATCCAGAGCACCTTACAGTTAGTAAGTGCATACATATGAAATGCTCTGGACAGCCCTGACTTTGGCCAGCTCATTCTCTTTCACCCTTGTGGGGCATTCGAAAGACATGGCTTCATGGTTCCCACCACAATTGCAACATGTCACATTTTCATCACTTTTATAACACATAACATGATATTTTCCACATCTTGGACATCTCGGCTTCTCCCTTCTGCAAACACTTGAAACATGACCAAAGGCTTGACAATGATCACACTGTATTGTTCTTGGGATAAATGCTCTGACTCTGTAGTTAATATACACTAACTGCACTCGAGTAGGGAGAGACTCCATATCAAAAAACTCATTCATTCATCTGACGTACATCAATCAATCCAGGAATATTTTTCATCTCTTCAACATCTACTCCAGAAATAACCCCCTTGAGGGGTGCCCTGTTCCTAAGAGACACACACCACACTTCAAACGGATCACATCGGGTGAGACGCAACGCACGTTTCTTCTGATCCTCAGAAGCACAAAAAATCTAAACAAGGCCGCCTCTCGTGATCCTCACAGCCGTCACTTTACCCAGCACTCTCTCCAGCAGTTTGGATATCTCAAATGGATTCCTCAAGATTGGTAATTCGATCAGCTGGTACTCATTAACAAACCGTCCTCCTACTAGATAGGAAGTGACATTCTCATCACTACACTCTGCTTGGCTCCGTTTTCTATTCT
The DNA here is from genome assembly GCA_031479575.1 of Coregonus ussuriensis. Lineage (NCBI taxonomy): Eukaryota > Metazoa > Chordata > Actinopteri > Salmoniformes > Salmonidae > Coregonus > Coregonus ussuriensis. The sequence goes on along the minus strand of CM062498.1, from coordinate 7,933,850 downwards.
TTTGGACAATATTCTAATTCTCCTTGATTCTACCGCCATTAGATTCAGAATCCACTTCATCATCCGCTTCCGCCATCTTTTTTTTCTGTCCAACCGTTCCATGCTCAAGAAGCTTATTAAACGGTATGATCAGTACACAGGTGCACCTTGTGCTGGGGACAATAAAAGGCCACTCTAAAATGTGCAGTTTTGTCACACAACACAACGCCTTAGATGCCTAAAGTTTTGAGGGAGTGTGCAATTGGCATGCTGACTGCAGGAATATCCACCAGAGCTGTCCAGGGAATGTAATGTTAATTTCTCTACCATAAGCCGCCTCCAACGTCGTTTTAGAGAATTTGGCAGTACGTCCAACCGGCCTCACAACTGCGGACCATGTGTAGCCTTGCCAGCCCAGGTCCTCCACATCGGGTTTCCTCACCTGCCGGATCGTCTGAGACCAGCCACCCGGACAGCTGATGAAACTGAGGACTATTTCTGTCTGTAATAAAGCCCTTTTGTGGGGAATAACTCATTCTGATTGGCTGGGCCTGGCTCTCCAGTCGTGAATTCCATTTATGAGTGCCTAATGAATTTATTTCAATTGACTGATATCCTTATATAAACTGTAACTCACTCAAATCGTTGAAATTTTTGCATGTTGCATTTATCTTTTTGTTAAGTATAGGTATTTTTTTGCGGCACTTGACCATATGACTGGACAATAATCAAGATAAGATAAAACTAGAGCCTGCAGGACTTGCTTTGTGGAGTCAAAAAAAGCAGAGCATCTCTTTATTACGGACAGACCTCTCCCCAACCATTGAATCTACACTACCGGTCGAAAGTTTTAGAACACATTTTACATTTACATTGACATTTTAGTCATTTAGCAGACACTCTTATCCAGAGCGACTTACAGTTAGTGAGTGCATACATTTTTCATACATTTTATTTTTTTCATTCAAGGGTTTTTCTTTATTTTTACTATTTTCTACATTGTAGAATAATTGTGAAGACATCAAAACTGTGAAATAACACATATGAGATCATGTAGTAACCAAAAAAGTGTTAAACATATCAAAAATATATTTTATATTTGAGATTCTTCAAATAGCCACCCTTTGCCTTTATGACAGCTTTGTACACTCGCATCACTTCCATTTTTTTTGTCTCGCAAATATATATATATATATATATACATACATACATATACAGTTGAAGTCGGAAGTTTACATACACCTTAGCCAAATACATTTAAACTCAGTTTTTCACAATTCCTGACATTTAATCCTAGTAAGAATTCCCTGTTTTAGGTCAGTTAGGATCACCACTTTATTTTAAGAATTTGAAATGTCAGAATAATAGTAGAGAGAATTATTTATTTCAGCTTTTATTTATTTCATCACATTCCCAGTGGGTCAGAAGTTTACATACACTCAATTAGTATTTGGTAGCATTGCCTTTAAATTGTTTAACTTGGGTCAAACGTTTCGGGTAGCCTTCCACAAGCTTCCCACAATAAGTTGGGGGATTTTGACCCATTCCTCCTGACAGAGCTGGTGTAACTGAGTCAGGTTTGTAGGCCTCCTTGCTCGCACACGCTTTTTCAGTTCTGCCCACAAATGTTCTATAGGATTGAGGTCAGGGCTTTGTGATGGCCACTCCAATACCTTGACTTTGTTGTCCTTAAGCCATTTTGCCAAAACTTTGGAAGTATGCTTGGGGTCATTGTCCATTTGGAAGACCCATTTGCGACCAAGCTTTAACTTCCTGACTGATGTCTTGAGATGTTGCTTCAATATATCCACATACTTTTCCTTCCTCATGATGCCATCTATTTTGTGAAGTGCACCAGTCCCTCCTGCAGCAAAGCACCCTCACAGCATGATGCTGCCACCCCCGTGCTTCACGGTTGGGATGGTGTTCTTCTGCTTACAAGCAGCCCCCTTTTTCCTCCAAACATAACGATGGTCATTATGGCCAAACAGTTCTATTTTTGTTTCATCAGACCAGAGGACATTTCTCCAAAAAGTACGATCTTTGTCCCCATGTGCAGTTGCAAACCGTAGTCTGGCATTTTTATGGCGGTTATGGAGCAGTGGCTTCTTCCTTGCTGAGCAGCCTTTCAGGTTATGTCGATATAGGACTCGTTTTACTGTGGATATAGATACTCTTGTACCTGTTTCCTCCAGCATCTTCACAAGGTCCTTTGCTGTTGTTCTGGGATTGATTTGCACTTTTCGTACCAAAGTACGTTCATCTCTAGGAGACAGAACACGTCTCCTTCCTGAGCGGTATGACGGCTGCGTGGTCCCATGGTGTTTATACTTGCGTACTATTGTTTGTACAGATGAACGTGGTACCTTCAGGCATTTGGAAATAGCTCCCAAGGATGAACCAGACTTGTGGAGGTCTACAATTTTTCTTCTGAGGTCTTGGCTGATTTCTTTTTGATTTTCCCATGATGTCAAACAACGAGGCACTGAGTTTGAAGGTAGGCCTTGAAATACATCCACAGGTACACCTCCAGTTGATTCAAATGATGTCAATTAGCCTATCAGAAGCTTCTAAAGCCATGACATCATTTTCTGGAATGTTTAAAGGCACAGTCCACTTAGTGTATATAAACTTCTGACCCACTGGAATTGTGATACAGTAAATTATAAGTGAAATAATCTGTCTGTAAACAATTGTTGTAAAAATTACTTGTGTCATGCACAAAGTAGATGTCCTAACCGACTTGCCAAAACGATAGTTTGTTAACAAGAAATTTGTGGAGTGGTTGAAAAACAAGTTTTAATGACTCCAACCTAAGTGTATGTAAACTTCCGACTTCAACTGTACATATACACATACGTACATATAAATACATATACATACATATATATACATATCCTTTAAAAAAATTTCCCTTTATTACTTTCCAACCCCACCACCCCTTCCCTAATTGGAATAAACTAGTGAACAACAATGCTTAGGCCTCTACTTCCAGCTTATACTTACTATATATATTTTATTGACACAGTCAATTTTACAATAATTATATTTTGCTTGTTTTTACTCCTGAACTTCCTCTACCCTCAATCTCTCCGATCATTTTCATGATGTCCATCCGGTTTGCTTCTACAGTGGGGGAAAAAAAGTATTTAGTCAGCCACCAATTGTGCAAGTTCTCCCACTTAAAAAGATGAGAGAGGCCTGTAATTTTCATCATAGGTACACGTCAACTATGACAGACAAAATGAGAAAAAAAAATCCTGAAAATCACATTGTAGGATTTTTTATGAATTTATTTGCAAATTATGGTGGAAAATAAAGGGTATATAACAAAGTATTGAGAAACTTTTGTTATTGACCAAATACAGTAAGGGGATTTGCTGTATCTATGTTATAAATTCCTCTGTCCTAGTTAAAAACAAGTTATCATCCAATAGGCTTTGATTACATTTCCAATATCCTCGCCCACGTGGAAATTCAGTAGGAGTAATGTATATGCCTATTATATGATGGTCCGACCTCATTCTGTCCCCTATCAACACTTTTTAAACTTTTGGTGCCAACGAGAATGACATAAGAAAGAACTCAAGACGACTAGCTTGATTGAGTCTCCGGCATGTATATCTCACTAGGTTAGGATATTTAAGCCTCCATATATCTACTAGTTCTAATGTATTCATGACATTCATGATTTCCTTAAGAGCATGAGGGTGATAGTTTGTAATGTGATTTCCTTTACGGTCCATTGAGCTTTTTAAAACGGTATTATAATCTCCCACCATAATAATAGAGTCTTATATTGCTTGCAGGGTTGATAATTTATTATATATACTGTCAAAGAAGTGTGGATCATCATTATTTGGTCCGTAAAGGTTAATGAGCCATATCTGTTTATGGTCCAATAACATATTTAAAATCTACCTTGCGTATCAGTTTGGACAATTTGCACATTCGGATCAAAATGACTGTTAATTAATATCATCACCCCTTTTGAGTTTCTTAGCCCATGGGAGAAGTATATTTCGCCCCCCCAGTCCTTTATCCACCCAACTTCATCTAGAATTGTTGAATGGGTTTCCTGTAAACAATAGATATTATATTCCTTCTCTTTGAACCATGTAAATATTGTTCTTCTTTTGTTATTATCTGCTAAGCCATTACAATTATAACTGGCTATTACAATTATAAGCTTTGACTGTTGCTCGACAAGCCAGGGGTTATACGTTTGTTTGGTCTTGAACTGAGCCTCTGTCCAAATTGCACCTGCTCCGGGCACTGCCCCCCCGTGCACTTCGTCGGTGGATGGACATATGTAGAAATAAGAGAGCAGGTCTGTAATCAGTGGGGAAGGATTAGGATGACTCCACAGAAGGATCAACGCGCTTTTACATGATGGTTTTTCTGGGAGGCTGGAGAAATAACCAGGAGGCAACTTGATTTAACTCTGATCGCTTTTTTAAATGTTTATAGTGCAAACAGTGAACAAATTGTATAAATAATGCCGCGTGAGGTACCGGAGCCGGGCAAATAGGTGCTGGAACAAATGAGGTCAAATCTGAGAGGTGCCAGATCCGGCTCAAATTAAGCACTGGAACCCAGGTCTGGAGTGTATGACGTTGGTGTATTGGTACTGAATATACCAGAGATGGAGCCAAGACTGATTGGAACAGAACCAGTGAGACCCAGACCAAGACTCAACCACTAGAGACCTCTAGACCCATGTGTCCAACCTGTAAGGAGACCTAGACCAGTTTAAATGTGTCTCACCTGTAAGGAGACCTAGACCAGTTTAAATGTGTCTCACCTGTAAGGAGACCTAGACCAGTTTAAATGTGTCTCACCTGTAAGGAGACCTAGACCAGTATAAATGTGTCTCACCTGTAAGGAGACCTAGACCAGTTTAAATGTGTCTCACCTGTAAGGAGACCTAGACCAGTTTAAATGTGTCTCACCTGTAAGGAGACCTAGACCAGTTTAAATGTGTCTCACCTGTAAGGAGACCAAGACCAGTTTAAATGTGTCTCACCTGTAAGGAGACCTAGACCAGTTTAAATGTGTCTCACCTGTAAGGAGACCTAGACCAGTTTAAATGTGTCTCACCTGTAAGGAGACCAAGACCAGTTTAAATGTGTCCAACCTGTAAGGAGACCTAGACCAGTTTAAATGTGTCTCACCTGTAAGGAGACCTAGACCAGTATAAATGTGTCTCACCTGTAAGGAGACCTAGACCAGTTTAAATGTGTCTCACCTGTAAGGAGACCTAGACCAGTTTAAATGTGTCTCACCTGTAAGGAGACCAAGACCAGTTTAAATGTGTCCAACCTGTAAGGAGACCTAGACCAGTTTAAATGTGTCCAACCTGTAAGGAGACCTAGACCAGTTTAAATGTGTCTCACCTGTAAGGAGACCTAGACCAGTTTAAATGTGTCTCACCTGTAAGGAGACCTAGACCAGTTTAAATGTGTCTCACCTGTAAGGAGACCTAGACCAGTTTAAATGTGGACAAATGAGCCCCAGAGTGTGAACATGAATGCTAGTGTGATGATGATGCTGTCAGTACAGCATAGTGTGGTGAGTTTCAGAGTTGGTCATTAGTCCTCATAGGGGATGGTTTCATTCTATGGAGTAGCAGTGGTCTTCATGACATTGTGCATATTTTAGATCAATCCATTGAAGTCAACTGCACAAACTCACTAATCTACAAATCCACTTGCATCTGAAATATTGACTCACTAAGTGGTCCAGATCAGTGATTCTGCGCCTCTCCTTGATCAGACTGATCCCCTCCAACACACTGATGACGGTTTGTCACTATAGAACTGAGTCAAGCCAAGCTGGGCCAAACTGGGCTGGCTAACACTACAGAGCTGAGTCAAGCAGGGCCAAACTGGGCTGGCTAACACTACAGAGCTGAGTCAAGCCAAGCAGGGCCAAACTGGGCTGGCTAACACTACAGAGCTGAGTCAAGCCAAGTTCTGGAACCATCCTTGAAAGGACAATGTGTAAAGAAAATATCCCAGCCAGTCCAGTCCAGTTGTGGTCAGCTCTGTTGTGTGAATCTTGGTTCTCCATACCTCTAAATGCCAATGTAAATAGTCCGGGTGGCCATTTCATTAATTCTTCCCCCATTCGTTTGGGATTGAGACCTGCAGTCACCTTGATTTAAGACCACTTTTGAGAAGTGTTCCACAGGCAGTAAATCTATTGTAGAATAAATGGAACCTGGATCCATTTCATTCTATTAACATGGCTTGTGTGTGTTATAGCAGTAATGGGGTTAAACTGATATTAAAATGACAACTCCATAGGTGGGTACCAGGTCAGGGGAGTTCATCTCTGCTCCCAGCATCCCTGGGACAGTACTGATCAACATAGCTGACCTGATGCAGAGGTGGACCAGTGATGTTTTCCTCTCAGTGGTGAGACTTGCCCTTCCATTTGATACACTGTTAACTCATAAGATCATACAAGATGTTACAGGCTTATTGCATGTGGAAACAGACCTGCATTCAATTACTATTTAAAATCATGTTGAATACTTAATAAGCAGTGCTTGATTGAGTTTGCCTGTTGTAATGGAACCAATAGAAAAGTCCTAAAAGTACAAACATCCAAAACTTTTCTCGTTCAGTTAGTCCCTCCCTGTTTCAGCTAATTATCTTCAGTTTGGTGCCTAGTGAATACGACTCAGGTCTCTATGGAAACATCAATGTAAATTCACCTTAGGTTTTTACTCCTCACTTTCCCTTTCAGGTCCATAGGGTTTTGCTGCCCCCTGCTGGAGACTGGAGCACAAGGCAGTCCCTGGCTTTCTTTGGGCAGCTGGAGGATGAGGCCCTCCTCACCTGTTGTGACGGGTCCAACAAATATCCCCTGGTGAAGGCAGGGTCCTATCTCATCCAACGCTTCAATGACTCTTATGGGAGGCAGTGAGCATTTCCCATGTTAAGCTATGGAATTAATTGTACAGCATTGGATTGGTGTTGGCATGGGGTAGAGGGAGTTTACATATACCAGTCATTTCCTTTTAAATCCATGAAGGGAAGTGGACAAGTTCACACTTAGAAAGGAGATAATAGTTCCACACCCCATGTGTCCTGATAACTACAGGAATGGAACCATATTGAGGTTGTCTGCTTTCTATACGGTTTGATGGGGGAGAGAGAGAGAGCGAGAGAGAGAGAGAGGCAGAGAGAGAGACAGAGACAGAGACAGAGAGAGAGAGAGAGAGAGAGAGAGAGAGAGAGAGAGAGAGAGAGAGAGAGAGAGAGAGAGAGAGAGAGAGAGAGAGAGAGAGAGAGAGAGAGAGAGAGAGAGAGAGAGAGAGAGAGAGAGAGAGAGAGAGAGAGAGAGAGAGAGAGAGAGAGAGGACATCAGGTAAAGTTCTGGAGATGAGGGAATATGTGTGCAGAAAGAAACCCTCCAGTATGGTTAACCCCAGTTAGGCCCAGTATGGACTATCAATACAAGTGACCATTTAGAATGTGACCCAGTTCAATGGGTCTTAACAGAACTGGGGGATGTCAGCCATGAAGTTGTCTAAACACAACTGGAATATAATTTGTTTGTGATTCATTGTTAATGGATTTTCCATTAGGAACCTAACACAACAACACACATAACACACAACCAATAAAAACAAAGGGGGAGGAAACCACTAAAGTCATTACCATATTGTCATTTTCTAATGACAGGGAGAAAACATGTAAAATCTAGAAGACTACTTTAGATCTGGTCAGAAGAAGCCTAGTGCACTACGTAGGGAACAGGGAGAGATTTGGGACAGAGACAGTAACTCCTGGATGGAAATCTTCATTCTAATGACAGTGAGCAAATCTCCAATCTCCACCCTATTCCCTATGTAGTGCACTACTTTAGATCTCAATCACTAACATTACAGTATAATATTTGAATGAGGAACCACTAACATTACAGTATGATATTCTAATATTGGAATGAGGCAACGACTAACATTACAGTGTGATAGTCTAATATTTTAATGCCAGTGAGCAAATCTCCAATCTATTCCCTATGTAGTGCACTACTTTAGATCTGGTCAGAAGTAGCCTAGTGCACTACGTAGGGAACAGGGTGTCATTTGGGCCAGAGTCAGTAACTCCCCTGGGTATGAATTGTCTCTCTATCTTATCTGTCTTCTATATGATGTTCTCCTCTCCTCCTCTCTTCTCTCCTCTATTCACTCTATTCTATCATCCACACCACATGCCAGCTTCAACATAATCCATTTACAAGTTAAAGACACACCTTGGAATAAATAACAAAGGAAAACTACTACTAGATGGATTTTTTATTTCCCATCACCATGAATCATATTTAATAACTGAACAGTAGCAGACCTAACTTCATCTGTTCCTGACTCTAGATAGTGGATTAAAAAGACCATCAATCTCCAATGATATTAAAGTACAATTCTGAACATTACTGATATACTGAGTGGCAAGTCAAGATATCTGATGGGTTTTTATTGTTTGGTAAATAGCACCACCTGCTGGACAGCTTTAATGTTGCTTGACTGAGCAGTATGGGAGAATAAAAGATGCCAAACTTAGGGCCGGTTTCCCGGACATCTCCATTGAACATGCTTTTTAGTCTAGGACTAGGCTTCATCTGTGTCCGGGAAACCGGCCCATATAGTTCAATTAGCAAGTAAGTAACACTACCTGTTCCATGATACTGAGGAAAATGACATTGAGGCAGAGAACCAATTGAGAAAACATTTCAATGGTTCTGAATGACAATCAACATACATTAACAGCATACATCATGATTAATGTAAATGTATAAGATTAAAACGTTGCACTTACAAATAATATGAATGCATTGAATTGTAATTCATAACATCTTCTGAAGATCAAATCAATCAAATCAATCAAATCATTGTACATAAAAACAGAGCAGAATTAATCATCACATCTGGGGACCATCACCACCAGCATGACTAGTATCTATGTGGACCCTACTACAGTTTAACCAGCTCAGCTATAGACTACACCAGCATGACTAGTATCTATGTGGACGCTACTACAGTTTAACCAGCTCAGCTATGGACTACACCAGCATGACTAGTATCTATGTGGACCCTACTACAGTTTAACCAGCTCAGCTATAGACTACACCAGCATGACTAGTATCTATGTGGACCCTACTACAGTTTAACCAGCTCAGCTATAGACTACACCAGCATGACTAGTATCTATGTGGACCCTACTACAGTTTAACCAGCTCAGCTATAGACTACACCAGCATGACTAGTATCTATGTGGACCCTACTACAGTTTAACCAGCTCAGCTATAGACTACACCAGCATGACTAGTATCTATGTGGACCCTACTACAGTTTAACCAGCTCAGCTATAGACTACACCAGCATGACTAGTATCTATGTGGACCCTACTACAGTTTAACCAGCTCAGCTATAGACTACACCAGCATGACTAGTATCTATGTGGACCCTACTACAGTTTAACCAGCTCAGCTATAGACTACACCAGCATGACTAGTATCTATGTGGACCCTACTACAGTTTAACCAGCTCAGCTATAGACTACACCAGCATGACTAGTATCTATGTGGACCCTACTACAGTTTAACCAGCTCAGCTATAGACTACACCAGCATGACTAGTATCTATGTGGACCCTACTACAGTTTAACCAGCTCAGCTATAGACTACACCAGCATGACTAGTATCTATGTGGACCCTACTACAGTTTAACCAGCTCAGCTATAGACTACACCAGCATGACTAGTATCTATGTGGACCCTACTACAGTTTAACCAGCTCAGCTATAGACTACACCAGCATGACTAGTATCTATGTGGACCCTACTACAGTTTAACCAGCTCAGCTATAGACTACACCAGCATGACTAGTATCTATGTGGACCCTACTACAGTTTAACCCGCTCAGCTATAGACTACACCAGCATGACTAGTATCTATGTGGACCCTACTACAGTTTAACCAGCTCAGCTATAGACTACACCAGCATGACTAGTATCTATGTGGACCCTACTACAGTTTAACCAGCTCAGCTATAGACTACACCAGCATGACTAGTATCTATGTGGACCCTACTACAGTTTAACCAGCTCAGCTATAGACTACACCAGCATGACTAGTATCTATGTGGACCCTACTACAGTTTAACCAGCTCAGCTATAGACTACACCAGCATGACTAGTATCTATGTGGACCCTACTACAGTTTAACCAGCTCAGCTATAGACTACACCAGCATGACTAGTATCTATGTGGACCCTACTACAGTTTAACCAGCTCAGCTATAGACTACACCAGCATGACTAGTATCTATGTGGACCCTACTACAGTTTAACCAGCTCAGCTATAGACTACACCAGCATGACTAGTATCTATGTGGAGCCTACTACAGTTTAACCAGCTCAGCTATAGACTACACCAGCATGACTAGTATCTATGTGGACCCTACTACAGTTTAACCAGCTCAGCTATAGACTACACCAGCATGACTAGTATCTATGTGGACCCTACTACAGTTTAACCAGCTCAGCTATAGACTACACCAGCATGACTAGTATCTATGTGGACCCTACTACAGTTTAACCAGCTCAGCTATAGACTACACCAGCATGACTAGTATCTATGTGGACCCTACTACAGTTTAACCAGCTCAGCAGTACCATTGAGCCCAAACCCAGGATAGAGGGGCTGAGTGAATGTGGTCTGGACTCTGTGGAGGAGGGTCATTGTGTCAGAGACACTGTAGAAGGACAGAGTACCTGCCTTGTGATCCAGGTCCACTCCTACTCTGGAGGACTGAGGGCCTGATACTTTAGTCCTAACATTATTGTGTCTGAACCAATAACTACCACTATAACACTGTAAACAGCAGGACTTGTTATTGTCTCCAAATCCACCACATGTCCCTGTTCTGCTGATGTCTTTATATGAGACTGCTGTATAAACACACACCCCACTCCACTCCACCTCCCAGTAACAGCGTCCAGACAGACCCTCTCTACACAGAACCTGGTAGTGGTTGGTGAATCTGTCTGGATGAACAGGATATGGTTGGACTTGGCCTGTACGTGTCACCTTTATGTTCCCTTTAGACAGAGAGAGGTGTGTGCCTGCTGTGTTTGGGTCCAGTGTGAGCTGACAGGAATCTGGGAGAAGAGCAGAGCAGAGACCAATGAGGGGAGTTAGAACAATAAGTGAAGTCAGATACTGTATCTACCCTGTCTTTGATTAGAGCACAGCAGAGATCAAATCAGAGAAATATGAGGAGTCAGATAGATACCCAGTCTTTGATTAGATCTACTATTGCTATATATTTCTAGAGGGATTGTTAGGAGTGTCAGTAAAAAGAGACTGTTAGTTACTTCAGAATAAAGAGACTCACATTGTAAGAACTGTTCTCTGGTCTTGGGCTCTGGAGGCAGTACAACATCCACTATATTCACTACAGACACACAAACACATTCACAGAGAGAGGGAATGTTATCATCATACCATATTCCACATGTATATGACTAGTAGGGAACTTTCAATGGTCTAAAGTTGATGTTCTTATTATTTTCAACACACCTGTAGTGGAGATCTTGGTCCATTCTCCTTTAAGGACGTCTTCTAGTTTCTCTCTCAGTTCAGATACAGTCTTACTCACATCTCCAAAGTACTGAAGAGGACGGACAACGATGCTGGGTAAGTCTGAAGATACACTGGTACCGGAGAGAGACTGATAACTCTGGAGAGAGAGAGAGAGGGAGAGAGAGCAGAACCAAATGATTGAGAGTTTTAATTTCATATCACATGTATCAAGGCAGTTGAGTTACCTGGAGGAAATGGATGTGATCCTCTGTGTGTGAGAGCTGCTCCAGCTCAGTGCTTCTCTTCCTCAGCTCAGCTATCTCCTGCTCCAGTTGCTCCAAGAGTCCTTCAGCTTGACTCACTTGAGCCTTCTCTTGGGCTCTGATCAGCTCCTTCACCTCAGAGCGCCTTCTCTCAATGGAGCGGATCAGCTCAGTAAAGATCTTATCACTGTCCTCCACTGCTGCCTGTGCAGAGCGCTGTTAAGAGAGAGAGAGAGAGAGACTGACTTGTCTTACTTTAATGAGCCATCCTCATTACACTAACACCCCCCCTCCTAAAAACACATTGCGTGACACCACAACCTCCACACAATCACATTATCCAGTACCCAACACCACAGTACAATACACCAACCAGCACCACATTCCAACCGTCCATCCAACCCCTCCTCTCCAGCCGTACAGACAGCCCCCCTGAGCCCCCATTCCTCCTGAAACATCTCCACACTGTTGATCATTTTGTACAACTCAAACTCAACCCTAAGGCGTCAACAGTAATGGCATTACCCTGGCAACACAGAAAAAACATGATGAACAGTCTGTCATTGCAGAAAACGGACACCCCTCCCCAACTCCCAGGTCAACCCGAGCCAACCAGCTATTGGTGTCCAGGGCTCCATGTAATACCCTCCACTGGAGGACCCCTGACCTTTCCAGCACTGGGAGCTTATAGAGCCCCTCCACCTATACCCTGCCATGCTCTCAGCCCCCACAACCCCCTGCCACTGATGCCCCTTCACTCCCACTAAGCTCAGAGTGTTAAAAGTCAGTAAGTCCTCCAGACTCTCCTGCCAGTCCCCAGTCTCTGCTGTCCCTTGCAGTGGTGGAAACGGTGGTGGCCCCTCCTCAGGCTGCTCCAGCCCTCAGTACTGCAGCATAGAAATCAGAGACCCCTGCTGTATTGAGTCTCTCCTGCCGCATGATGAAGAGCTGCTGATCCAGCCCCAAACCACCAGCCCTCCTCAACAGAGCACATGCTGGTTCCCTCCAGCCCACCTCCGTACGGTACAGTAGCCTCTGTGCTGCTGAGTCAGAACGCTGCCACCCTGACCAGAAAAAATTCACTAACTTGCGCTGCAGGTCCACAAGCAGACCACCGGGGGCGTTGAGAATGGCCAATTTAAGCCATAGAGAGGATGCCACCAAGTTGTTGATGATCAGCACCGCCCCTCTGTATGCCACTTGGGAGATGAGCCACCTCCACTTCGTCAGCCTCGACACCACCGCTTGTGACACTCCTTCCCAGTTCTTCCTATCCCAACCCTCCGAGCCCAGATACACCCCAAGCATCTTGAGCCACTCACAGCCCCAATGCAACCCCCCTGGAAGCTGCGGAGGTGCCCTGTCCCTCCATGCCCCACATAACAGAGCCTCACTCTTGCCCCAATTTCCCTAAGCAGAAGACGCCCCCTCGTACACCCTCAAACTATTCTCCAGGGCCTGTAGGTTCTGCTCATCCCTAACCAACACAGACGTCATCAGCGTATGCTGCCACTGCTATGCCTGTCCCCAACCCTATGCCTGGCTCCCACACTCCCTGTAGCCTCCTGCGTAGCAGGCCCAGAAAGGGCTCGATAACAAGAGTGTATAGCTGCCCTGACAGAGGGCATCCCTGGTGAATGCCCCTCCCTACCCAGACTGGCCTACTGAGCCCTCCCCACACCTTGACCATACATGAAGCCCCAGCATACTACCGCGACATTACGTGGTCCTCTGTAGCTCAGCTGGTAGAGCACGGCGCTTGTAACGCCAGGGTAGTGGGTTCGATCCCCGGGACCACCCATACACAAAAATGTATGCACGCATGACTGTAAGTAGCTTTGGATAAAAGCGTCTGCTAAATGGCATATTATGTATATTTATTTATTTAACATTTGAACACAGGCCACAAAATTCTCCCCACAACCAAAACAACACATTGAACAGATATTCATGGTCCACCCTATCAAAGGCTTTCTCCTGATTATGAACAGATTGTTTGTGATTGAGCGTCCTGGTACACAGTACGTTTGAGTCTGTTAACGAGGACCTTGGCAAAGACCTTATATTCCACACAGAGCAATGCCACAGGCCTCCAGTTCTTTAAGTCGCTCAAATCCTTATTTTGGGCAGGAGAGTCAAAGACTCCCGTCTACAGCTTAGCGACAGCTCCCCCACCCCGACGCACTCACACAACACACGTCCTGTCCAATAATTCCCCAGAACTTTTTATAAAGATCCACAGGCAGACCGTCTGAGAGACAGCAGCTGAGAGTTTGTGAAAGGCCAGGGAAATATCTATTTGATTTATCTGTGACAGAGAGAGTTTGGAAAGGTCTGTGAGCAGAACCTGAGAACACCCAGGATAATAATGATAATAATATGCCATTTAGCAGACGCTTTTATCCAAAGCGACTTACAGTCATGTGCATACATTTTTACATATGGGTGGTCCCGGGGATCGAACCCACTACCCTGGCATTACAAGGACCATGCTCTACAGAGGACCACAGAGTTCTGCCCTCTATAAATCAGAGTACAACTCCACAGCCTCATCTCCTCACAACAGAAGTTACCCACCCATCAGGCTCCCTCATCTCCCCACAACAGAAGTTACCCACCCATCAGGCTCCCTCATCTCCCCACAACAGAAGTTACCCACCCATCAGGCTCCCTCATCTCCCCACAACAGAAGTTACCCACCCATCAGGCTCCCTCATCTCCCCACAACAGAAGTTACCCACCCATCAGGCTCCCTCCTCTCCCCACAACAGAAGTTACCCACCCATCAGGCTCCCTCATCTCCCCCACAACAGAAGTTACCCACCCATCAGGCTCCCTCATCTCCCCCACAACAGAAGTTACCCACCCATCAGGCTCCCTCATCTCCCCCACAACAGAAGTTACCCACCCATTAGGCTCCCTCATCTCCCCACAACAGAAGTTACCCACCAAAGTTAACCACCCATCAGGCTCCCTCATCTCCCCACAACAGAAGTTACCCGCCCATCAGGCTCCCTCATCTCCCCCACAACAGAAGTTACCCACCCATCAGGCTCCCTCATCTCCCCCTTAACAGAAGTTACCCACCCATCAGGCTCCCTCATCTCCCCACAACAGAAGTTACCCACCCATCAGGCTCCCTCATCTCCCCACAACAGAAGTTACCCACCCATCAGACAAACGTAAAACAAGGGATTTTCTTGGTTTCCCCACTCTGTTTTTCCAACCCCTCTGGTGAAACAGAGAACTGAGCCCTGTACTATAATATAATATAATGTGCCATTTTGCAGACGCTTTTATCCAAAGCGACTTACAGTCATGCGTGCATATATATATATATATATATTTTTTTTTGTGTATGGGTGGTCCCGGGGATCGAACCCACTACCCTGGCGTTACAAGCGCCGTGCTCTACCAGCTGAGCTACAGAGGACCAGGTGCAGACACATTTATGAAAGCAAAGACAAGGTCATTATTTGGGCTCTAAACACTAACAACCTACCCTTACACACCTCTTTTGCTACCCCTGCACTAAGATTTCTGCCATGGCATTTAAATGTTTTTGTTTGACATATTCCCCCATTCTTTGCCGGCGTTCATGTTAAGGAAGTCTAACCGTGAAATCTCCATAAGAGGTGGGAGGGAAATCACCACAATCAGAAACCAGTAGAGAAGCCCATAAAGCCGCCATGCCAGAAAAAAACATCCATTTAAGCAGATTCTGAAGACATGCCCTTAAGAACCCATGACCCATTTTCTCAGCCTATACCGCTTCCTGGGTGAGAGGACACTAAACCCCTCATTCTTCATCACGTGTTGTACTGACCTTACAAACCTTCCAGGATCAATCAAATAAGACTCCAGCAGAACCTTCTTTTTCCCCTTTAGTCTCCATCAGGAACCTAGAAAGTTCTCTCACCGTATATACTGGGCCCTCAGCCTGACTGGCTGTCAGCTCTGGATCCAATGAGCCGTCTGAAAACGAGACGCCTTGTCCTCCGCTCCCGCAGACTCACCTCCCCCCTCTTCCTCCTCCTCCATTGGCACGGTACCGTCCTCCTCCTCCCCAGTCTCTGCCCCCCTGCACTTCCCCCCTGATCAGAGCCTCTTCCCCAATGACAGGCAATATTTCCTGGGATGAGCCCACCAAGCCTTCGCCTACCGGAGTCTCCGTTACTACAGAAACCTGCCTCAGCTCATGTAGCCCAGCTGCAACCCTCCCCACCACCGCTTTCTCCACGGCCTGCGCACCACCACTTGGCCATGCACTACTACCGTGTAGCTCAGTTGGTAGAGCATGGCGCTTGCAACGCCAGGGTTGTGGGTTCGTTTCCCATGGGGGGGACAGTATGAAAATGTATGCACTCACTAACTGTAAGTCGCTCTGGATAAGAGCATCTGCTAAATGACTAAAATGTAAAAAATGTATTCTCCTCCCTTCTGGTACCCCTGCCATTTATTTGCAATTCTGAGTAATCACTATTTTAGTACGGATTAGTAAGGAAAAACACTTTATTCAGTACTACTGCAGTTGCTTAATAATTGCCGGCCATTCCCTCCCCTACCCTGGACGACGCTGGGCCAATTGTGCGCCGCCCATGAGTCTCCCGGTCACGGCCGGCTGCGACAGAGCCTGGATTCGAACCAGGATCTCTAGTGGCACAGTTAGCACTGCGATGCAGTGCCTTAGACCACTGCGCCACTCAGGAGTTCTCTCCCTGGATACACCACCACTCCACCTCACAGGGAAAACTCCTCCTGCCTGAGCTTTTTACTGTCCCTTTCCACACTGCTAACGCAAGAGGAAGGACTGAAAACACATTACTGTGAAGTAATATAATGATGAGTCATGTTTATTATTACCTGTTTTTATGGTCATGTTTTGAAATTATACTTCATTACTATAATGATTATCAATAAGCCTAAACATTAATTCAGTCACCTCTGGTCGACAAAAACGTATTTTCCTAGTACAGTAATTGTCAAATTCATCAACCAGCATCGAGCCACTCTGCCTTCTCAGGCAAGCGAGGGGCATGTTGAGGTAAATATGCTAACCGCCAAGGTTGCATTATGTCATTTATTGGTGGGCTGGAAGATGCAGTGTTTTTTCTTTTCTATTCAGAGGCTATTTACTCCCAATATGAGATCATTTTATATAGAAGGTTTTTATAATGCATGTTTACTAGGGTTG
Source organism: Coregonus ussuriensis (assembly GCA_031479575.1). Taxonomy (NCBI): domain Eukaryota; kingdom Metazoa; phylum Chordata; class Actinopteri; order Salmoniformes; family Salmonidae; genus Coregonus; species Coregonus ussuriensis. The sequence continues at coordinate 7,916,824 of CM062498.1, read as the reverse complement.
AGGTTAGCGCATCTGAGTAGGGATGATTTGGGTTCAATACCTGTCCTACCTATCAATCATATTGCTGCTTGTAGCCTATAACTGATGATCCCCACACTAGAAACACCCAAAACTATCTGTGCTAGCAAACCCTGTGTTCCACCCCTCCCCTGTGTAACCTTGAAGTTTGTTAAGAAACAAACACTTGTCTATGAAAAGAGACATGTTTAACGGATTCCGCTTGGCACCCAGCCGAGAGCACACGGAAACCACTTGCAAATTTACCAAAACTAACCAACTACTTGGGGTCTGTTCGGAAGCAATAAACGGAGGCAGATTAGCCACCACAACTCTTATCGAAAGAGGCGACATCTGCACCAACACACCCCTCACAACAAGACAAACCTTTTTCATTAACCCAACCACCGCCTTGTTCATTCTGGATGCAGAGTCCAGATGTTCCGCTCCAACCTGTTCGCCGACCATGAGCAAAACTTCCTCCACACCTTTCTCCGGAACGGACCCGAAGCGACAGCGTTTCTTCTCCACTCGGTTGAGGCCATCATGCCGCCCTAACAAACTACCCCTACTCCCCCCTCAACTCTAAACGATAAACAGTGGAAACCAATAAACAAACCCTCAACCATCAGAAAATACATTCAGAAAATACGCAAGAACCAAAAGAAAAAAGAATAGTAGCCCTCCTCACGAACCACAAATCTCTCACACAACCAACTTCTTCTTCTATGATATAATGGCGGTCCACAAACCAACGTTAAAGGTGCATGCCGCCACCTACTGTGCTGGAGTGTGTGGTCAATCACGGTTTCCAACATTTCTAAATCCTCCTACCTTAACTCAGTACTTCTGAGAAAATAAAGAAGAGCCCTACTAACTTCTAATAGACCCTCCCCCATCCCCAAAATCCCTTCCAAACCCCCCAACCCCGTCCAACCTCAATGACCCTACACATCTTTCCCTCTCTTCAACATACTTACAACAATATAACAACACATGCTCCACCGTTTCATCGACCATACCCTCCACACTCAAACCATTCCCATGCTTGCCAACCAGATGTAATGACGAGGTCAATGTAGAATGTCCTAAGCGCAATCAAGTAAACACCACCTCTTCCTTCCTAATCTGACTTTTGAATCTTGGTCCATCGACCTTTCTGTAAAACTGTCAACTATTCATATAAATGCCGGCCCTTGTGCTCAGAGTACCATCTCTTCTGCCACACATCTATCAACATGGCTCTGATCTTACATTTGGCCTCACCTCTACCCAGTGGAACATTAATATCAATTATATCTAGTTTCAAAGCTCTTTTAGCTAACTGGTCTACAATTTCATTCCCTTCCACACCCGAATGTGCTGGGACCCAGCAGAATCTCACTACTACACCCATTCTCTCAATTCTCCATAATAACATTAATACCTCCAATAGCAGGTCACTCCTATTGTCGTCCTGATCAGAGCTCTATAAATATCCATCAACAATTGTCTGTCAGCACCCTATTCATAACCAGAGACCCACACAACCAACTACCATGAAAGTTAATGAATGAGAGAGATATGAACATCGTTACAATACTGTACATAGACATAATGTAACGGTTCTTCTTCTTTTGTGTTTTTACAGCGGTTGGCATCCAATATGTTGTATTACCGCCCCCAACTGGACTATAATATAAATCCATTATACTTTGTGATACAAAATGGGAAAAGGGGAAATTATAATAATAATAAAAAAACACCCTTCCAACTAACCCTACACTCATTAAATACCCACTACCCCATTCCACTACTTTGACCCTATCTGCTCCTGCACCATGCCAACGGCCTGGGAGGACGGGACACCACCACTCAACACACCCTGTAACTCTTCTGAAGTCTAATCTTGTATGCCCAAATACTTCTCTGCAGCTGCCATCACAATATCCATTTTCTGTGATTGACAATCCATTTCTGCTGTACAGTTGATAACCATTGCTATGAACTCTAAGAAGCTAACTTTACTAAAGCATATATCACTCGTTGGCCTATCCCTCTGTGCTGGCACAGATCTACTACTCACAGGGATCCTCTCAGGATCTCTCACCCTTGACCCATCCTCCTCTACTTCCTTCACTGTCTCAGCATACGACACCTTCTGCTCTACTCTGACTCTAGCCACCTCAACCTGCCTCTCTCGCACCGGACACTTCCGATCCCCAGCAACATGGACATCCCAACAGTTGACACACACAACTTTATCCACCGAAACTACACAATCCTCTATCCCATGCCCTCCTGCACACTTCTCACATCTTGGAATCTCCCTCCTACAAACTGCTGCAACATGACCATAAATGTTGCACCTGAAACAGCACAGTGGATTCGGCACAAACTTTATTCACCAGAACAATCCTTTATCCCATTCTCTTCCGCAAACATAAAACATATTGGAATTTCCCTCCCACAAACTGCTGCGAAATGACCATAAACGTTGCACCTGAATTTATGGATTTGCCACAAAAGCTTGAATCAAGATAACTGATATATCATAACATGACTTTCTCTGGTAAAGACTCAAAACTCAAAAGGACTGACTCCTATGTTTCACCACGCTCACCACCGGGTCTGCGTCACACCAAACGGCGGGAATCACAAACACCAGGAATCTTCATCTTCAATTGCTCCACCTCCACACTTAACGCTACCCCAGAAATCACTCCTTTCAATGGTGCCCTGTTCCTAAGAGCAAAGCAAGAAACAGATCTTGACCCAAGTTGCGTGACACGGAGCGCCCACTCCCTCTGGTCAGAAGAAACACAAACAAATATCACAAGTCCACTACAGGTTACCTTCACTGATTCAACTGCACCCAACTCCTTTCCCACCCACCCTGAAACCACAAATGGATCTGCCAAAAGGTATGGATCCACCTTCTCCTACAATGTATCTCCTACTGCACCAGATTCTTCTTTATCATGTCCATTGATGCCAGGCTCTGGTTCTGAGCTCTTCACCACACCTTCTACCTCACTTAACTCTCCCTCATTCATTTCCATTAAACCTCCAGAACTCAGTCTGGCGAATGGCTCACTCTGTTTGCACTTGAATTATAACATGTGAAATGTCTCTATTCCTTTGAACATTTTGTGAGTGCAATGTTTACTGTTCATTTCTGGTGGTTTATTTCACTTTTGTTTATTATCCTTTTCACTTGCTGTGGCAATGTAAACATATGTTTCCCATGCCAATAAAGCTATTTGAATTCAATTGAATTGAGAGAGAGAGAGAGAGAGAGAGAGAGAGAGAGAGAGAGAGAGAGAGAGAGAGAGAGAGAGAGAGAGAGAGAGAGAGAGAGAGAGAGAGAGAGAGAGAGAGAGAGAGAGAGAGAGAGAGAGAGAGAGAGAGAGACAGAGAGAGAGAGAGAGAGAGAGAGAGAGAGAGAGAGAGAGAGAGAGAGAGAGAGAGAGAGAGAGAGAGACAGAGACAGAGACAGAGAGAGAGAGAGAGAGAGAGAGAGAGAGAGAGAGAGAGAGAGAGACAGAGAGAGAGAGAGAGAGAGAGAGAGAGAGAGAGAGAGAGAGAGAGAGAGAGAGAGAGAGACAGAGACAGAGACAGAGAGAGAGAGAGAGAGAGAGAGAGAGAGAGAGAGAGAGAGAGAGAGAGAGAGAGAGACAGAGAGAGAGAGAGAGAGAGAGAGAGAGAGAGAGAGAGAGAGAGAGAGAGAGAGAGAGAGAGAGAGAGAGAGAGAGAGAGAGAGAGAGAGAGAGAGAGAGAGAGAGAGAGAGAGAGAGAGAGAGAGAGAGAGAGAGAGAGCTCCATGTTAATGTATAGCGGACATGAGTCGGTCATGGTTACTCATGGTTATGTGATGAGGTGGCCCCGCCTTCGACTTCAAAATCAGTGTCGGCCCTCAGCCCAATAGGGAATGTCCTCTTGGTGAAACGGTCAAGATGTTGGTTTCTCCCTCAGTAGACCCGGGTTCATATCCCGCCGGTTACATTAAGCAGTCTATTCTCTGAAAGGGGTCCAGACAGCCTGTTCCCAACAGTGGGATTGGATAGGGGCCCCTCTCTCTCTCTCTCTGACTGGAGGAGAGATGTGAAATGGTGTGTCTCCTCTGGTCAACAATACTCACCTTGAGAGACTCCACAGCCTGTTTGAGCTCCTTCTCTCTCTCCTGGAATTTCTCCTGGACCTTCTGCTGACTCATCCCCAGCTGCCTCTGTGGAGAATCACTCTTCAATGAGCTATCAAGCTTTATTTGTCCACTAGATCAATAGTATAGTAATGGGACATAGGGCCCATAGAAGATAGGGATTAATATGTTGAGGAAGTGTCTGTGTGAAATTATATTATTATATTGTTATGTGAATGATTATAGTTTTAACAGTGCACAAAACAGGGGAGCTGATTGGGTGTTTAACAAATTACAATGGTGTTTGACTTTAGAAAATGGTGATACATTTGGAGAATCTGGGTTAACACATCTATATAATCAAGGTTTGTGTTCATATATGTTCTGCTGAGGATTGATTTCATTTGAATGATCTCATATTCAAACAGCCTTAGTTCCTACTGTATCTTTAATTCTTTGTTTATCAGACAGTCACCAACAAGTAGTTCTGGTCTTACCTGTTTCTCAGTCCTCTCTGCTGCAGCTGACACTGTATCATGGCCTTTATGTTCATCCATTGTACACAGATAACAGATACACTGCTGATCGGTACGACAGTAAACCTCCAGCAGTTTGTCATGATGAGAGCAGATCTTCTCCTGTAGTTGTGCGGTGGCTTTGACCAGCTTGTGCTTCTTCAAAGCAGGAAATTCATAGTGAGGTTGGAGGTGAGTCTCACAGTAAGAGGCCAGACACACCAGACAGGACATGAGGGCTTTCTGCTTTCTGGTCCCAGTGCAGAAATCACACGCCACATCTCCAGGTCCAGCATAGCACAGAGCAGGAGGGGGAGCAGCCTGGAGTCCTGTCTTCTTCAGTTTCTCCACCAACTCAGCCAACATGTTATTTTTCCTCAGATTAGGCCTTGGAGTGAAGGTCTCTCTGCACTGAGGACAGCTATAGACCCCTTTCAGAACATCCTGATCCCAGCAGTCCTCAATACAGCTTCTACAGTAACTGTGTCCACAGGCAGTAGTGACCGGCTCCTTCAGTAGATCCAGACAGACAGAACAACAGAACTGGTCCTGGTCCAGCAGAACTCCCTGCTGAGCCATTTGGACGGTTGTTCACTCTCACACAGACAGACGACACAGAGACTCAGATCAGTTTCGTTTCCACAGAAGAGAGTTTGTGGGAGGGGAGGGACTTCCTGGTTATGCCAGAGGGGTGGGGTTAGAGGGAGGGAGGGGTTAGAGGGAGAGTGAGAGAGAGAGAGAGAGAGAGAGAGAGAGAGAGAGAGAGAGAGAGAGAGAGAGAGAGAGAGAGAGAGAGAGAGAGAGAGAGAGAGAGAGAGAGAGAGAGAGAGAGAGAGGGAGAGGGAGAGGGAGAGGGAGAGGGAGAGGGAGAGTGAGAGAGAGAGAGAGAGAGAGAGAGAGAGAGAGAGAGAGAGAGAGAGAGAGAGAGAACTGTCCACAATGTTAATAGAGACAAAGAGTTGTGTTCCTAGGTTAGGGCCCTTAATATGGAATACATTAAATAGAGTGGTTAGAATATGTAAAGGGTAACAGTTTCTATGAAGTACATATGTATAATGCTTTTAATTAATTTTGTAATGCCTTAAACTTGTGCTATGACACTAACTATAAGAAATGAATACCGTATGTATTGACTGATCATTGAGAATGATGTAACACTTTACATTACAGTGTGTTTATTGGTGTGTAATTATTCCTGTTAGTACAGTGGTGTAAAAGTACTGTGATGCCTCATTCTTCCACTGTACTAGCAGCAGTAACCCTAGCCAGTAATAAGGCTACTGGAATGGAAAGTGGTACAGGAAATATAAAGGAAGGATTTATACATGTCATCTATGATATACTGTATGTAATGATATGTCTATGTCTTCTAGATGGTGTTCTATACTCTATGTAATGATATGTCTATGTCTTCTAGATGGTGTTCTATACTGTATGTAATGATATGTCTATGTCTTCTAGATGGTGTTCTATACTGTATGTAACGATATGTCTATGTCTTCTATATGGTGTTCTATACTGTATGTAATGATATGTCTATGTCTTCTATATGGTGTTCTATACTGTATGTAATGATATGTCTATGTCTTCTAGATGGTGTTCTATACTGTATGTAATGATATGTCTATGTCTTCTATATGGTGTTCTATACTGTATGTAATGATATGTCTATGTCTTCTAGATGGTGTTCTATACTGTATGTAATGATATGTCTATGTCTTCTATATGGTGTTCTATACTGTATGTAATGATATGTCTATGTCTTCTATATGGTGTTCTATACTGTATGTAATGATATGTATATGTCTTCTATATGGTGTTCTATACTCTATGTAATGATATGTCTATGTCTTATATATGGTGTTCTATACTGTATGTAATGATATGTCTATGTCTTCTATATGGTGTTCTATACTGTATGTAATGATATGTCTATGTCTTCTAGATGGTGTTCTATACTGTATGTAATGATATGTCTATGTCTTCTATATGGTGTTCTATACTGTATGTAATGATATGTCTATGTCTTCTATATGGTGTTCTATACTGTATGTAATGATATGTCTATGTCTTCTATATGGTGTTCTATACTGTATGTAATGATATGTCTATGTCTTCTATATGGTGTTCTATACTGTATGTAACGATATGTCTATGTCTTCTATATGGTGTTCTATACTGTATGTAATGATATGTATATGTCTTCTATATGGTGTTCTATACTCTATGTAATGATATGTCTATGTCTTATATATGGTGTTCTATACTGTATGTAATGATATGTCTATGTCTTCTATATGGTGTTCTATACTGTATGTAATGATATGTCTATGTCTTCTAGATGGTGTTCTATACTGTATGTAATGATATGTCTATGTCTTCTATATGGTGTTCTATACTGTATGTAATGATATGTCTATGTCTTCTATATGGTGTTCTATACTGTATGTAATGATATGTCTATGTCTTCTATATGGTGTTCTATACTGTATGTAATGATATGTCTATGTCTTCTATATGGTGTTCTATTTTTATTTTTTATTTTTTTATTTCACCTTTATTTAACCAGGTAAGCCAGTTGAGAACAGGTTCTCATTTACAACTGCGACCTGGCCAAGATAAAGCAAAGCAGTGCAATAAAAACAACACAGAGTTACATATGGGGTAAAAAACATAAAGTCAAAAATACAACAGAAAATATATATACAGTGTGTGCAAATGTAGCAAGTTATGGAGGTAAGGCAATAAATAGGCTATAGTGCAAAATAATTACAATAGTATTAACACTGGAATGCTAGATGTGCAAGAGATTATGTGCAAATAGAGATACTGGGGTGCAAAAGAGCAAAATAAATAACAATATAGGGATGAGGTAGTTGGGTGGGCTAATTTCAGATGGGCTGTGTACAGGTGCAGTGATCGGTAAGGTGCTCTGACAACTGATGCTTAAAGTTATTGAGGGAGATAAGAGTCTCCAGCTTCAGAGATTTTTGCAATTCGTTCCAGTCATTGGCAGCAGAGAACTGGAAGGAATGGCGGCCAAAGGAGGTGTTGGCTTTGGGAATGACCAGTGAGATATACCTGCTGGAGCGCAGACTACGGGTGGGTGCTGCTATGGTGACCAATGAGCTAAGATAAGGCGGGGATTTGCCTAGCAGTGATTTATAGATGGCCTGGAGCCAGTGGGTTTGACTACGAACATGTAGTGAGGACCAGCCAACAAGAGCGTACAGGTCACAGTGGTGGGTAGTGTATGGGGCTTTGGAGACAAAACGGATGGCACTGTGATAGACTACATCCAATTTGCTGAGTAGAGTGTTGGAGGCTATTTTGTAAATGACATCGCCGAAGTCAAGGATCGGTAGGATAGTCAGTTTTACGAGGGCATGATTTTTGGCAGCATGAGTGAAGGAGGCTTTGTTGCGAAATAGGAAGCCGATTCTAGATTTAACTATGGATTGGAGATTCTTTATGTGAGTCTGGAAGTTGAGTTTACAGTCTAACCAGACACCTAGGTATTTGTAGTTGTAGTTGTCCACATACTCTAGGTCAGACCCGTCGAGAGTGGTGATTCTAGTCGGGTGGGCGGGTGCCAGCAGCGTTCGATTGAAAAGCATGCATTTAGTTTTACTAGTGTTTAAGAGCAGTTGGAGGCTACTGAAGGAGTGTTGTATGGCATTGAAGCTCGTTTGGAGGTTTGTTAACCTTTAAACGTTTGTTTATTATCTGCTAAGCCATTACAATTACAGTGGGGGAAAAAAGTATTTAGTCAGCCACCAATTGTGCAAGTTCTCCCACTTAAAAAGATGAGAGAGGCCTGTAATTTTCATCATAGGTACACGTCAACTATGACAGACAAATTGAGGAAAAAAAATCCAGAAAATCACATTGTAGGATTTTCTATGAATTTATTTGCAAATTATGGTGGAAAATAAGTATTTGGTCACCTACAAACAAGCAATATTTCTGGCTCTCACAGACCTGTAACTTCTTCTTTAAGAGGCTCCTCTGTCCTCCACTCGTTACCTGTATTAATGGCACCTGTTTGAACTTGTTATCAGTATAAAAGACACCTGTCCACAACCTCAAACAGTCACACTCCAAACTCCACTATGTCCAAGACCAAAGAGCTGTCAAAGGACACCAGAAACAACATTGTAGACCTGCACCAGGCTGGGAAGACTGAATCTGCAATAGGTAAGCAGCTTGGTTTGAAGAAATCAACTGTGGGAGCAATTATTAGGAAATGGAAGACATACAAGACCACTGATAATCTCCCTCGATCTGGGGCTCCACGCAAGATCTCACCCCGTGGGATCAAAATGATCACAAGAACGGTGAGCAAAAATCCCAGAACCACATGGGGGGACCTAGTGAATGACCTGCAGAGAGCTGGAACCAAAGTAACAAAGCCTACCATCAGTAACACACTACACCGCCAGGGACTCAAATCCTGCAGTGCCAGACGTGTCCCCCTGCTTAAGCCAGTACATGTCCAGGCCCGTCTGAAGTTTGCTAGAGTGCATTTGGATGATCCAGAAGAGGATTGGGAGAATGTCATATGGTCAGATGAAACCAAAATAGAACTTTTTGATAAAAACTCAACTCGTCGTGTTTGGAGGACAAAGAATGCTGAGTTGCATCCAAAGAACACCATACCTACTTTGAAGCATGGGGGTGGAAACATCATGCTTTGGGGCTGTTTTTCTGCAAAGGGACCAGGACGACTGATCCGTGTAAAGGAAATAATGAATGGGGCCATGTATCGTGAGATTTTGAATGAAAACCTCCTTCCATCAGCAAGGGCATTGAAGATGAAACGTGGCTGGGTCTTTCAGCATGACAATGATCCCAAACACACCGCCCGGGCAACGAAGGAGTGGCTTCGTAAGAAGCATTTCAAGGTCTTGGAGTTGTCTAGCCTGTCTCCAGATCTCAACCCCAGTGAAAATCTTTGGAGGGAGTTGAAAGTCTGTGTTGCCCAGCGACAGCCCCAAAACATCACTGCTCTAGAGGAGATCTGCATGGAGGAATGGGCCAAAATACCAGCAACAGTGTGTGAAAACCTTGTGAAGACTTACAGAAAACGTTTGACCTGTGTCATTGCCAACAAAGGGTATATAACAAAGTATTGAGAAACTTTTGTTATTGACCAAATAGTTATTTTCCACCAAAATTTGCAAATAAATTCATAAAAAATCCTACAATGTGATTTTCTGGATTTTTTTTTCTCATTTTGTCTGTCATAGTTGACGTGTACCTATGATGAAAATTACAGGCCTCTCTCATCTTTTTAAGTGGGAGAACTTGCACAATTGGTGGCTGACTAAATACTTTTTTTCCCCACTGTATAACTGGCTATACTTATTTCACCACTTACCATAATGAGATACAATCTATTTATCATAATATTTGTTTGTAAATTTACCAATAAAAAATACCACAGTGATTGAGTGTCCCAGCTCTCTTCAGGTCATGACCAGGTCCTGCCGTGTAGTTCTGGGCTGATCCCTCACCTTCCTCATTATCATTGATGCCCCACGAGGTGAGATCTTGCATGGAGCCCCAGACCGAGGGTGATTGACCGTCATCTTGAACTTCTTCCATTTTCTAATAATTGCGCCAACAGTTGTTGCCTTCTCACCAAGCTGCTTGCCTATTATCCTGTAGCCCATCCCAGCCTTGTGCAGGTCTACAATTGTATCCCTGATGTCCTTACACAGCTCTCTGGTCTTGGCCATTGTGGAGAGGTTGGAGTCTGTTTGATTGAGTGTGTGGACAGGTGTCTTTTATACAGGTAGCGAGTTCAAACAGGTGCAGTTAATACAGGTAATGAGTGGAGAACAGGAGGGCTTCTTAAAGAAAAACTAACAGGTCTGTGAGAGCCGGAATTCTTACTGGTTGGTAGGTGATCAAATACTTATGTCATGCAAATTAATTACTTAAAAATCATACAATGTGATTTTCTGGATTTTTGTTTTCGATTCCGTCTCTCACAGATGAAGTGTACCTATGATAAAAAAAATTACAGACCTCTACATGCTTTGTAAGTAGGAAAACATACAAAATCAGCAGTGTATCAAATACTTGTTCTCCCCACTGTATATACAGTGAGGGAAAAAAGTATTTGATCCCCTGCTGATTTTGTATGTTTGCCCACTGACAAAGACATGATCAGTCTATAATTTTAATGGTAGGTTTATTTGAACAGTGAGAGACAGAATAACAACAAAAAAAATGAAAAAACGCATGTAAAAAATGTTATAAATTGATTTGCATTTTAATGAGGGAAATAAGTATTTGACCCCTCTGCAAAATATGACTTAGTACTTGGTGGCAAAACCCTTGTTGGCAATCACAGAGGTCAGACGTTTCTTGTAGTTGGCCACCAGGTTTGCACACATCTCAGGAGGGATTTTGTCCCACTCCTCTTTGCAGATCTTCTCCAAGTCATTAAGGTTTCGAGGCTGACGTTTGGCAACTCGAACCTTCAGCTCCCTCCAAAGATTTTCTATGGGATTAAGGTCTGGAGACTGGCTAGGCCACTCCAGGACCTTAATGTGCTTCTTCTTGAGCCACTCCTTTGTTGCCTTGGCCGTGTGTTTTGGGTCATTGTCATGCTGGAAGCCCATCCACGACCCATTTTCAATGCCCTGGCTGAGGGAAGGAGGTTCTCACCCAAGATTTGACGGTACATGGCCCCGTCCATCCTCCCTTTGATGTGGTGAAGTTGTCTTGTCCCCTTAGCAGAAAAACACCCCCAAAGCATAATGTTTCCATCTCCATGTTTGACGTGGGGATGGTGTTCTTGGGGTCATCGTCAGCATTCCTCCTCCTCCAAACACGGCGAGTTGAGTTGATGCCAAAGAGCTTGATTTTGGTTTCATCTGACCACAAAACATTCACCCAGTTCTCCTCTGAATCATTCAGATGTTCATTGGCAAACTTCAGACGGGCCTGTATATGTGCTTTCTTGAGCAGGGGGACCTTGCGGGCGCTGCATGATTTCAGTCCTTCACGGCGTAGTGTGTTACCAATTGTTTTCTTGGTGACTATGGTCCCAGCTGCCTTGAGATCATTGACAAGATCCTCCCGTGTAGTTCTGGGCTGATTCCTCACCGTTCTCATGATCATTGAAACTTCACGAGGTGATATCTTGCATGCAGCCCCAGGCTGAGGGAGATTGACAGTTCTTTTGTGTTTCTTCCATTTGCGAATAATCACACCAACTGTTGTCACCTTCTCACCAAGCTGCTTGGCGATAGTCTTGTAGCCCATTCCAGCCTTGTGTAGGTCTACAATCTTGTCCCTGACATCCTTGGAGAGCTCTTTGGTCTTGGCCATGGTGGAGAGTTTGGAATCTGATTGATTGATTGCTTCTGTGGACAGGTCTCTTTTATACAGGTAACAGGCTGAGATTAGGAGCACTCCCTTTAAGAGTGTGCTCCTAATCTCAGCTCGTTACCTGTATAAAAGACACCTGGGAGCCAGAAATCTTTCTGATTGAGAGGGGGTCAAATACTTATTTCCCTCATTAAAATGCAAATAAATGTATAACATTTTTGACATGCGTTTTTCTGGATTTTTTTGTTGTTATTCTGTCTCTCACTGTTCAAATAAACCTACCATTAAAATTATAGACTGATCATTTGTTTGTCAGTGGGCAAACGTACAAAATCAGCAGGGGATTAAATAATGTTTTAACTCCACCAGTCCTACCTATGATATAATTTATACCTTTATCCCTTGTTTTTATTTTAATTTTAAAAAATGTTTTTTTTTATCAATTAGTATATTTGAGTTTAACCACAATATTTGTTGCAGTATTTGTTCTTGTATGACTGAAGCTTTTAGTGAGAGGTCTAATGCTTTAATATTTAATCATTTCTGTCCTCCGAATTCATATTCATTATATAAATAGGCCTGTTTAAGTCTGTCTGGCTTGCCGTTCCAAATAAAATTGAATATTTTTTTCTCATAGAATTTTAAAAACTGTTCGCTAGGCATAGGCAAGACCACAAGCAAATAGGTAAACTGGGATAATACTAAAGAGTTAATCAGGGTGATTTTTCCACAAATTGACAGGTATTTACCTTTCCATGGTAGCAAGATCTTATCTATTTTTGCTAACTTTCTATTTAAATGTTTTGGAGTGAGATCATTTATTTCATTTGGGATATGTATTCCGAGTATATCCACATCACCATCAGACCATTTTATTGGTAAACTACATGGTAATGTAAAAATTGTAGATCTGATTTTAATAGCTAACATCTCGATGGCCACAATAAATAGATATGCCGATTGTGGACAACCTTGTTTCACTCCTCTTGACAGTTTAAAACTTTAGGAGAAATAGCCATTATTTACTATTTTACACATAGGGTTACTATACATGATTTTAACCCATTTTATAAGAGATTCTCCTAAATTGAAATGCTCCAGGCATAAACTCCAGTCGTACTTTATCAAATGCCTTTTCAAAGTCTGCTATGAATAGCAGGCCTGGTTTCCCAGATTTTTCATAGTGTTCTATTGTTTCCAATACTTGCCTTATATTATCTCCAATGTATTGTCCATGTAAAAAACCTGTCTGATTAGAATGAATAATGTCCGACAATACCTTTTTAATTCTATGCGCTATACATTTTGCTTTACAACACTGAAGTGTAAGGGGCCTTCAATTTTTTAAATGGACTGGATCTTTATATTTTCCACTTGTATCCTGTTTCAGTAATAATGAAATCAGACCTTCTTGAGTGTCTGATAATCTACCATTTACATAGGAGTGGTTAAAACTAATAACGGTCCTCTGAGTATATAAAAAAAGGTTTGGTATACCTCGACTGGTATGCCATCCAACCCTGGAGTTTTCCCAGACTTAAAGTCTTTAATTGCATCCAGAAGTTCCTCCTCTGTAATTTCACCTTCACATGAGTCTTTCTGTGTGGCTGTTAATTTTACATTATCAATAGAAAAAAAAAATCCTACAATTAGCTTCAGTTAGAGGAGATGGAGGCGACTGAAATGAAAACATATGCTTAAAGTACTTCCTCCTTCAAAATATAATTTGTTGAATCATGGGTGACCGTCATTTGTAACCAGTTTCAGTCAATTATTTTTGGTAGCATTTCTATGTTGAAGGTAACAACTGCTTGTAGAACTCTTTTTGTTCCTTTAAAAAATCCTTCACCTGTGATAGAGAGACACCACTGTCCTCAACGGTTCTCCCACCGGCTTTGGTCTTTGTCATGGTCGCAACGTAGGTTACGCTGTTACTCCTCGCAGTTCCAGACAGGACAGGTCTCTCAGTTCCAGACAGAGCAGGTCTCTCAGTTCCAGACAGGAAAGGTCTCTCAGTTCCAGACAGGACAGGTCTCTCAGTTCCAGACAGGACAGGTCTCTCAGTTCCAGACAGGACAGGTCTCTCAGTTCCAGACAGAGCAGGTCTCTCAGTTCCAGACAGAGCAGGTCTCTCAGTTCCAGACAGAGCAGGTCTCTCAGTTCCAGACAGGGCAGGTCTCTCAGTTCCAGACAGGACAGGTCTCTCAGTTCCAGACAGGACAGGTCTCTCAGTTCCAGACAGGACAGGTCTCTCAGTTCCAGACAGGACAGGTCTCTCAGTTCCAGACAGGACAGGTCTCTCAGTTCCAGACAGGGCAGGTCTCTCAGTTCCAGACAGGGCAGGTCTCTCAGTTCCAAACAGGACAGGTCTCTCAGTTCCAGACAGGGCAGGTCTCTCAGTTCCAGACAGGACAGGTCTCTCAGTTCCAGACAGGGCAGGTCTCTCAGTTCCAGACAGAGCAGGTCTCTCAGTTCCAGACAGAGCAGGTCTCTCAGTTCCAGACAGGACAGGTCTCTCAGTTCCAGACAGGACAGGTCTCTCAGTTCCAGACAGAGCAGGTCTCTCAGTTCCAGACAGGACAGGTCTCGCAGTTCCAGACAGGACAGGTCTCTCAGTTCCAGACAGGACAGGTCTTCTCAGTTCCAGACAGGGACAGGTCTCTCAGTTCCAGACAGGGCAGGTCTCTCAGTTCCAGACAGGGCAGCGTCTCTCAGTTCCAGACAGGACAGGTCTCTCAGTTCCAGACAGAGACAGGTCTCTCAGTTCCAGACAGAGCAGGTCTCTCAGTTCCAGACAGAGCAGGTCTCTCAGTTCCAGACAGGACAGGTCTCTCAGTTCCAGACAGGGACAGGTCTCTCAGTTCCAGACAGGACAGGTCTCTCAGTTCCAGACAGGACAGGTCTCTCAGTTCCAGACAGGGCAGGTCTCTCAGTTTCCAGACAGGGCAGGTCTCTCAGTTCCAGACAGGACAGGTCTCTCAGTTCCAGACAGGACAGGATCTCCTCAGTTCCAGACAGGACAGTCTCCCTCAGTTCCAGACCTGAGGCAGTGGCGTCTCTCAGTTCCAGACGGACAGGGTATCTCTGCGGTTCACGTCAGTTCCGAGACAGGACAGTCTCTCAGCTTCTCCAGACAGGGACAGGGTCTCATCAGTTCCAGACAGAGCAGGACGTCTCTCAGTTCCAGACAGACAGGTCTCGTTCAGTTCTGCAGACAGTGACAGGTCTCTCATTCCAGACAGGGCAGAGGGTTCTTTCCAATCCAGACAAGGACAGGTCTCCAACTCAGTGTCCAGACAGGGCAGGTCTCCATCAGTTCCAGACAGGGGCAGCGCTCTCAGTTACCAGACAGACAGGTCTCTCTGTTCCAGACCAGAGCTGGTCTCTGCAGTTCCAGACAGGACAGTGTCTCTCAGTTCCATGACAGAGCAGTCTCCCTCAGTTCCAGACAGGACAGGTCTCTCAGTTCCAGACAGGACAGGTCTCTCAGTTCCAGACAGGGCAGGTCTTTCAATTCCAGACAGGACAGGTCTCTCAGTTCCAGACAGGGCAGGTCTCTCAGTTCCAGACAGGGCAGGTCTCTCAGTTCCAGACAGGACAGGTCTCTCAGTTCCAGACAGAGCAGGTCTCTCAGTTCCAGACAGGACAGGTCTCTCAGTTCCAGACAGGACAGGTCTCTCAGTTCCAGACAGGGCAGGTCTCTCAGTTCCAGACAGGACAGGTCTCGCAGTTCCAGACAGGACAGGTCTCTCAGTTCCAGACAGGACAGGTCTCTCAGTTCCAAACAGGGCAGGTCTCTCAGTTCCAGACAGGGCAGGTATCTCAGTTCCAGACAGGACAGGTCTCTCAGTTCCAGACAGGGCAGGTCTCTCAGTTCCAGACAGGACAGGTCTCTCAGTTCCAGACAGGGCAGGTCTTTCAATTCCAGACAGGACAGGTCTCTCAGTTCCAGACAGGACAGGTCTCTCAGTTCCAGACAGAGCAGGTCTCTCAGTTCCAGACAGGACAGGTCTCTCAGTTCCAGACAGGGCAGGTCTCTCAGTTCCAGACAGGACAGGTCTCTCAGTTCCAGACAGGGCAGGTCTCTCAGTTCCAGACAGGACAGGTCTCTCAGTTCCAGACAGGACAGGTCTCTCAGTTCCAGACAGGGCAGGTCTCTCAGTTCCAGACAGGACAGGTCTCTCAGTTCCAGACAGAGCAGGTCTCTCAGTTCCAGACAGAGCAGGTCTCTCAGTTCCAGACAGGACAGGTATCTCAGTTCCAGACAGGACAGGTCTCTCAGTTCCAGACAGGGCAGGTCTCTCATCTCCAGACAGAGCAGGTCTCTCAGTTCCAGACAGAGCAGGTCTCTCAGTTCCAGACAGGGCAGGTCTCTCAGTTCCAGACAGGACAGGTCTCTCAGTTCCAGACAGGACAGGTCTCTCAGTTCCAGACAGGGACAGGTCTCTCAGTTCCAGACAGGGACAGGTCTCTCCTAGTTCCAGACAGGGCAGGTCTCTCAGTTCCAGACAGGCAGGTCTCTCAGTCCAGACAGGACAGGTCTCTCAGTTCCAGACAGGGCAGGTCTCTCAAGTTCCAGACAGGACAGGTCTCTCAGTTCCAGACAGGACAGGTCTCTCAGTTCCAGACAGAGCAGGTCTCTCAGTTCCAGACAGAGCAGGTCTTCTCAGTTCACAGACAGGACAGGTCTCTCAGTTCCAGACAGGACAGGTCTCTCAGTTCCCAGACAGGGCAGGTCTCTCAGTTCCAGACAGGACAGGTCTCTCAGTTCCAGACAGGGACAGGTCTCTCAGTTCCAGACAGGACAGGTCTCTCAGTTCCAGACAGGACAGGTCTCTCAGTTCCAGACAGGGCAGGTCTCTCAGTTCCCAGACAGGGCAGTCTCTCAGTTCCAGACAGGACAGGTCTCTCAGTTCCAGACCGGACAGGTCTCTCAGTTCCAGACACGAGCAGGTCTCTCAGTTTTCCAGACAGAGCAGGTCTCTCAGTTTCCAGACAGGACAGGTCTCTCAGTTCCAGACAGGACATGTCTCTCAGTTCCAGACAGGGGAACAGGTCTCTCAGTTCCAGACAGGACAGGTCTACTCAGTTCCAGACAGGGCAGGTCTCTCAGTTCCAGACAGGACAGGTCACTCTCAGTTCCAGACAGAGCAGGTCTCTCAGTTCCAGACAGGACAAGGTCTCTCAGTTCCAGACAGGACATGTCTCTCAGTTCCAGACAGGACAGGTCTCTCAGTTCCAGACAGGACAGGTCTCTCAGTTCCAGACAGGACAGGTCTCTCAGTTCCAGACAGACAGGTCTCTCAGTTCCAGACAGGGCAGGTCTCTCAGTTCCAGACAGGGCAGGTCTCTCAGTTCCAGACAGGACAGGTCTCCACCTCAGTTCAGACAGGACAGGTCTCTCAGTTCCAAGACAGGACAGGTCTCTCAGTTCCAGACAGGGCAGGTCTCTCAGTTCCAGACAGGACAGGTCTCTCAGTTCCAGACAGGGCAGGTCTCTCAGTTCCAGACAGGACAGGTCTCTCAGTTCCAGACAGGGCAGGTCTCTCAGTTCCAGACAGGACAGGTCTCTCAGTTCCCAGACAGGACAGGTCTCTCAGTTCCAGACAGGGCAGGTCTCTCAGTTCCAGACAGGCAGGTCTCTCAGTTCCAGACAGGGCAGGTCTCTCAGTTCCAGACAGGGCAGGTCTCTCAGTTCCAGACAGGACAGGTCTCTCAGTTCCAGACAGGACAGGTCTCTCAGTTCCAGACAGGACAGGTCTCTCAGTTCCAGACAGGACAGGTCTCTCAGTTCCAGACAGAGCAGGTCTCTCAGTTCCAGACAGGACAGGTCTCTCAGTTCCAGACAGGACAGGTCTCGCAGTTCCAGACAGGGACAGGTCTCTCAGTTCCAGACAGGGCAGGTCTCTCAGTTCCAGACAGGACAGGTCTCTCAGTTCCAGACAGGACAGGTCTCTCATTCCAGACAGGGGCAGGTCTCTCAGTTCCAGACAGGACAGGTCTCTCAGTTCCAGACAGGGCAGGTCTTTCAATTCCAGACAGGACAGTCTCTCAGTTCCAGACAGGACAGGTCTCTCAGTTCCAGACAGACAGGTCTCTCAGTTCCAGAACAGGACAGGTCCTCTCAGTTCCAGACAGGGCAGGTCTCTCAGTTCCAGACAGGACAGGTCTCTCAGTTCCAGAGTCAGGGCAGGTCTCTCAGATTTCCAGACAGGAACAGGTCTCTCAGTTCCAGACAGGACAAAGGTCTCTCAGTTCCAGACAGGGCAGGTCTCTCAGTTTCCAGACAGGACAGGTCTCTCAGTTCCAGACAGAGCAGGTCTCTCAGTTCCAGACAGAGCAGGTCTCTCAGTTCCAGACAGACCAGGTATCTCAGTTCCAGACAGACAGGTCTCTCATTTTCCAGACAGGGCAGGTCTCTCAGTTCCAGACAGGACAGGTCTCTCAGTTCCAGACAGGGCGGTCTCTCAGTTCCAGACAGGACAGGTCTCTCAGTTCCAGACAGGGCAGGTCTCTCAGTCTCCAGACAGGGCAGGTCTCTCAGTTCCAGACAGGGACAGGTCTCTCAGTTCCAGACAGGACGGGTCTCTCAGTTCCAGACAGGGACAGGTCTCTCAGTTCCAGACAGGACAGGTCTCTCAGTTCCAGACAGGAAGGTCTCTCAGTTCCAGACCAGAGCAGGTCTCTTCAGTTCCCAGACAGAGCAGGTCTCTCAGTTCCAGACAGAGCAGGTCTCTCAGTTCCAGACAGAGGCAGGTCTCTCAGTTCCAGACAGGGCAGGTCTCTCAGTTCCAGGACAGGACAGGTCTCTCAGTTCCAGACAGGACAGGTCTCTCAGTTCCAGACAGGACAGGTCTCTCAGTTCCAGACAGGACAGGTCTCTCAGTTCCAGACAGGGACAGGTCTCTCAGTTCCAGACAGGGCAGGTCTCTCAGTTCCAGACAGGCAGGTCTCTCAGTTCCAGACAGGACAGGGTCTCTCAGTTCCAGACAGGACAGGTCTCTCAGTTCCAGACAGGGACAGGTCTCTCAGTTCCAGACAGGGCAGGTCTCTCAGTTCCCAGACAGGACAGGTCTCTCAGTTCCAGACAGGACAGGTCTCTCAGTTCCAGACAGGACAGGTCTCTCAGTTCCAGACAGGGCAGGTCTCCTCAGTTCCAGACAGGACAGGTCTCTCAGTTCCAGACAGGGACAGTGTCTCTCAGTTCCAGACAGGACAGGTCTCTCAGTTCCCAGACAGGACCAGTCCTCCTCAGTTTCCAGACAGGGCAGGTCTCTCAGTTCCAGACAGGGCAGGGGCTCTCATTCAGTCCAGACTGGACAAGGTCTCTCAGTTCCCAGACAGAGACAGGTTCTCTCAGTTCCAGACAGGACAGGTCAGCTCTGTTCCACAGACAGGAGCAGGTCTCTCAGTTCCAGACAGGAAAGGTATCTCAGTTCAGACAAGGACTGGTCTCCTCAGTTCCAGACCCAGGACATGTCTCTCAGTTCCAGACAGGACAGGTCACTCTCAGTTCCAGACAGGACAGTCTCTCAGTTCCAGACAGGACAGGTTCTCTCATTCCAGAACAGGACAGGTCTCTCAGTTCCAGACAGGGCAGGTCTCTCAGTTCCAGACAGGGCAGGGGTCTCTCAGTTCCAGACAGGACAGGTCTCTCAGTTTTTCCAGACAGGACAGGTCCTCTCATTTCCAGTTCCAGACAGGACAGGTCTCTCAGTTCCAGACAGGGCAGGTCCTCTCAGTTCCAGACAGGACAGGTTCTCTCTGTATCCAGACAGAGCAGGTCTCTCAGTTCCAGACAGGACAGGTCTCTCAGTTCCAGACAGAGCAGGTCTCCTCAGTTCCAGACAGGACAGGTCTCTCAGTTCCAGACAGGACAGGTCTCTCAGTTCCAGACAGGGCAGGTCTTTCAATTCCAGACAGGACAGTCTCTCAGTTCCAGACCCAGGGCAGGTCTCTCAGTTCCAGACAGGCAGGTCTCTCAGTTCCAGACAGGACAGGTCTCTCCCAGTTCCAGACAGAGCAGGTCTCTCAGTTCAGACAGACAGGTCTCTCAGTTCCAGACAGGGGACAGGTCTCTCATTCAGACAGGGCAGGTCTCGTCAGTTCCAGACAGGACAGGTCTCGCAGTTCCAGACAGGACAGGTCTCTCAGTTCCAGACAGGACAGGTCTCTCAGTTCCAGACAGGGCAGGTCTCTCAGTTTCCAGACAGGGCAGGTATCTCAGTCCAGACGGACATGTCTCTCAGATTTCCAGACAGGGCAGTCCCCTCTCAGTTCCAGACAGGACAGGTCACCCCCTCTCAGTTTCCAGACATGGGCAGGTCTTTCAATTCCAGACAGGACAGGTTCTCAACAGTTCCAGACAGGACAGGTCTCTCATTCCAGACAGAGCAGGTCTCTCTCAGTTCCAGACAGGACAGGTCTCTCCAGTTTCCAGACAGGGCAGGTCTCTCAGTTCCAGACAGGACAGGTCCTCTCAGTTCCAGACAGGGCAGGTCTCTCAGTTCCAGACAGGACAGGTCTCTCAGTTCCAGACAGGAGGCAGGTCTCTCAGTTCCAGACAGGGCAGGGTCTCTCAGTTCCAGACAGGACAGGGCTCTCAGTTCCAGACAGAGCAGGGTCTCTCAGTTCCAGACAGAGCAGGTCTCTCAGTTCCAGACAGGGCAGGTATCTCAGTTCCAGACAGGACAGGTCTCTCAGTTCCAGACAGGGCAGGTCTCTCAGTTCCAGACAGGACAGGTCTCTCAGTTCCAGACAGGGCAGGTCTCTCAGTTCCAGACCAGGACAGGTCTCTCAGTTCCAGACAGGGCAGGTCTCTCAGTTCCAGACAGGGCAGGTCTCTCAGTTCCAGACAGGGCAGGTCTCTCAGTTCCAGCAACAGGACGGGTCTCTCAGTTCCAGGACAGGACAGGTCTCTCAGTTCCAGACGGGACAAGTCTCTCAGTACTTCCAGACAGGACAGGTCTTTTTTTCGCAGGGGTTTTTTTTTTTTTCCAGACAGAGCAGGTCTCTCAGTTCCAGACAGAGCAGGTCTCTCAGTTCCAGACAGAGCAGTCTCTCAGTTCCAGACAGGGCAGGTCTCTCAGTTCCAGACAGGACAGGTCTCTCAGTTCCAGACAGGACAGGTCTCTCACCGTTTCCAGACAGGACAGGTCTCTCAGTTCCAGACAGGACAGGTCTCTCAGTTCCAGACAGGACAGGTCTCTCAGTTCCCAGAACAGGGCAGGTCTCTCTGTTCCAGACAGGCAGGGTCTCTCAGTTCCAGACAGGACAGGTCCTCTCAGTTCCAGACAGGCAGGTCTCCCCCTCAGTTTTCCAGACAGGACAGTCTCTCAGTTCCAGACAGGACAGGTCTCTCAGTTCCCCAGACAGAGCAGTCTCTCAGTTCCAGACAGAGCAGTCTCTCAGTTCCAGACAGGACATGTCTCTCAGTTCCAGACAGGACAGGTCTCTCAGTTCCAGACAGGAGCAGGTCTCACCAGTTCCAGACAGGGACAGGTACTCGCAGTTCCAGACAGGAGTCAGGGTCCTCTCAGTTCCAGACCAGACAGTCTCCTCAGTTCCAGACAGGCAGTCTCTCCAGTTCCCAGACAGGGACAGGTCTCTCAGTTCCAGACAGGGCAGGTCCTCTCAGTTCCAGACAGAGACGGTCTCTCAGTTCCAGACAGGACAGGTCCTCTCAGTTCAAGACAGGACAGGTCTCTCATGTTCCAGACAGGAGCAGGTCTCTCAGTTCCAGACAGGGCAGGTCTCTCAGCTTCCAGACAGGACAGGTCTCTCAGTTCCAGACAGGACAGGTCTCTCAGTTCCAGGACAGGGACAGGTCTCTCAGTTCCAGACAGGACAGGTCTCTCAGTTCCAGACAGGGCAGGTCTCTCAGTTCCAGACAGGGCAGGTCTCTCAGTTCCAGACAGGACAGGTCTCTCAGTTCCAGACAGGACAGGTCTCTCAGTTCCAGACAGGGAGCAGGTCTCTCAGTTTCCAGACAGGGACAGGGTCTCTCAGTTCCAGACAGGAGCAAGGTATCTCAGTTTCAGAAGGACAGTGGTCTCTCAGTTCCCAGTACAGGAGGCAGGTCTCCATCAGTTCACAGAACAGGGACAGGTCTGTCTCCAGTGTGTCCTGAGACAGGGACGGAGGTCTCTCAGTTCCAGACAGGAGCAGGTCTCTTCAATTTCCTCAGACCAGGACAGGGTCTCTCAGCTATCCTGATCAGGGCAGGTCTCTCAGGTCGCAGACAGTGGCAGGTCTCTCAGTTCCAAGGGATCTAGTGATCACGGGTCCTCTCAGGTTCCAGACAGGAGCAGGTCCTCCATACAGTTTTCCAGGACAGGACAGGTCTGTCTCAGTTCCAGAGCAGGGCTGGTCCTTCAGTTCCATGACAGGACAGGTCCCTCTCAGTTCCAGACAGGCTCAGGTCTCTCGCAAGTTCCAAGACAGGACAGGTCTCCCTCAGTATCCAGGACAGACAGGTCTCTCAGTTCCAGGACAGGGACAGGTCTCTCAGTTCCAGACAGGGCAGGTCTCTCAGTTCCAGACAGAGCAGGTCTCTCAGTTCCAGACAGGACAGGTCTCTCAGTTCCAGACAGGGACAGGTCTCTCAGTTCCAGACAGGACAGGTCTCTCAGTTCCAGACAGGACAGGTCTCTCAGTTCCAGACAGGACAGGTCTCTCGTTCCAGACGAGGACAGGTCTCTCAGTTCCAGACAGGACAGGTCTCTCAGTTCCAGACAGGGCAGGTCTCTCAGTTCCAGGACAGGACAGGTCTCTCAGTTCCAGACAGGCAGGTCTCTCATTTCCAGACAGGACAGGTCTCTCAGTTCCAGACAGGACAGGTCTCTTCAGTTCCAGACAGGACAGGTCTCTCAGTTCCAGACAGGACAGGTCTCTCAGTTCCAGACAGGAGCAGGTCTCTCAGTTCCAGACAGGACAGGTCTCTCAGTTCCAGACAGGACAGGGTCTCTCAGTTCCAGGACAGGACAGGTCTCTCAGTTCCAGACAGGGACAGGTCTCTCAGTTCCAGACAGGGACAGGTCTCTCAGTTCCAGACAGGGCAGGTCTCTCAGTTCCAGACAGGACAGGTCTCTCAGTTCCAGACAGGACAGGTCTCTCAGTTCCAGACAGGAGCAGGTCTCTCAGTTCCAGACAGAGCAGGTCTCTCAGTTCCAGACAGGACAGGTCTCTCAGTTCCAGACAGGACAGGTCTCTCAGTTCCAGACAGGGACAGTCTCTCAGTTCCAGACAGGACAGGTCTCTCAGTTCCAGACAGGACAGGTCCTCTCAGTTCCAGACAGGACAGGTCTCTCAGTTCCAGACAGGACAGGTCTCTCAGTTCCAGACAGGAGCAGGTCTCTCAGTTCCAGACAGAGGCAGGTCTCTCAGTTCCAGACAGGACAGGTCTCTCAGTTCCAGACAGGACAGGTCTCTCAGTTCCAGACAGGACAGGTCTCTCAGTTCC
The DNA here is from genome assembly GCA_031479575.1 of Coregonus ussuriensis. Lineage (NCBI taxonomy): Eukaryota > Metazoa > Chordata > Actinopteri > Salmoniformes > Salmonidae > Coregonus > Coregonus ussuriensis. The sequence goes on along the minus strand of CM062498.1, from coordinate 7,893,387 downwards.
AGACAGGGACAGGTTCTCTCAGTTCCAGACAGGACAGGTCTCTCAGTTCCAGACAGGAGCAGGTCTCTCAGTTCCAGACAGGACAGGTCTCTCAGTTCCAGACAGGCAGGTCTCTCAGTTCCAGACAGGACAGGTCTCTCAGTTCCAGACAGGAGCAGGTCTCTCAGTTCCAGACAGGACAGGTCTCTCTCAGTTCCAGACAGGACAGGTCTCTCAGTTCCAGACCAGGGCAGGTCTCTCAGTTCCAGACAGGACAGGTCTCTCAGTTCCAGACAGGGCAGGTCTTCTCAGTTCCAGACAGGCAGGTCTCTCAGTTCCAGACAGGACAGGTCTCTCAGTTCCAGACAGGGCAGGTCTCTCAGTTCCAGACAGGACAGGTCTCTCAGTTCCAGACAGGACAGGTCTCTCAGTTCCAGACAGGACAGGTCTCTCAGTTCCAGACAGGACAGGTCTCTCAGTTCCAGACAGGACAGGTCCCTCAGTTCCAGACAGGGCAGGTCTCTCAGTTCCAGACAGGGCAGGTCTCTCAGTTCCAGACAGGACAGGTCTCTCAGTTCCAGACAGAGCAGGTCTCTCAGTTCCAGACAGAGCAGGTCTCTCAGTTCCAGACAGGGACAGGTATCTCAGTTCCAGACAGGACAGGTCTCTCAGTTCCAGACAGGCTGGTCCTCTCAGTTCCAGACAGGACAGGTCTCCTCAGTTCCAGACAGGGCAGGTCTCTCAGTTCCAGACAGGACAGGTCTCTCAGTTTCCAGACAGGGCAGGTCTCTCAGTTCCAGACAGGGCAGGTCTCTCAGTTCAGACAGGGCCAGGTTCTCTCAGTTCCAGAAAGGACAGGTCCTCTCAGTTCCAGACAGGACAGGTCTCTCAGTTCAGACAGGACAGGTCTCTCAGTTCCAGACAGGACAGGTCTCTCAGTTCCAGACAGGAGCAGGTCTCCCTCAGTTCAGGACAGAGCAGGTCTACTCAGTTCCCCAGACAGGACAGTCTCTCAGTTCCAGGACAGGCAGGGTCTCCTCAGTTCCAGGACAGGCAGGTCTCTCAGTTCCAGACAGGACAGGTCTCTCAGTTCCAGACAGGGACAGGTCTCTCAGTTCCAGACAGGACAGGTTCTCTCAGTTCCAGACAGGCAGGGTCTCTCAGTTCCAGACAGAGCAGGTCTCTCAGTTCCAGACAGAGCAGTCTCTCAGTTCCAGACAGAGCAGGTCTCTCAGTTCCAGACAGGGACAGGTCTCTCAGTTCCAGACAGGGACAAGGTCTCTCAGTTCCAGACAGGGCAGGTCTCTCAGTTCCAGACAGGACAGGTCTCTCAGTTCCAGACAGGACAGGTCTCTCAGTTCCCAGACAGGACAGGTCTCTCAGTTCCAGACAGGAGCAGGTCTCTCAGTTCAGACAGGGCAGGTCTCTCAGTTCCAGACAGGACAGGTCTCTCAGTTCCAGACAGGGCAGGTCTCTCAGTTCCAGACAGGACAGGTCTCTCAGTTCCAGACAGGGCCAGGTCTCTCAGTTCCAGACAGGGACAGGGTCTCTCAGTTCCAGACAGGACAGGTCTCTCAGTTCCAGACAGAGCAGGTCTCTCAGTTCCAGACAGGACAGGTCTCTCAGTTCCAGACAGGGCAGGTCTCTCAGTTCCTGACAGGGCAGGTCTCTCAGTTCCAGACAGGACAGGTCTCTCAGTTCCAGGACAGGACAGGTCTCTCAGTTCCAGACAGGACAGGTCTCTCAGTTCCAGACAGAGCAGGTCTCTCAGTTCCAGACAGGGCAGGTCTCTCAGTTCCAGACAGGACAGGTCTCTCAGTTCAGACAGGGCAGGTCTCTCAGTTCCAGACAGGACAGGTCTCTCAGTTCCAGACAGGGCAGGTCTCTCAGTTCCAGACAGGACAGGTCTCTCAGTTCCAGACAGGACAGGTCTCTCAGTTCCAGACAGAGCAGGTCTCTCAGTTCCAGACAGGACAGGTCTCTCAGTTCCAGACAGGGCAGGTCTCTCAGTTCCAGACAGGACAGGTCTCTCAGTTCCAGACAGGGCAGGTCTCTCAGTTCCAGACAGGACAGGTCTCTCAGTTCCAGACAGGACAGGTCTCTCAGTTCCAGACAGGGCAGGTCTCTCAGTTCCAGACAGGACAGGTCTCTCAGTTCCAGACAGAGCAGGTCTCTCAGTTCCAGACAGAGCAGGTCTCTCAGTTCCAGACAGGACAGGTCTCTCAGTTCCAGACAGGACAGGTCTCTCAGTTCCAGACAGGGCAGGTCTCTCAGTTCCAGACAGGACAGGTCTCTCAGTTCCAGACAGGGCAGGTCTCTCAGTTCCAGACAGGACAGGTCTCTCAGTTCCAGACAGGGCAGGTCTCTCAGTTCCAGACAGGGCAGGTCTCTCAGTTCCAGACAGGACAGGTCTCTCAGTTCCAGACAGAGCAGGTCTCTCAGTTCCAGACAGAGCAGGTCTCTCAGTTCCAGACAGGACAGGTCTCTCAGTTCCAGACAGGACAGGTCTCTCAGTTCCAGACAGGACAGGTCTCTCAGTTCCAGACAGGGCAGGTCTCTCAGTTCCAGACAGGGCAGGTCTCTCAGTTCCAGACAGGGCAGGTCTCTCAGTTCCAGACAGGACGGGTCTCTCAGTTCCAGACAGGACAGGTCTCTCAGTTCCAGACAGGACAGGTCTCTCAGTTCCAGACAGGACAGGTCTCTCAGTTCCAGACAGAGCAGGTCTCTCAGTTCCAGACAGAGCAGGTCTCTCAGTTCCAGACAGAGCAGGTCTCTCAGTTCCAGACAGGGCAGGTCTCTCAGTTCCAGACAGGACAGGGCTCTCAGTTCCAGACAGGACAGGTCTCTCAGTTCCAGACAGGACAGGTCTCTCAGTTCCAGACAGGACAGGTCTCTCAGTTCCAGACAGGGCAGGTCTCTCAGTTCCAGACAGGGCAGGTCTCTCAGTTCCAGACAGGACAGGTCTCTCAGTTCCAGACAGGGCAGGTCTCTCAGTTCCAGACAGGACAGGTCTCTCAGTTCCAGACAGGACAGGTCTCTCAGTTCCAGACAGAGCAGGTCTCTCAGTTCCAGACAGAGCAGGTCTCTCAGTTCCAGACAGGACAGGTCTCTCAGTTCCAGAGAGGACAGGTCTCTCAGTTCCAGACAGGGCAGGTCTCTCAGTTCCAGACAGGACAGGTCTCGCAGTTCCAGACAGGACAGGTCTCTCAGTTCCAGACAGGACAGGTCTCTCAGTTCCAGACAGGACAGGTCTCTCAGTTCCAGACAGGGCAGGTCTCTCAGTTCCAGACAGGGCAGGTCTCTCAGTTCCAGACAGGACAGGTCTCTCAGTTCCAGACAGGACAGGTCTCTCAGTTCCAGACAGAGCAGGTCTCTCAGTTCCAGACAGAGCAGGTCTCTCAGTTCCAGACAGGACAGGTCTCTCAGTTCCAGACAGGACAGGTCTCTCAGTTCCAGACAGGACAGGTCTCTCAGTTCCAGACAGGACAGGTCTCTCAGTTCCAGACAGGGCAGGTCTCTCAGTTCCAGACAGGGCAGGTCTCTCAGTTCCAGACAGGACAGGTCTCTCAGTTCCAGACAGGACAGGTCTCTCAGTTCCAGACAGGACAGGTCTCTCAGTTCCAGACAGGGCAGGTCTCTCAGTTCCAGACAGGACAGGTCTCTCAGTTCCAGACAGGACAGGTCTCTCAGTTCCAGACAGGACAGGTCTCTCAGTTCCAGACAGGACAGGTCTCTCAGTTCCAGACAGAGCAGGTCTCTCAGTTCCAGACAGGACAGGTCTCTCAGTTCCAGACAGGGCAGGTCTCTCAGTTCCAGACAGGACAGGTCTCTCAGTTCCAGACAGGGCAGGTCTCTCAGTTCCAGACAGGACAGGTCTCTCAGTTCCAGACAGGACAGGTCTCTCAGTTCCAGACAGGGCAGGTCTCTCAGTTCCAGACAGGACAGGTCTCTCAGTTCCAGACAGGACAGGTCTCTCAGTTCCAGACAGGGCAGGTCTCTCAGTTCCAGACAGGACAGGTCTCGCAGTTCCAGACAGGACAGGTCTCTCAGTTCCAGACAGGGCAGGTCTCTCAGTTCCAGACAGGGCGGGTCTCTCAGTTCCAGACAGGACAGGTCTCTCAGTTCCAGACAGGACAGGTCTCTCAGTTCCAGACAGGACAGGTCTCTCAGTTCCAGACAGAGCAGGTCTCTCAGTTCCAGACAGAGCAGGTCTCTCAGTTCCAGACAGAGCAGGTCTATCAGTTCCAGACAGGGCAGGTCTCTCAGTTCCAGACAGGACAGGTCTCTCAGTTCCAGACAGGACTGGTCTCTCAGTTCCAGACAGGACAGGTCTCTCAGTTCCAGACAGGACAGGTCTCTCAGTTCCAGACAGGACAGGTCTCTCAGTTCCAGACAGGACAGGTCTCTCAGTTCCAGACAGGGCAGGTCTCTCAGTTCCAGACAGGACAGGTCTCTCAGTTCCAGACAGGACAGGTCTCTCAGTTCCAGACAGGGCAGGTCTCTCAGTTCCAGACAGGACAGGTCTCGCAGTTCCAGACAGGACAGGTCTCTCAGTTCCAGACAGGGCAGGTCTCTCAGTTCCAGACAGGGCGGGTCTCTCAGTTCCAGACAGGACAGGTCTCTCAGTTCCAGACAGGACAGGTCTCTCAGTTCCAGACAGGACAGGTCTCTCAGTTCCAGACAGAGCAGGTCTCTCAGTTCCAGACAGAGCAGGTCTCTCAGTTCCAGACAGAGCAGGTCTATCAGTTCCAGACAGGGCAGGTCTCTCAGTTCCAGACAGGACAGGTCTCTCAGTTCCAGACAGGACTGGTCTCTCAGTTCCAGACAGGACAGGTCTCTCAGTTCCAGACAGAGCAGGTCTCTCAGTTCCAGACAGGACAGGTCTCTCAGTTCCAGACAGGACAGGTCTCTCAGTTCCAGACAGGGCAGGTCTCTCAGTTCCAGACAGGACAGGTCTCTCAGTTCCAGACAGGACAGGTCTCTCAGTTCCAGACAGATCAGGTCTCTCAGTTCCAGACAGAGCAGGTCTCTCAGTTCCAGACAGGACAGGTCTCTCAGTTCCAGACAGGACAGGTCTCTCAGTTCCAGACAGGGCAGGTCTCTCAGTTCCAGACAGGACAGGTCTCGCAGTTCCAGACAGGACAGGTCTCTCAGTTCCAGACAGGACAGGTCTCTCAGTTCCAGACAGGACAGGTCTCTCAGTTCCAGACAGGACAGGTCTCTCAGTTCCAGACAGGACAGGTCTCTCAGTTCCAGACAGGACAGGTCTCTCAGTTCCAGACAGGACAGGTCTCTCAGTTCCAGACAGGGCAGGTCTCTCAGTTCCAGACAGGACAGGTCACAAGGAAGACTGAAGACAACAACAACAAACAGCAGGGATCTAGACAGCCACAAGCCCGGGACAATCCGCTGTCCCAGCCACAATGGCTAACCGCGTCACGGGCTGCGTTCAAGCCCTCAAGAAACCTCCGCTAGCTTGATAGGCAGTTAGCTAGCAGCTAGGCTAGCTACTACGCCAAGCAGCTCCTCAGACCCGGCCTTGGTCAGCAGGATCCCTGGACAGATAGTAACGGTCCCAGTAACTGATACCAACCACAGGATCCAAAATCAAAAGGTAGCTAGCTAGTAACTTTTTCAATAGACTCAAAACTTTCCAAAACAACACATTTTCCAAAACAACAAACCGAGCTCTCCCTCGTTCCGCGTACAACAGGAAGTAACGTGTTGTTGTCCTCTCTAGGTTATTAACCTAATAGAACCAGGTTACTGTCGTCTCTCTTGGTTATTAAGCTAATACAACCAGGATACAGAAGATAGCCCTATTTGGTAAAAGACCAAGTCCATATTAAGGCAAGAACAGCTCAAATAAGCAAAGAGAAACAACAGTCCATCATTACTTTAAGACATGAAGGTCAGTCAATACGGAACATTTCAAGAACTTTGAAAGTTTCTTCAAGTGCAGTCGCAAAAACCATCAAGCGTTATGATGAAACTGGCTCTCATGAGGACCGCCACAGGAATGGAAGACCCAGAGTTACCTCTGCTGCAGAGGATAAGTTCATTAGTTACCAGCCTCAGAAATTGCAGCCCAAATAAATGCAAATAAATAAGAGCGTCTGCTAAATGAGGTAAATGTAAATGTAAATGTAATGTAGCTCAGTTGGTAGAGCATGGTGTTTGCAACGCCAGGGTTGTGGGTTTGAAAAATAAAAAAATAATGTATGCACTCACTAACTGTAAGTCGCTCTGGATAAGAGCGTCTGCTAAATGACTAAAATGTCAAATATCTGGATGACGTCACACTGACCGCTGGAGAAGAGCTGGACGCCCAGGAGGATATCTGGATGACGTCACACTGACCGCTGGAGAAGAGCTGGACGCCCAGGAGGATATCTGGATGACGTCACACTGACCGTTGGGAGAAGAGCTGGACGCCCAGGAGGATATCTGGATGACGTCACACTGACCGCTGGAGAAGAGCTGGACGCCCAGGAGGATATCTGGATGACGTCACACTGACCGCTGGAGAAGAGCTGGACGCCCAGGAGGATATCTGGATGACGTCACACTGACCGCTGGAGAAGAGCTGGACGCCCGGGAGGATATCTGGATGACGTCACACTGACCGCTGGAGAAGAAGAGCTGGACGCCCGGGAGGATATCTGGATGACGTCACACTGACCGCTGGAGAAGAAGAGCTGGACGCCCGGGAGGATATCTGGATGACGTCACACTTGACGACACACTTCTCCAATAGCTGTAGACCACACTATTTACCAAGAGAGTTTTCATCTATATTTTTCATAGCTGTCTATTTACCACCACAAACCAATGCTGGCATTAAGATTGCACTGAATGAGTTGTACAAGGCCATTAATCAACAGGAAAACGCTCATCCAGATGCAGCGCTCCTAGTGGCCGGGGACTTTAATGCAGGGAAACTTAAATCCGTTCTACCTAATTTCTACCAGCATGTTAAATGTGCAACCAGAGGGGAAAAAACTCTAGACCACCTTTACTCCACACACAGAGACGCATGCAAAGCTCTCCCTTGCCCTCCATTTGGTAAATCTGACCATAACTCTATCCTCCTGATTCCTGCTTATAAGCAAAAACTGAAGCAGGAAGCACCAGTGATTCGGTTAATAAAAAAGTGGTCAGATGACGCAGATGCTAAGCTACAGGACTGTTTTGCTAGCACAGACTGGAACATGTTCCGGGAATCTTCAGACAGCATTGAGGAGTACACCACATCAGTCACTGGCTTCATCAATAAGTGCATCGATGATGTCGTCCCCACAGTGACCGTACGTACATACCCCAACCAGAAGCCATGGATTACAGGAAACATCCGCACTGAGCTAAAGGGTAGAGCTGCCGCTTTCAAGGAACGGGACTCTTACCCGGACGCTTATAAGAAATCCCGCTATGACCTCCGATGAACCATCAAACAGGCAAAGAGTCAATACAGGTCTAAGATTGAATCATACTACACTGGCTCTGACGCTCGTCGGATGTGGCAGGGCTTGAAAACTATTACAGACTACAAAGGGAAGCACAGCCGCGAGCTGCCCAGTGACACAAGCCTACCAGACGAGCTAAACCACTTCTATGCTCGCTTCGAGGCAAGCAACACTGAAGCATGCATGAGAGCACCAGCTGTTCCGGATGACGATGTGATCACGCTCTCCGTAGCCGATGTGAGTAAGACTTTTAAGCAGGTCAACATTCACAAGGCCGCAGGGCCAGACGGATTACCAGGACGTGTACTCCGAGCATGTGCTGACCAACTGGCAAGTGTCTTCACTGACATTTTCAACATGTCCCTGACTGAGTCTGTAATACCAACATGTTTCAAGCAGACCACCATAGTCCCCGTGCCCAAGAACTCTAAGATAACCTGCCTAAATGACTACCGACCCGTAGCACTGACGTCTGTAGCCATGAAGTGCTTCGAAAGACTGGTCATGGCTCACATCAACAGCATAATCCCAGAAACCCTAGACCCACTCCAATTTGCATACCGCCCCAACAGATCCACAGATGATGCAATCTCTATCGCACTCCACACTGCCCTTTCCCACCTGGACAAGAGGAACACCTACGTGAGAATGCTATTCATTGACTACAGCTCAGCATTCAACACCATAGTGCCCTCTAAACTCATCACTAAGCTAAGGATCCTGGGACTAAACACCTCCCTCTGCAACTGGATCCTGGACTTCCTGACGGGCCGCCCCCAGGTGGTAAGGGTAGGTAACAACACATCTGCCACACTGATCCTCAACACGGGGGCCCCTCTGGGGTGCGTGCTCAGTCCCCTCCTGTACTCTCTGTTCACCCATGACTGCATGGCCAGGCACGACTCCAACACCATCATTAAGTTTGCCGACGACACAACAGTGGTAGGCCTGATCACCGACAACGATGAGACAGCCTATAGGGAGGAGGTCAGAGATCTGGCCGTGTGGTGCCAGGACAACAACCTCTCCCTCAACGTGACCAAGACAAAGGAGATGATTGTGGACTACAGGAAAAAAAAGAGGACTGAGCACGCCCCCATTCTCATCGACGGGGCTGTAGTGGAACAGGTTGAGAGCTTCAAGTTCCTTGGTGTCCACATCACCAACGAACTATCATGGTCCAAACACACCAAGACAGTCGTGAAGAGGGCACGACAAAGCCTATTCCCCCTCAGGAGACTAAAAAGATTTGGCATGGGTCCTCAGATCCTCAAAAAATTCTACAGCTGCACCATCGAGAGCATCCTGACTGGTTGCATCACCGCCTGGTATGGCAACTGCTTGGCCTCTGACCGCAAGGCACTACAGAGGGTAGTGCGTACGGCCCAGTACATCACTGGGGCAAAGCTTCCTGCCATCCAGGACCTCTATACCAGGCGGTGTCAGAGGAAGGCCCTCAAAATTGTCAAAGACTCCAGCCACCCTAGTCATAGACTGTTCTCTCTGCTACCGCACGGCAAGCGGTACCGGAGTGCCAAGTCTAGGTCCAAAAGACTTCTCAACAGCTTCTACCCCCAAGCCATAAGACGCCTGAACAGCTAATCATGGCTACCCGGACTATTTGCACTGCCCCCCCACCCCATCCTTTTTACGCTGCTGCTACTCTGTTAAGTATTTATGCATAGTCACTTTAACTCTACCCACATGTACATATTACCTCAACTACCTCAACTAGCCGGTGCCCCCGCACATTGACTCTGCAACGGTACCCCCCTGTATATATAGCCTCCCTACTGTCACTTTATTTTACTTCTGCTCTTTTTTTCTCAACACTTTTTTTGTTGTTGTTTTATCCTTACTTTTTTTGTTTAAAATAAATGCACTGTTGGTTAAGGGCTGTAAGTAAGCATTTCACTGTAATGTCTGCACCTGTTGTATTCGGCGCATGTGACCAATAAAATTTGATTTGATTTGATTTGATTTGATTTGACAGTTGGAGAAGAGCTGGACACCCAGGAGGATATCTGGATGACGTCACACTGACCGCTGGAGAAGAGCTGGACGCCCAGGAGGATATCTGGATGACGTCACACTGACCGCTGGAGAAGAGCTGGACGCCCAGGAGGATATCTGGATGACGTCATACTGACCGCTGGAGAAGAGCTGGACGCCCAGGAGGATATCTGGATGACGTCACACTGACCGCTGGAGAAGAGCTGGACGCCAGGGAGGATATCTGGATGACGTCACACTGACCGCTGGAGAAGAGCTGGACGCCCAGGAGGATATCTGGATGACGTCACACTGACCGCTGGAGAAGAGCTGGACGCCCAGGAGGATATCTGGGTGTATAACATACTAACAGACGGAGACAGGTCCACAGTCCCCTCCCCGATTTCATCGTGGTGGACAATATAGGGAAGGGGTAGAGAGGAATGGATGAGCAGAGGGGGAGTAAAATCCAATCCAAATCAAATGTTATTTGTCACATGCTTCGTAATCAACAGTGAAAGGATTCTTGCGGGTCCTTTAACAACAGAGTTAAAGAGAAAAATAAGTACAGGAGAAATTAAAGGAGGGGGCGGGCCGGGGGGTATCAGTGAAGCAGGGGCGGTGTGTTCATTAGGGCGATATGGGCGACGCACTGCCAAACGGGAAAAGGAAGGGATTTTTTTTCTAATCAATTATATCACGGCAACAGTAGTTATCAGTGTTCTAATCTAGACGTCTGATCTGCCACTAAATGTCCAATCAGGCTAAAGTCGTGCTTCAAATGTCCCCGCCCGTTTTGGGGCGATTTCAGTCAGGTTGAAAATCGCCCAGAAGTCTCTCATAGCCTCTAATGTAAAATCCTTTTTTTTCAAATATCAGAGCTTTCAATACAATCTCTATGGGATTCTGAGGGCTTGCACTTACGCGCTTTCGTCATACGTAACATAACCATGAACGTAACTAAGAAAAGAGCGGGTAGCCTCGTCAATCAATTCATTACTACTGTCAACATGTGTCACACCCTGGCTCTGGGACTCTATATGTTGAGCCAGGGTGTGTTCATTCTGTGGTGTTCATTCTAGTTTGTTGTATTCTATGTTTGCCTGAGTGACTCCCAATCAGAGGCAACGAGTGTCAGCTGTTGGCTGGTTGTCTCTGATTGGGAGCCATATTTAAACTGTCTGTTTTCCCTTTGTGTTTGTGGGTTTTTGTTCCGTGTCGGTATTTGTTACCGTTGGACGTTACGAGTCGTTTATTGTTTTGTTCGTGCTTTATTAAATAAAGTCTAAACATGTTCGTTCAACACGCTGCGCATTGGTCTACTTCTCTCCCTGACGATCGTGACAGAAAAACCCACCAAGACTGGACCAAGCAGCGTGTCCATGAGCCATCACCAGGGAGATCGCTAGCAGATCTCCGTGGCAACCTCGACTGGGTCAAGCCTAGTGAGGAGCAGAGAGGGTGGACTTGGGAACAGTGGAGGAAGAGTCTCAATTGGGTCAAGCCAAGAGAGGAGCAGAATGGCTGGAGTTGGAAGCAGGAGAGCGAGAGTTGGGCGAGAAATATAGAGGCCTGGCCCACGGGGAAGAGAGACCCCCAGAAAATGTTTAGGAGGGGGCTAACGCCGTGGACGACGGGCCAGCAGGAGACAGCGGCAGAGCGGCCCAGCGGATTGGCAGAGGAGGCCGCCAGGTTACGGGGGCCACTGGTCGAAGAGGGGGTGGAAGATGTAGAGGCACGGCGAGAGGTACTGGCGTGTGTTGCCAGTCCGGTCCGGCCTGTTCCTGATCCCCACGTAGGGCCAGTGGTGTGTGTTCCCAGTACGGTCCGGCCTGTTCCTGCTACTCGCACCAAGTCTACGGTGCGCATCGCCAGCTCGGCCCGGCCCGTTCCTGCTCTCCGCACCAAGTCTGTGGTGCGCGTCGCCAGCCCAGTCCGGCCCATTCCTGCTCCCCGCACCAAGTCTGTGGTGCGTTTCGTCAGCCCTGTCCGGCCCGGTCCTGCTCTCCGCACCAAGTCTGTGGTGCGCGTCGCCAGCCCAGTCCGGCCCATTCTTGCTCCCCGCACCAAGTCAGTGGTGCGTTTCGTCAGCCCTGTCCGGCCCGTTCCTGCTCCCCGCACCAAGTCAGTGGTGCGCGTCGTCAGCCCGGCACGGCCCGTTCCTGTTCCCTGCACCAAGTCAGTGGTGCGCTTCGTCAGCCCGGTTCGGCCCGCTCCTGCTCCCCGCACCAAGTCAGTGGTGCGTTTCGTCAGCCAAGCTCGGCCCGCTCCTGCTCCCCACACCCAGCCAGTGGTGTGCGTCGTCAGTCCGGCACGGCCCGTGCCTGTTCCACCGGTGGCGGGTCCGGCACCGGTCAGGTGCTGCGTCACGTCGGAGCTAGAGCAATCCGCTCCACCAGTGTTCAGTTCAGCTCTGGTCAGCAGGGCCAGACCGGACCAGGGGTACTTTGGGGGGTTAGAGAAGGAGTGGGGGTCAAGGCCGGAGCCAGAACCACCTCCGAGGAGGTATGCCCGCCCAGCCCTCCCCTGTTTTGTTTTAGTTGAGGCGCGGTCGCAGTCCGCGCCTTTAGGGGGGGGTACTGTCACACCCTGGCTCTGGGACTCTATATGTTGAGCCAGGGTGTGTTCATTCTGTGGTGTTCATTCTAGTTTGTTGTATTCTATGTTTGCCTGAGTGACTCCCAATCAGAGGCAACGAGTGTCAGCTGTTGGCTGGTTGTCTCTGATTGGGAGCCATATTTAAACTGTCTGTTTTCCCTTTGTGTTTGTGGGTTTTTGTTCCGTGTCGGTATTTGTTACCGTTGGACGTTACGAGTCGTTTATTGTTTTGTTCGTGCTTTATTAAATAAAGTCTAAACATGTTCGTTCAACACGCTGCGCATTGGTCTACTTCTCTCCCTGACGATCGTGACAACATGGCTAGCCTTCAGTGCAACTCGATTGTCTCTTTGAAAGAAGTTCCTTTTTGTCGGCGAACAAATCAAGATAAATTGGCAACGAAACAATTAGGACCTCCCAGACCAAATTTAATAATTCAACAGGTTTCTACTAAAGGGGGAAAGTCCTACACCCGAGGATTTTCCAAAAATTGGTATGAACGAGAAATCTGGCTAGCAGGCTGCGATGTAGCTAATGCAGTTTTCTGCTACCCCTGCTTACTCTTTCACCCTGAAGGCGGCACGGCAGACAGCACGGCTTGGACTGCGACTGGTGTAACCGACATGCACCATCTTTCAGAAAAGATTAAGAAACATGAGCTGTCAAAGACCCACATGGATAGCTGTTTGAGATTGTCTGCTTTGGGGAGAGTGAACATTGGCACTCAACTGGATGAGGGATACAGGCTAGCTGTCCGCCGCCACAACGATGAGGTTAGCAAGAACCGCCACATCCTCAGCCGGCTAATCCAGTGTGTGAAGTTTTGCGGAGTGTTTGAGTTAGCTTTGCGAGGCAAAGATGAAACGGAGGGCTCCACCAACCATGGTATTTTTCTTGGACTTGTCAACTTTGTGGCACAATTAGATGAGGTGTTTGATGACCATCTTAAAAATGCTAAAGTTTTCAAGGGCACAGAAGAAGGACATCGATGCTGTCTTCATCAAACGTGCCCTCGACAGCTTCACAAGCAGTGTGCAGGCCATAAGGTAAGATTAAACAATATCATTCGATCTTTCTCAAAGCAGAGCTTTATTTGAAAATGTATGCATGAAAGGAGACATCATCATATTTACAAATCTATACAATTGGCCAGAATATGGTTGTTCATTTTTACAAAGCCATACAGATAGCTGTGTTTACCTTTTCTAGAAATTATTTTCAAATTCTGTTTTCAGGCAAAATGTCTATCACTGTTCATTTTCACAAATCTATACAAGAGGGCAGAATATGGAAGTCTATAAACATTTCTTATTACCAATAACTTGCATCAATGTTTTCAGTAGCCTCTATCAAAAGCTCCTGCTTGCTTGTTGTGAATTATGCTCAGGTGCACATATTTCCAATTCAACCATGAGGCCTTTTTGAAGCAAGTAATGTGTATATCAGTATTGACTTATATGCTGCCCCTGTCTTCATGTTGTTGCTGGACATATCTTTTTTTTTAATGTGTGTAGGTCACCTAAATCATCAGAAAAATTGCCCCCCCTGAGAATTTTTTCAGGAGCCGCCACTGCAGTGAAGGCTTTATTGATTTTGTCCTGAAAAATAAATTACGGAAATTAAGTTATGTAAGTGCAGCGCCATTTTTGGTTGCCAGAGCACAGAGTACAAGGAGTGGAACGTCAGACCGGCACCCAGACTAGCCGTCCGCTAGATGGCAGTGTACTCCCAGCTCTTTCCTTAAGCTACACTTTGCCCTGCAGCCGAGCGACAGGTAAACACGGAAGTAACGCAACTGGCTGCGAACAAACGAAAACATTTTTTGATCATTTGACCGTTAAAACATATATTCAATGCCATGATTTTGTCCAGAAATACACAAATATTTAACTTATTTAGTGAGGTCGTTATTGAGCGTTGAAGTTTACATGACAATGTGTAGTAAAACGTCTGGATATGGATATCGGTCTCTTCCGCAACGAGATTCGATCAATGCCAAACCTGGGTTGTTCGTGGCGACAGAAAGCTTTGTCCAATCTCCATTCTACCACCATAAAGGACAAGGACATTCGTTTGACTACATCCCCAACGTTGGAGACAACGACTACAGTGGTAAGTATTGGCTAAATTAGATAGCTACTAGCTAGTAGTCTGAAGACATCGGCGCATACGCGACTCGCTAGCTCCATACATACAACGTAGCTACGTAACAGACTGTTGCTCAGTTTTTCAGCCATTTCTTCTTGCAACAACAGCTGTCATATACTAGCTAGGTATGCAAGGACAGCATTGTAGTGATCCTCGCTATATGAGCCGCGTTACAATTCCCACGTGATGCATAGGGCGTTTGCCTTTCACACACCGAGACCAAGGTTCGCTTCCAGCTCCCTCCGTTTGCTACATTGGTGTCGGAAGTGGGATGGCTGGAGGCCATCGGAACGCATGGGCGGGACATGTGAAAGGGTTTGAAAGAAAGTTGAAGCACGGCAGTGTAGCGATATTGGTGCAATGCGTTCACGCCGAAGACCCGGGTTCGCTTCCCGCTCCATCCGTTCTCAACAGTATCTATAAGTATCATTAGGTAGACTGATGGACTGTAATCAAATCAATCGGAGTAATAGCTCCATATTCACGTCTCTTCTCTATTCTCCAGACTCCACTCAGGGATGGCTGTCCTGGATCTGCAATGTGATAGTCTGCTTCATGGTGTATATCTGCACCTTCATTACCTTCCCCATATCAGGCTGGTTCGTACTGAAGGTAACACATACACCTTCATTACCTTCCCCATATCAGGCTGGTTCGTACTGAAGGTAACACACACACTTTCATTACCTTCCCCATATCAGGCTGGTTCGTACTGAAGGTAACACACACACCTCCATTACCTTCCCCATATCAGGCTGGTTCGTACTGAAGGTAACACACACCTTCCTAACCTTCCCCATATCAGGCTGGTTCGTACTGAAGGTAACACACACCTCCATTACCTTCCCCATATCAGGCTGGTTCGTACTGAAGGTAACACACACACCTTCATGACCTTCCCCATATCAGGCTGGTTCGTACTGAAGGTAACACACACACCTTCATGACCTTCCCCATATCAGGCTGGTTCGTACTGAAGGTAACACACACACTTTCATTACCTTCCCCATATCAGGCTGGTTCGTACTGAAGGTAACACACACACCTTCCTAACCTTCCCCATATCAGGCTGGTTCGTACTGAAGGTAACACACACCTTCATTACCTTCCCCATATCAGGCTGGTTCGTACTGAAGGTAACACACACACTTTCATTACCTTCCCCATATCAGGCTGGTTCGTACTGAAGGTAACACACACACTTTCATTACCTTCCCCATATCAGGCTGGTTCGTACTGAAGGTAACACACACACCTTCCTAACCTTCCCCATATCAGGCTGGTTCGTACTGAAGGTAACACACACACCTTCATTACCTTCCCCATATCAGGCTGGTTCGTACTGAAGGTATCACACACACTATCTCTCTCTCTCTGTTGCGTTATTAACAGTAATATCTGCCCTACAGGTTGTCCCTAACTACCAGCGTATCGTAGTGTTTCGTCTGGGCAGAGTGCGTCCTCCTAAAGGTCCAGGAGTGGTGTTGGTTCTGCCTCTTATTGACCAGTGGCAGAGAGTTGACCTACGTACCCGGGCCTTCAACATCCCACCATGCCAGGTACACACACACACACACACACACTTGAATAACTTAGCTCAAAGATTCATGATGTGCTGTGCAGGGTACAAATCAAACTGCTCTCTATAACCCTCTCTATAACACAGTTATAACCCTCTCTATAACACAGTTATAACCCTCTCTATAACCCTCTCTATAACACAGTTATAACCCTCTCTATAACCCAGTTATAACCCTCTCTATAACCCTCTCAATAACAGTTATAACCCTCTCTATAACCCTCTCTATAACAGCTATAACCCTCTCTGCTGTGGTATAACAGGTTACTACCAAGGATGGAGGTATGGTGTCTGTAGGAGCAGATATCCAGTTCCGTATCTGGAGCCCGGTGATGTCAGTGGTGTCGGTTCAGGATCTTAATGCCTCCACGCGCCTCACTGCCCACAACGCCATGACAACCAGCCTGGGCAGGAAGAGCATCAGGGAGATTCAGACTGAGAGAATCAAACTGGGAGAACACCTTGGGGTGAGGCAGCAGTACACAAATATACTGAACAAAAACAAACGCAACGTGCAACAATTTCAAAGATTCTACTGAGCTACAGTTCATATATATTAATTAATTAATTAGGACCTAATCTATGGATTTCACATGACTGGGAATACAGATATGCATCTGTTGGTCACAGATACCTTTAAAAAAGGTAGGGGGATGGATAAGAAAACCAATCAGTATCTGGTGTGACCACCATTTGCCTCATGCAGCATGACTAATCTCCTTCGCATACAGTTGATCAGGCTGTTGATTGTGGCCTGTGGAATGTCGTCCCACTCTTCTTCAATGGCTGTGCGAAGTTGCTGGATATTGGCGGGAACTGGAACACGCTGTTGTACACGTCGATCCAGAGCATCCCAAACATGCTCAATGGGTGACATCTCTGGTGAGTATGCAGGCCATGGAAGAACTGGGACATTTTCAGCTTCCAGGAACTGTGTACAGATCCTTGTGACATGGGGCCGTGCATTATCATGTTGAAATATGAAGTGATGGCTGCGGAGGAATGGCACGACAATGGGCCTCAGGATCTCGTCACGGTATCTCTGTGCATTCAAATGTAATTGTGTTCATTGTCCGTAGCTTATACCTGCCCATACCATAACCCCACCGCCACCATGGGGCACTCTGTTCACAACGTTGACATCAGCAAATCACTCGCCCACACGACGCCATACACGTGGTCTGCGGTTGTGAGGCCAGTTGGACGTACTGCTAAATTATCTAAAACGACGTTGGAGGTGGCTTATGGTAGAGAAATTAACATTACATTCTCTGGCAACAGCTCTGGTAGACATTCCTGCAGTCAGCATGCCAATTGTACGCTCCCTCAAAACTTGAGACATCTGTGGCATTGTGTTGTATTGACAAAACTGCACATTTTAGAGTGTCCTTTTATTGTCCCCAGCACAAGGTGCACCTGTGTAATGATCATGCTGTTTAATCAGCTTCTTGATATGCCACACCTGTCAGGTGGATGGATTATCTTGGCAAAGGAGAAATGCTCACTAACAGGGATGTAAACAAATTTGGGCACAACATTTGAGATAAATAAGCTTTTTGTGCGTATAGAACGTTTCGGGGATCTTTTATTTCAGCTCATGAAACACGGGACCAACACTTTACACGTTGCGTTAAATAGATCACTTAATATGTATTAGGGCTGGGCGACATTGTGAAAATATCATTTTCACAATATTTTTCAAATATGACAGTATTTTATGTTTTTGAATATTACACGTTTTTAATTTTGCTTTACGAGTAGTGCATGACCCCAGGGTGGCAACGCACAACATTCTAAGTGATTTCAATGAGCCTTTTTACATTCTGATTATTTAATAGCAGCGATGGGCAACTTTGATGGGGGCCACAG
The DNA here is from genome assembly GCA_031479575.1 of Coregonus ussuriensis. NCBI lineage: Eukaryota > Metazoa > Chordata > Actinopteri > Salmoniformes > Salmonidae > Coregonus > Coregonus ussuriensis. The sequence continues at coordinate 7,875,759 of CM062498.1, read as the reverse complement.
AAAAAACGGAAGTCATCATGCGGGGCTGCAGTGGCTCGTGGGTTAGATGGATAGATATAGATATGATAGATGTATAAGCCAGTTACCCATCCCTGTTTTATACTGTTCAATTCAACTTCAACCCCAAAAAGATTTCAGCATTTTCATCCATTTCTGTATTTCCTGCACCTCATTTTGAGATCATTTCCACACTGCTACGTAGGCTGCACGATATGGGCAACTAATCTAGGTTTTATTTTTATCCTAATATTGCAAATGCGATTTAGATCAAAACTTGGGTGAACTGTTGGCATCATGAAAATAGAATGGTTATTAATTCTATAGTTGGAATATATTAGTGGGCACTTTGAATACAGTGTTGTTTGACATGACAACAAATGAAAGTTATTGTGACCGGGTAGGAACCAAAGTGTTGGTCAGCGTTTTCTAGGGGACCCTATAATCTTTGGCTACATTTAAAAGTTTTCTCTTAGTTACTTCATGTAGTCAGAGAGGAAGAGGAAGAGGAGGAGAGAGGCCTCCCTCCGGCAGGTGGCATGTTTGCGTTGTTTCGTCCACCAAGAAAGGAGTTTTTGTATGAAGGTCAATGAGTTACAAATTTGGTCAACAAAAAAATGAATGGCTTATTTTCTACGTGAGGTTTATTTTATCGAATAGAAGGTTAGTAATGCCTAAGTTGTTACTGATAGAAGTAGGACACGACATCCCGGCAACTTTGAGAAAAAAACACTTTATATCGGAGTTGTCTCGAGATGGCTATGCATATTCATGGCATTAGGCTAACAGCATAGCATCTCTCTCCACTGAATACAGGCGGTTGACGTCAACAACCCTCATCAAAAAAATAAAATAAGGAATACTATAGTGAGATGTATCCACCAATCCAAAGAAAGGATAGGGGGAGCTAGACAGCCCTCCGTGCCGCTTTGTGGCCAATGACTCCCATTGTTAAGGCGGAGACACATGTATCTTGTCAATATATCCATCATCTTTGATGTAGCTAACGTTCATGCTTCGCCTATACCTCTTTGATTTAGAAGATACTGTTGCACAAACAACATGCTGATCAAGGCCTACAACTGAATTAGCTACGTTTGCTCTGACTCAGTACATTTATTAGATAACTAGCTAGCCAGCTAACTAGCGATTAGCATTAGCGGCTAACGCGATTTAGCCACAACTTGCTAAGAAAAGACAAACTAGCTGTTTGCAGACAGTAAGAAACCAAACTAATAGTGTAATTATAGAACGCTTGTGGATTTATATAAAAAAAAGCAGAGTGGAAACAGCATCGTTGCGCAGCATCACCATCCATGTGCTGCCGTGCGGACTGAACGCAAGTGGTCTCGTGGTCGAGCAACAACTGCGCTCCTTGAGTGACGGGGCGGGGCTAGGTCTGTGTGGAAAGCGGCATGGATAGACCGAGAGAGGTCACACCCACAAAGAATTTGAAAACAAATCAAACATTGATAAACTCCCATATCTGTTAGGTGAAATACAACAGTGTGCAGTAACAGCAGCAAGCTTTGTGACCTGTTGCCATGAGAAAAGGTCAACCAGTGGAGCACAAACACCATTGTAAATACCACCCATATTTATCTGTTTATTTATCCTCCCTCACTATTCATGCTAAAACTATTTGCATTGTTAAAACACAATGTGCAATAATATAGCTGATAATATAACACTGATAATATAACACTTCAAATGTCTATCTTTTTCGTTTACCATTTTGTGTGCAATATTCACTGTTATATTCTAATAGTTTTTTGTTGTTTCTGTGTTTTCTCACTTGTTTATTTCACTTGCTTTGGCAATGTTAACATACATTTCCCATGGCAATAAAGCCCTTTGAATTGAACTGAGAGAGACTCATCAAGTAGCGGAGGAAACTATAAAAATGGACGTTACACACGGCGGAGTAGAGTATCAGTTTTAACAAACCAAACATTGAAATACCGTTATAGAAGGTAAAGTGAAAACCCAAATTGGTATATAATAAAATACGGTATACCGCCCAGCCCTAATATGCATCTCTAAGGTCACAGTTATCATCTAATCTGTTAGGGTCACAGTTATCATCTAATCTAATCTGTTAGGTCACAGTTATCATCTAATCTAATCTGTTAGGGTCACAGTTATCATCTAATCTAATCTGTTAGGGTCACATTTATCATCTAATCTAATCTGTTAGGGTCACAGTTATCATCTAATCTGTTAGGGTCACAGTTATCATCTAATCTAATCTGTTAGGGTCACAGTTATCATCTAATCTAATATGTTAGGTCACAGTTATCATCTAATCTGTTAGGGTCACAGTTATCATCTAATCTAATCTGTTAGGGTCACAGTTATCATCTAATCTAATCTGTTAGGGTCACAGTTATCATCTAATCTAATATGTTAGGTCACAGTTATCATCTAATCTGTTAGGGTCACAGTTATCATCTAATCTAATCTGTTAGGGTCACAGTTATCATCTAATCTAATCTGTTAGGGTCACAGTTATCATCTAATCTAATCTGTTAGGTCACAGTTATCATCTAATCTGTTAGGGTCACAGTTATCATCTAATCTAATCTGTTAGGGTCACATTTATCATCTAATCTAATCTGTTAGGGTCACAGTTATCATCTAATCTGTTAGGGTCACAGTTATCATCTAATCTAATCTGTTAGGGTCACAGTTATCATCTAATCTAATATGTTAGGTCACAGTTATCATCTAATCTGTTAGGGTCACAGTTATCATCTAATCTAATCTGTTAGGGTCACAGTTATCATCTAATCTAATCTGTTAGGTCACAGTTATCATCTAATCTAATCTGTTAGGTCACAGTTATCATCTAATCTAATCTGTTAGGGTCACAGTTATCATCTAATCTAATCTGTTAGGGTCACAGTTATCATCTAATCTAATCTGTTAGGGTCACAGTTATCATCTAATCTAATCTGTTAGGTCACAGTTATCATCTAATATGTTAGGGTCACAGTTATCATCTAATCTAATCTGTTAGGGTCACAGTTATCATCTAATCTAATATGTTAGGTCACAGTTATCATCTAATCTAATATGTTAGGGTCACAGTTATCATCTAATCTGTTAGGTCACAGTTATCATCTAATCTGTTAGGGTAAAAGTTATCATCTAATCTAATCTGTTAGGTCACAGTTATCATCTAATCTAATCTGTTATAGTCACAGTTATCATCTAATCTAATCTGTTAGGGTCACAGTTATTATCTAATCTAATCTGTTAGGGTCACAGTTATCATCTAATCTAATATGTTAGTGTCACAGTTATCATCTAATCTAATCTGTTAGGTCACAGTTATCATCTAATATAATCTGTTAGGATCACAGTTATCATCTAATCTAATCTGTTAGGGTCACAGTTATCATCTAATCTAATCTGTTAGGATCACAGTTATCATCTAATCTAATCTGTTAGGGTCACAGTTATCATCTAATCTAATCTGTTAGGTCACAGTTATCATCTAATATAATATGTTAGGGTCACAGTTATCATCTAATCTAATCTGTTAGGGTCACAGTTATCATCTAATCTAATATGTTAGGTCACAGTTATCATCTAATCTAATCTGTTAGGGTCACAGTTATCATCTAATCTAATATGTTAGGTCACAGTTATCATCTAATCTAATCTGTTAGGTCACAGTTATCTTCTAATCTAATCTGTTAGGGTCACTGTTATCATCTAATCTAATCTGTTAGGGTCACAGTTATCATCTAATCTAATCTGTTAGGGTCACAGTTATCATCTAATCTAATCTGTTAGGGTCACAGTTATCATCTAATCTAATCTGTTAGGGTCACAGTTATCATCTAATCTGTTAGGTCACAGTTATCTTCTAATCTAATCTGTTAGGGTCACTGTTATCATCTAATCTAATCTGTTAGGGTCACAGTTATCATCTAATCTAATCTGTTAGGGTCACAGTTATCATCTAATCTAATCTGTTAGGGTCACAGTTATCGTCTAATCTAATCTGTTAGGGTCACAGTTATCATCTAATCTAATCTGTTAGGGTCACAGTTATCATCTAATCTGTTAGGTCACAGTTATCTTCTAATCTAATCTGTTAGGGTCACTGTTATCATTTAATCTAATCTGTTAGGGTCACAGTTATCATCTAATCTAATCTGTTAGGGTCACAGTTATCATCTAATCTAATATGTTAGGGTCACAGTTGTCATCTAATCTAATATGTTAGGGTCACAGTTATCATCTAATCTAATATGTTAGGTCACAGTTATCATCTAATCTGTTAGGTCACAGTTATCTTCTAATCTAATCTGTTAGGGTCACTGTTATCATTTAATCTAATCTGTTAGGGTCACAGTTATCATCTAATCTGTTAGGTCACAGTTATCTTCTAATCTAATCTGTTAGGGTCACTGTTATCATCTAATCTAATCTGTTAGGGTCACAGTTATCATCTAATCTAATCTGTTAGGGTCACAGTTATCATCTAATCTAATATGTTAGGGTCACAGTTATCATCTAATCTAATCTGTTAGGGTCACAGTTATCATCTAATCTAATATGTTAGGGTCACAGTTATCATCTAATCTGTTAGGTCACAGTTATCTTCTAATCTAATCTGTTAGGGTCACTGTTATCATTTAATCTAATCTGTTAGGGTCACAGTTATCATCTAATCTAATCTGTTAGGGTCACAGTTATCATCTAATCTAATATGTTAGGGTCACAGTTGTCATCTAATCTAATATGTTAGGGTCACTGTATCTTGGTAAGTAGGTGCCCATAACATCTCTTGCACCGTTGAAGTGGATGTTCTCTCTCTCCATCTTCCCTCAATTCCTCTCTCCTCGCCTCCTTCTCAAAACACATTGGAGTTCCTCCGTTTAGGCTCTCTCCTACAATGTGTTTGGAGAAGGAGAGAGGATGTGAAGAGAGAAATCACCATGGTGTCTTAACAGAACCCTTTTCTCTTTCCCAGATGGACATCAATGAGATGACGAAGCCGTGGGGTCTGGAGGTAGACAGAGTGGAGCTGACTGTAGGTGCTGTCCTGAAGCCCCCAGAGGACTCTCCATCTGGGCTTGGCTCTGTCATCCTACCCCCCTCTATCCCTGGTCTCGAGGGCCTGGCCGGACCCATACAACAGCTGGCTATGCATTTCCTGGGCAACATGGCTGGCAGTAACAATGGAGCTCCCCTGGTTAGGACAGGTACAGTCACACATTAACAATGAAGCTCCCCTGGTTAGGACAGGTACAGTCACATAGTAACAAGGAAGCTCCCCTGGTTAGGACAGGTACTGTCACATAGTAACAATGAAGCTCCCCTGGTTAGGACAGGTACTGTCACATAGTAACAATGAAGCTCCCCTGGTTAGGACAGGTACTGTCACATAGTAACAATGAAGCTCCCCTGGTTAGGACAGGTACTGTCACATAGTAACAATGAAGCTCCCCTGGTTAGGACAGGTACTGTCACATAGTAACAATGAAGCTCCCCTGGTTAGGACAGGTACTGTCACATAGTAACAATGAAGCTCCCCTGGTTAGGACAGGTACAGTCACACATTAACAATGAAGCTCCCCTGGTTAGGACAGGTACTGTCACATAGTAACAATGAAGCTCCCCTGGTTAGGACAGGTACTGTCACATAGTAACAAGGAAGCTCCCCTGGTTAGGACAGGTACTGTCACATAGTAACAATGAAGCTCCCCTGGTTAAGGGCACTTCATCACTTCGTAGCAGCGTTGTAGTTCAGGTAGTCCTCCCGGTTTCATTTAGCAGAAGCTCTTATCCAGAGTGACTTACAGTAGTTAGTACATAGTACAGTTAGTGAGTCATTTAGCAGAAGATGGTTCCTCCATTGGGGTGCCAGGACAGAGAAGAGCTTGGACTGGGCGGAGGGGGAGCTGCCCTCCCGTAGGGATGGGAGGGTCAAGAGACCAGAGGTGGCAGAACGGAGTGCTCGGGTTGGGGTGTAGGGTTTGAGCAGAGCCTGGAGGTAGCGAAGGCCAGTTCCTCTTGCTGTTCCGTAGGTAAGCACCATGGTCTTGTAGTGGATGTGAGCTTCAACTGGAAGCCAGTGGAGTGTGTGGAGGAGCGGGGTGACATGGGAGAACTTGGGAAGGTTGAACACCAGACGGGCTGCAGCGTTCTGGATAAATTGCAGGGGTTTGATGGCACAGGCAGGGAGCCCAGCCAACAGTGAGTTGCAGTAATCCAGACGGGAGATGACAAGTGCCTGGATTAGGACCTGCGCCGCTTCCTGTGTGAGGTAGGGTCGTACCCTGCGGATGTTGTAGAGTATGAACCTGCAGGAGCAAGTCACTGCTTTGATGTTTGCAGAGACTGTCTGGGTGTTGTCCAGGGCCACGCCAAGGTTCTTTGCACTCTGGGAGGGCGACACTCTGGAGTTGTCAACCGTGATCCAAGCTGAGATATCTGCCAGGCACACAGAGATGCATCTCACCACCTGGGTGTCAGAAGGGGGGAAGGAGGAAAGAAGTTGAATGTCATCCACATAGCAATGATAGGAGAGACCATGTGAGGATATGACAGAGCTGAGTGACTTGGTGTATAGAGAGAAGAGGAGAGATGGCCTAGAACCGAGCCCTGGGGGACACCAGTAGTGAGAGTACGTGGTGCAGACACAGATCCTCTCCACGTCACCTGGTAGGAGCGACCTGCCAGGTAGGATGCAATCCAAGAGTGTGCAGAGCCTGAGACGCCCAGCCCTGAGAGGGTGGAGAGGAGGACCTGATGGTTCACGGTGTCAAAGGCAGCGGATAGATCTAGGAGGATGAGAACAGAGAGAGAGTCAGCTTTGGCAGAGCGGAGAGCCTCCGTGACACAGAGAAGAGCAGTCTTGGTTGAGTGACCCGTCTTGAAGCCTGACTGGTTAGGGTCAAGAAGACCGTTCTGAGAAAGATAGCGAGAGAGTTGGTCAGAGAGTGTTTTGGAAAGAAAAGATACCAGTCTATAGTTTTTGACGTCAGAGGAGTCGAGGAATGGGAGGTCTTCAGAGATGGTCTGGAGGAGGGAATGGGGTCGAGGGGGCAGGTTGTCGGGAGGCCAGACTTCACTAGTCGCAGGATGTCATCTGGAGAGAGAGGGGAGAAAGAGGTCAAGGGTAATTCTGTGGGAGTGGGACCAGTGGACTCAATAGGCTGAGTGAATGAGTAGCGGATGTCGTCAACCTTCTTTTCAAACTGGTCCGCAGAGAGGGAGGGGGAGGGGTGCTGGATTAAGGAGTGAGGAGAAGGTGGAAAAGAGTTTCCCAGGGTTAGAGACAGAAGCTTGACATTTAGAGTGATAGAAAGTGGCTTTAGCAGCGGATACAGAGGAAGAGAAGGTAGAGAGGACAGAGTGGAAGGATGATAGGTCCTCCGGAAGTTTCAAATCAAATTGTATTCGTCACATGCTTAGTAAACAACAGGTGTAGACTAACAGTGAAATGCTTCAGTGAAATAATAGAACAGTAAACACGTAATAATTCATTAATTCAGTCAATTATCTTTGGTTTTGTGCCCCGCACATTGACTCTGCAACGGTACCCCCCTGTATATATAGCCTCCCTACTGTCACTTTATTTTACTCCTGCTCTTTTTTTCTCAACACTTTTTTTGTTTTTGTTTTATTCTTACTTTTTTTTGTTTAAAATAAATGCACTGTTGGTTAAGGGCTGTAAGTAAGCATTTCACTGTAATGTCTGCACCTGTTGTATTCGGCGCATGTGACCAATAAAAATTGATTTGATTTGATCTGATTTGATTTAATGAACTCCCCCTCACTGTGTTGTTTACAAAGCTTATCTGTGTCTCTGTGTCCTCAGAGGACAGCATCAGCCTTCTCTGTGTCCTCAGAGGACAGCATCATCAGCCGTCTCTGTGTCCTCAGAGGACAGCATCATCAGCCGTCTCTGTGTCCTCAGAGGACAGCATCATCAGCCTTCTCTGTGTCTCTGTGTCCTCAGAGGATAGCATCATCAGCCTTCTCTGTATCTCTGTGTCCTCAGAGGAAAGCATCAGCCTTCTGTGTGTCTCTGTGTCCTCAGAGGACAGCATCATTAGCCTTCTCTGTATCTCTGTGTCCTCAGAGGACAGCATCATCAGCCTTCTCTGTGTCCTCAGAGGACAGCATCATCAGCCTTCTCTGTATCTCTGTGTCCTCAGAGGACAGCATCATTAGCCTTCTCTGTGTCTCTGTGTCCTCAGAGGACAGCATCATCAGCCTTCTCTGTGTCTCTGTGTCCTCAGAGGACAGCATCATCAGCCTTCTCTGTATCTCTGTGTCCTCAGAGGACAGCATCAGCCTTCTCTGTGTCTCTGTGTCCTCAGAGGACAGCATCATTAGCCTTCTCTGTGTCTCTGTGTCCTCAGAGGACAGCATCATCAGCCTTCTCTGTGTCTCTGTGTCCTCAGAGGACAGCATCATCAGCCTTCTCTGTGTCTCTGTGTCCTCAGAGGACAGCATCATTAGCCTTCTCTGTGTCTCTGTGTCCTCAGAGGACAGCATCATCAGCCTTCTCTGTGTCTCTGTGTCCTCAGAGGACAGCATCATCAGCCTTCTCTGTGTCTCTGTGTCCTCAGAGGACAGCATCATCAGCCTTCTCTGTATCTCTGTGTCCTCAGAGGACAGCATCATCAGCCTTCTCTGTGTCTCTGTGTCCTCAGAGGACAGCATCATCAGCCTTCTCTGTATCTCTGTGTCCCTCAGAGGACAGCATCATCAGCCTTCTCTGTGTCTCTGTGTCCTCAGAGGACAGCATCATTAGCCTTCTCTGTGTCCTCAGAGGACAGCATCATCAGCCTTCTCTGTGTCTCTGTGTCCTCAGAGGACAGCATCATCAGCCTTCTCTGTGTCTCTGTGTCCTCAGAGGACAGCATCATTAGCCTTCTCTGTGTCTCTGTGTCCTCAGAGGACAGCATCATCAGCCTTCTCTGTGTCTCTGTGTCCTCAGAGGACAGCATCAGCTTCTCAGATGAGGTGAGCAGTACTCCCCGGGCTATAAGTTGTACTGAAGCCGGGGACGGAGCTGTAACCAGGCCCACGCCGGTGCTGGAACTGCTGAAGGAGCTTCTCCTCTCAGAGTCTCTGGTCAATCAGGTGGGAGCCTGCTTCCTGTTTCTCCTCCAATCACCTGACGGACAACAGACAAGCTATTACGTAGACCTCAGCCAAGGTGAGACAAATAACACACTGTCGTTCTACAGAGTCTTATAGGGCCGGTTTCCCAGACACAAGGCTAGTCCTGGACCAAAAGCATTCTCTGATGGTGATTTTTTGCAAACAGTCTTTGGCCCTCCTTCTTTGTCATGTATATTAAAGTACTTGATCTCTGTAGTTATTGGAACAGTCTCTTTTCCTCCGTTTGTTTTTACAAGATTAACCTTTTAAGGGCCGGTTTCCGAGACACATGTTCATCCCTCACTAAAAATGACTTTTCAATAGATTGAGCATGCTTTCTAGTTCAGGGCTTAGTCTGTATTTAGTGATTCATTATCCCATCCTCTCTGTCAGATATGTTTTATTTTGTATCCAAGCTGCATTTCAGGGTAACAGAGTAAAAGTGAGTTCCCCTCCTCTGTGTGTAGGCAGTGGTTCAGCCGGACCAGGACCCCCTCCGGAGGGCCAGGTACCAGACGTCACCCTCAGTATGACGGACCAGGACCTGCTGGCTATGTTCAAGGGAACCCTGCGACCCTTCGCAGCCTACACCACTGGACGACTCAAGGTCCAGGGAGACCTGAAGACTGCCATGAAGCTGGAGGAACTCATTAAACTACTCAGGCCTTAACCAGAGCCGTATATTGATACATGTAAATACATGGTTCTGGCCTTAACCAGAGCCGTATATTGATACATGTAAATACATGGTTCTGGCCTTAACCAGAGCCGTATATTGATACATGTAAATACATGGTTCAGGCCTTAACCAGAGCCGTATATTGATACATGTAAATACATGGTTCTGGCCTTAACCAGAGCCGTATATTGATACATGTAAATACATGGTTCTGGCCTTAACCAGAGCCGTATATTGATACATGTAAATACATGGTTCTGGCCTTAACCAGAGCCGTATATTGATACATGTAAATACATGGTTCTGGCCTTAACCAGAGCCGTATATTGATACATGTAAATACATGGTTCTGGCCTTAACCAGAGCCGTATATTGATACATGTAAATACATGGTTCTGGCCTTAACCAGAGCCGTATATTGATACATGTAAATACATGGTTCTGGCCTTAACCAGAGCCGTATATTGATACATGTAAATACATGGTTCTGGCCTTAACCAGAGCCGTATATTGATACATGTAAATACATGGTTCTGGCCTTAACCAGAGCCGTATATTGATACATGTAAATACATGGTTCTGGCCTTAACCAGAGCCGTATATTGATACATGTAAATACATGGTTCTGGCCTTAACCAGAGCCGTATATTGATACATGTAAATACATGGTTCAGGCCTTAACCAGAGCCGTATATTGATACATGTAAATACATGGTTCTGGCCTTAACCACTGTCTTCAGACCTGCTTTTATACAAATACCAGGTCCTAGATAGGGAGCAAATATGATTTCTGCACTTTTATTTCTATGAGTGATCAAAACTCATGTTGTGGTTTAATGAATACATACAGTTCACATATACCATCTCTCTGATGTTGTGGTTTATTGAATACATATAGTTAATAATATGTAATTTAGCAGACGCTCTTATCCAAAGCGACTTACAGGAGCAATTAGGGTTAAGTGCCTTGCTCAAGGGCACATCGACAGATTGTTCACCTAGTCGGCTCGGGGATTAGAACCAGCGACCTGTCGGTTACTGGCACAACGCTCTTAACCACTAAGCTACCTGCCGCCCTTAGTTCACATATACCATCTCTTTGATGTTGTGGTTTAATACCTGCCACTGAGAAGCTTGAGGATTGATCAATACTAGTTTCATTGTAGCTGTTTATGTAGTTTATCAATACCTTACGGAGTCAATATGAGACAAATATGTAAAGACCATCTCAATATCACGTGTTGTGGATAATACTTAAGATATGAATACATTAACATGTGTTACATGGAATTGTGCAGCCAGCCAAAATAATTAAGGTGTTTTCTTATTTGAAAAAGAATAACGCCAACATCTGTTTTTTTACATGAAACTCGCCTATCAGCAATAAAATGCGAAAGGTTTGGGCAAGCTTGGGATGAGTTGGCATTCTCCTCCACCTAAATCCACTATCAATTCTCATGGATAAAAAAGTCCCATTACAGAAATTACTACAGACCCAAATGGAGATTTTATAATGGTAAAAGGAAACCATGCACAAGAAAAAGTTACTTTACTGAATTATTCCCCAAATGAAGACGACCCAAAGTTAATGACCTTTATACTAAAACGATCTCAATGTAAAGACAATATGATATTGGGGGGAGGGGGGTTGGATATGAACTGTGTGGAATGCATTTCTAAACAAGTCATCAACTAAACTATATCCTCTTCCTAACACTGCTCTGCCTGTAGAACTTCTAGCCTGAATTGCTCTCTAAAATAACGTCAATCTCCATACCACTCCTTCCATGCACTATTAGTAATTAAATACTTTACATAAAATCTCCATCTGTATTAAAATGTCGTTTGCTTATTTCTGCCATTTTGGTGCTAGTATTCAATATGTTACATTGCATTGGCTCCATCTCCTGGCCATTTTGAGTAATTCATCCACAGGACTTATTGTGACAGGGCCTGTATAACACGGTTGAGGCCTTGAACCTCTTCCCGACTAACACTTTATGATGATTTTTTCACATCAAAGGCCTCAAACCTATTTTATGAACTTTATGATTATTTTTTCACATCAAAGGCTTCGAACCTATACCAAGGATTGTATTTTATAATGTCGTACACTGCATAATCACGTCATGTTGAGGACTTTTTATTTATTTATTTTTATTTCACCTTTATTTAACCAGGTAAGCCAGTTGAGAACAGGTTTTCATTTACAACTGCGACCTGGCCAAGATAAAGCAAAGTAGTGCAATAAAAACAACACAGAGTTACATATGGGGTAAAAAAAACATAAAGTCAGAAATACAACAGAAAATATATATACAGTGTGTGCAAATGTAGCAAGTTATGGAGGTAAGGCAATAAATAGGCTATAGTGCAGAATAATTACAATAGTATTAACACTGGAATGCTAGATGTGCAAGAGATGATGTGCAAATAGAGATACTGGGGTGCAAAAGAGCAAAATAAATAACAATATAGGGATGAGGTAGTTGGGTGGGCTAATTTCAGATGGGCTGTGTACAGGTGCAGTGATCGGTAAGCTGCTCTGACAACTGATGCTTAAAGTTATTGAGGGAGATAAGAGTCTCCAGCTTCAGAGATTTTTGCAGTTCGTTCCAGTCATTGGCAGCAGAGAACTGGAAGGAATGGCGGCCAAAGGAGGTGTTGGCTTTGGGAATGACCAGTGAGATATACCTGCTGGAGCGCAGACTACGGGTGGGTGCTGCTATGGTGACCAATGAGCTAAGATAAGGCGGGGATTTGCCTAGCAGTGATTTATAGATGGCCTGGAGCCAGTGGGTTTGACGACGAACATGTAGTGAGGACCAGTCAACAAGAGCGTACAGGTCACAGTGGTGGGTAGTGTATGGGGCTTTGGAGACAAAACGAATGGCACTGTGATAGACTACATCCAATTTGCTGAATAGAGTGTTGGAGGCTATTTTGTAAATGACATCGCCGAAGTCAAGGATCGGTAGGATAGTCAGTTTTACGAGGGCATGTTTGGCAGCATGAGTGAAGGAGGCTTTGTTGCGAAATAGGAAGCCGATTCTAGATTTAACTTTGGATTGGAGATTCTTTATGTGAGTCTGGAAGGAGAGTTTACAGTCTAAACTTGAACCTCTGACCTTTCTACGTTCGTCTACCAAGGACGTTTATCGCTGAGGACTTGAACCTCGCGTCTTAAAAACGTCTATCCTGTCGTCACGGGACTGACATAACCCATCTACCTTACTTTAGGACACGAATCTAACTTATCATAATAAAAGAGCCTACACCCAATGTTGTTAAAACCCATTAAACTACTTCTGTTTTATGTTTGGGGCCTTTACTCAGACCAAACCCTGTATAGAATAATAGCACCTTATTATCGTCAAATTTAATTAACTCCTTACATCTCATTACATAACTCAATACAACTCATCGTCCCCCTTTAAAAATATTGAATTTTAAACGTTCGTTACAGTTCAGCTTTACCCCAGATGAGCAGATTTTGACATAATCAAGTCTGCTTACCTGTTAGTTGAGCTGTAGACTGCATCCTGTTCGTGAAGACGCCAATCTGTTATGATGAGTTTTCTGGTATTGAGAAGTTCAAGATGCAAGAATTGACTTAGACATTCTGTGGAGATTTTATACCAAGTATTTATTGGATCACGAGCTCGTGGGTTCATCTAACCAACGGACATGGCTTTGCCCTTCGTCAGTTGAACTAACTTGAACAAAGGAAACACTCTACCTTATATACCCTTTATTACCGTCCTACTGGCAAACATCTGGTAACCCTCCATGGGCACTCCCTGTCTTTGATGTTCATCACTCTTTATCCCCAGTCAGTATCCTAAACATCACTCATGCTATCCTAAACATCACTCATGCTATCCTAAACATCCCTCATGCTATCCTAAACATCCCTCATGCTATCCTAAACATCCCTCATGCTATCCTAAACATCACTCATGCTATCCTAAACATCGCTCATGCTATCCTAAACATCGCTCATGCTATCCTAAACATCCCTCATGCTATCCTAAACATCACTCATGCTATCCTAAACATCACTCATGCTATCCTAAACATCACTCATGCTATGCTATCCTAAACATCACTCATGCTATCCTAAACATCACTCATGCTATCCTAAACATCACTCATGCTATCCTAAACATCACTCATGCTATCCTAAACATCACTCATGCTATCCTAAACATCACTCATGCTATCCTAAACATCACTCATGCTATCCTAAACATCACTCATGCTATCCTAAACATCCCTCATGCTATCCTAAACATCACTCATGCTATCCTAAACATCACTCATGCTATCCTAAACATCACTCATGCTATCCTAAACATCACTCATGCTATCCTAAACATCACTCATGCTATCCTAAACATCACTCATGCTATCCTAAACATCACTCATGCTATCCTAAACATCACTCATGCTATCCTAAACATCACTCATGCTATCCTAAACATCCCTCATGCTATCCTAAACATCACTCATGCTATCCTAAACATCACTCATGCTATCCTAAACATCACTCATGCTATCCTAAACATCACTCATGCTATCCTAAACATCCCTCATGCTATCCTAAACATCACTCATGCTATCCTAAACATCACTCATGCTATCCTAAACATCACTCATGCTATCCTAAACATCCCTCATGCTATCCTAAACATCACTCATGCTATCCTAAACATCAATCATGCTATCCTAAACATCACTCATGCTATCCTAAACATCCCTCATGCTATCCTAAACATCACTCATGCTATCCTAAACATCACTCATGCTATCCTAAACATCCCTCATGCTATCCTAAACATCACTCATGCTATCCTAAACATCACTCATGCTATCCTAAACATCACTCATGCTATCCTAAACATCACTCATGCTATCCTAAACATCACTCATGCTATCCTAAACATCACTCATGCTATCCTAAACATCACTCATGCTATCCTAAACATCACTCATGCTATCCTAAACATCACTCATGCTATCCTAAACATCACTCATGCTATCCTAAACATCCCTCATGCTATCCTAAACATCACTCATGCTATCCTAAACATCACTCATGCTATCCTAAACATCACTCATGCTATCCTAAACATCCCTCATGCTATCCTAAACATCACTCATGCTATCCTAAACATCAATCATGCTATCCTAAACATCACTCATGCTATCCTAAACATCACTCATGCTATCCTAAATCACGGTTTCGGCCGAGGCTGCCTCTCTTCCTTGCTCGGGCAGGCTTCGGCGGTCGTCGTCTCCGGAGTACTAGCTGCCACCATTGAATGTTTCTATGTTCGTTTGGTTTTGTCTTGATTATGTACACCTGTTTTCGTTTAGCGCTAATTAGTGTCCTATAAGTTCTCGTTGTGTTTGTCAGGTGTTGTGTGTGATTGTTTCGCTGTCGTGTTTGTGCGCTACTGTTTACCGTTTGCTCCTTGGAGCTTTCCTCCTCTGTTAAGGAGGGTATTATCGCACATGTTTAGTGCGCCCTTTTGTTTACGCCTGTGTGCGGATTTTCTCGCCTCCGGGCTTTTGGCTCCTGTATTTGAGCGTGCTTTCACTAAAGTCTTTTGGACTTATTTTCTGCGTCCTGCGCCTGATTCCTGCACCACACCCACCTACAGCACCCACTGACACCATGACATAATGTAATGTAGACTTCATGGCCCCAAACCACTTATAGTAACTCTACCTCTGTCCTAACAATACTATGACATGACATCATTATACCATAAAAACATCATATCCGTATTCATTAAACCACAACATCAAAGAGATGGTATATGTGAACTGTATGTATTCATTAAACTGTGGAGACAGAAACATCCAACTGAAAGACAATAATCTTATTACTCCCATGTTCACAGGTCATATTCAATAATTGACTTTTTTATTGTAAACTTATTGTTTTTACAACATAGAACAGAAATATAAACACAACATGTAAAGTGTTGGTCCCGTGTTTCATGAGCTGAAATAAAATAACCCAGAAATGTTCCATACACACAAAAAAGCTTATTTCTCTAAAATGTTGGGCACAAATGTGTTTCCATCCCTGTTAGTGAGCATTTCTCCTTTGCCAAGATAATCCATCCACCTGACAGGTGTGGCATATCAAGAAGCTGATTAAACAGCATGATCATTACACAGGTGCACCTTGTGTTGAGGACAATAAAAGGGCTCTCTAAAATGTGCAGTTTTGTCACACAACACAATGCCACAGATGTCTCAAGTTTTGAGGGAGCGTGCAAATGGCATGCTGACTGCAGGAATATCCACCAGAGCTGTTGCCAGATAATTTAATGTTCATTTAGCTACCATAAGCCACCTCCAACATTGTTTTAGAGAATATGTCAGTACGTCCAACTGGCCTCAAAACCGCAGACCACGTGTATGGCGTCGTGTGGGCGAGTGATTTGCTGATGTCAACGTTGTGAACAGTACCCCATGGTGGGGTTACGGTATGGACAGGTATAAGCTACGGACAACGAACACAATTGCATTTTATCGATGGCAATTTGAATGCACAGAGATACTGTGATGAGATGCTGAGGCCCATTGTTGTGCCATTCCTCCGCAGCCATCACTTCATATTTCAACATGATAATGCATTGCCCCATGTCACAAGGATCTGTACACAATTCCTGGAAGCTGAAAATGTCCCAGTTCTTCCATGGCCTGCATACTCACCAGAGATGTCACCCATTGAGCATGTTTGGGATGCTCTGGATCGACGTGTACGACAGCGTGTTCCAGTTCCCACCAATATCCAGCAACTTCACACAGCCATTGAAGAGGAGAGGGATAACATTCCACAGGCCACAATCAACAGCCTGATCAACTCTATGTAAAGGAGATCTGTTGTGCTATATGAGGCAAATGTTCGTCACACCAGATACTGACTGGTTTTTTGATCCACCCCCCTACCTTTTTTTTAAGGTATCTGTGACCAACAGATGCATATCTGTATTCCCAGTCATGTGAAATCCATAGATTAGGTCCTAATTAATTAATTAATATATATGAACTGTAGCTCAGTAGAATCTTTGAAATTGTTGCACGTTGCGTTTGTTTTTGTTCAGTGTAAATTGAAAGTCTTTCAATCTAAATGGAATAACTAAACTCATGTCATTAAATATAAATGGAAGTATTAAACTCATGTCATTCATTCTAAATTGAAGTATTAAAGTCATGTCAATCTACTGTAGAGATAGCCTGCAGAGCTTTAATATACAGTGGGGAAAAAAAGTATTTAGTCAGCCACCAATTGTGCAAGTTCTCCCACTTAAAAAGATGAGAGAGGCCTGTAATTTTCATCATAGGTACACGTCAACTATGACAGACAAATGGATAATTTTTTTCTCCAGAAAATCACATTGTAGGATTTTTAATGAATTTATTTGCAAATTATGGTGGAAAATAAGTATTTGGTCACCTACAAACAAGCAAGATTTCTGGCTCTCACAGACCTGTAACTTCTTCTTTAAGAGGCTCCTCTGTCCTCCACTCGTTACCTGTATTAATGGCACCTGTTTGAACTTGTTATCAGTATAAAAGACACCTGTCCACAACCTCAAACAGTCACACTCCAAACTCCACTATGGCCAAGACCAAAGAGCTGTCAAAGGACACCAGAAACAAAATTGTAGACATGCACCAGGCTGGGAAGACTGAATCTGCAATAGGTAAGCAGCTTGGTTTGAAGAAATCAACTGTGGGAGCAATTATTAGGAAATGGAAGACATACAAGACCACTGATAATCTCCCTCGATCTGGGGCTCCACGCAAGATCTCACCCCGTGGGGTCAAAATGATCACAAGTCGTAAGAATCGTAAGAAGCATTTCAAGGTCCTTGAGTGGCCTAGCCAGTCTCCAGATCTCAACCCCATAGAAAATCTTTGGAGGGAGTTGAAAGTCTGTGTTGCCCAGCGACAGCCCCAAAACATCACTGCTCTAGAGGAGATCTGCATGGAGGAATGGGCCAAAATACCAGCAACAGTGTGTGAAAACCTTGTGAAGACTTACAGAAAACGTTTGACCTGTGTCATTGCTAACAAAGGGTATATAACAAAGTATTGAGAAACTTTTGTTATTGACCAAATACTTATTTTCCACCATAATTTGCAAATAAATTCATTAAAAATCCTACAATGTGATTTTCTGGAATTATTTTTCTCATTTTGTCTGTCATAGTTGATGTGTACCTATGATGAACATTACAGGCCTCTCTCATCTTTTTAAGTGGGAGAACTTGCACAATTGGTGGCTGACTAAATACTTTTTTCCCCCACTGTACCATCCAGGTCTGTGCCCAAACAGTTTGAGCTTCTACTTCTAAAAATCCACCTTTCCAGAAATAAGTCTGTCACTGTTACCGCTTGCTACAGACCCCCCTCAGCCCCGAGCTGTGCCCTGGACACCATATGTGAACTGATTGCCACCCATCTATCCTCAGAGTTCGTACTGCTTGGTGACCTAAACTGGGATATGCTTAACACCCCGGCCAACCTACAATCTAAACTAGATGCCCTCAATCTCACACAAATTATCAACAAACCTACCAGGCACAACCCTAAATCCGTAAACATGGGCACCCTCATAGATATCATCCTGACAAATGTACCCTCTAAATACACCTCCGCTGTCTTCAACCAGGATCTCAGCGATCACTGCCTTATTGCCTGTGTCCGTAATGGGTCCGCGGTCAAACGACCACACCTCATCAATGTCAAACGCTCCCTAAAACAGTTTAGCGAGCAGGCCTTTCTAATTGACCTGGCCCGGGTATCCTGGATGGATATTGACCTCATTCCGTCAGTAGAGGATGCCTGGTTGTTCTTTAAAAGTGCTTTCCTCTCAATGTTAAATAAGCATGCCCCATTCAAAAAATTCAGAACTAAGAACAGATATAGCCCCTGGTTCTCCTCAGACTTGACTGCCCTTGACCAGCCCAAAAACATCCTGTGGCGTACTGCATTAGCATCGAACAGCCCCCTCGATATGCAACTTTTCAGGGAAGTCAGGAACCAATATACACAATCAGTTAGGAAAGCAAAGGCTAGCTTTTTCAAACAGAAATTTGCATCCTGTAGCACTAACTCCAAAAAGTTTTGGGACACTGTAAAGTCCATGGAGAATAAGAGCACTTCCTCCCAGCTGCCCACTGTCACACCCTGGCTCTGTGGACTCTATATGTTGAGCCAGGGTGTGTAGTTTCTATGTGTTTTGTTCTATGTTCACAGTCTAGTTCTTGTATTTCTATGTTGGCCGGAGTGGTTCCCAATCAGAGGCAACGAGTGTCAGCTGTTGCTGGTTGTCTCTGATTGGGAACCATATTTAAACAGTCTGTTTTTCCCATAGTGTTTGTGGGATCTTGTTCCGTTTGGTTTGTTCCGTGTTGGTTGTTTAACCTAGGACGTCAAGTCATTGTTTTGTTTGTGTATATTCACTTTGGAAAATAAAGTATGTTCGTTCATCACGCTGCGCCTTGGTCTACTCCGTTCAACGATCGTGACACCCACTGCACTGAGGCTAGGAAACAATATCACCACCGATAAATCTACAATAATTGAGAATTTCAACAAGCATTTTGCTACGGCTGGCCATGCTTTCCACCTGGCTACCACTACCCTGGCCACCAGCTCTGCACCCTCCGCTGCAACTTGCCCATGCCCCCCCGCTTCTCCTTTACACAAATTTAGACAGCTGATGTTCTGAAAGAGCTGCACAATCTGGACCCCTACAAATCAGCTGGGCTAGACAATCTGGACCCTTTCTAAAATTAGCCGCCAAAATTGTTGCAACCCCTATTACTAGCCTGTTCAACCTCTCTTTCGTAACGTCTGAGATCCTCAGAGATTGGAAAGCTGCCGCGGTCATCCCCCTCTTCAAAGGGGGTGACACTCTAGATCCAAACGGTTACAGACCTATATCCATCCTGCCCTGCCTTTTGAAAGCCAAGTTAACAAACAGATCACCGACCATTTCGAATCCCACCGTAACTTCTCCGCTATGCAACCTGGTTTCCGAGCTGGTCATGGGTGCACCTCAGCCACGCTCAAGGTCCTAAACGATATAATAACCGCGATCGATAATAGACAGTACTGTGCAGCCGTCTTCATCGACCTGGCCAAGGCTTTCGACTCTGTCAACCACCGCATTCTTATTGGCAGACTAAATAGCCTTGGTTTCTCAAATGACTGCCTCGCCTGGTTCACCTACTACTTCTCAGATAGAGTTCAATGTGTCAAATCGGAGGGCCTGTTGTCTGGACCTCTGGCAGTCCCTATGGGGGTGCCACAGGGTTCAATTCTCGGGCCGACTCTATTCTCTGTGTATATCAATGATGTCGCTCTTGCTGCTGGTGACTCTCAGATCCACCTCTACGCAGACGACACCATTTTGTATACATCTGGCCCATTGGACACTGTGTTAACAAACCTTCAAACGAGCTTCAATGCCATACAACAATCCTTCAGTAGCCTCCAACTGCTCTTAAACACTAGTAAAACTAAATGCATGCTCTTCAACCGAACGCTGCTTGCACCCGCCCACCCCACTAGAATCACTACTCTCGGCGGGTCTGACCTAGAGTATGTGGACAACTACAAATACCTAGGTGTCTGGTTAGACTGTAAACTCTCCTTCCAGACTCACATTAAGCATCTCCAATCAAAAGTTAGATCTAGAATCGGCTTCCTATTTCACAACAAAGCCTCCTTCACTCATGCTGCTAAACATGCCCTCGTAAAACTGACTATCCTACCGATCCTTGACTTCGGCGATGTCATTTACAAAATAGCTTCCAACACTCTACTGAGCAAATTGGATGTAGTCTATCACAGTGCCATCCGTTTTGTCACCAAAGCCCCATATACTACCCACCACTGTGACCTGTACGCTCTTGTTGGCTGGCCCTCACTACATATTCGTCGCCAAACCCACTGGCTCCAGGTCATCTATAAATCACTGCTAGGCAAATCCCCGTCTTATCTTAGCTCACTGGTCACCATAGCAACACCCACCCGTAGTCTGCGCTCCAGCAGGTATATCTCACTGGTCATCCCCAAAGCCAACACCTCCTTTGGCCGCCATTCCTTCCAGTTCTCTGCTTCAAATGACTGGAACGAACTGCAATAATCTCTGAAGCTGGAGACTCTTATCTCCCTCAATAACTTTAAGCATCAGTTGTCAGAGCACCTTACCGATCACTGCACCTGTACACAGCCCATCTGTAATTAGCCCGTCCAACTACCTCATCCCCATATTGTTATTTATTTTGCTCATTTGCACCCCAGTATCTCTATTTGCACATCATCTTTTGCACATCTATCATTGTAGTGTTAATACGAAATTGTAACTATTTTGCACTATGGCCTATGGCCTTACCTCCATAACTTGCTACATTTGCACACACTGTATATATATTTTCTGTTGTATTTTTTACTTTATGTTTTGTTTTACCCCATATGTAACTCTGTGTTGTTGTTTTTATCGCACTGCTTTGCTTTATCTTGGCCAGGTCGCAGTTGTAAATGAGAACTTGTTCTCAACTGGCTTACCTGGTTAAATAAAGGGGAAATAAATAAATACAAATACAAATGTCATTCAATCTAAATGGAAGTATTAAACTCATGTCATTCAATCTAAATGAATAGGAAAAATGGAAAAATGCCAAGGGGGGTGAATACTTTCGCAAGCCGCTGTAAGTGTCTTTGAATGGGTTATGGTAGCAGGTGCCAGGCGCACCGGTTTGTGTCAAGAACTACAAAGCTTCTGGGTTTTTCCACGCTCAACAGTTTCCCGTGTATATCAAGAATGGTCCACCACCCAAAGGACATCCAGCCAACTTGACACATTGGAGTCAACATGGGCCAGCATCCCTGTGGAGCGCCATCGACACCTTGTAGAGTCCATGCCCCGACGAATTGAGGCTGTTCTGAGGTCAAAAGGGGGGGGGATGCAACTCAATATTAGGAAGGTATTCTTAATGTTTGGTACACTCTGTGTATGCTTTAAGAGCTTTCCAGACATCAGTTGGGTATACTACATCTATTTCCAAAAACATGTCTATCTGTGCATTGACATATGAGGTAAACTCCTTATCGCCAGGTAACATTGTGTTGAATCACCATGTCTTTGCTGTTGGAGGTTTGAGCTTAAATGTGAAGGACAATGGGCTACGGTCCGTCATTATTCTAGGAAGGTGTTTATACTGAACAAATATATAAAACACAACAATTTCAACGATTCTACTGAGTTACAGTTCATACACGCTGTCTGCCATCTGCCCGGTACAGTTGAAACCCGGGATTCATCCGTGAAGAGCACACCTCCATCGTGCCAGTGGCCATCGAAGGTGAGCATTTGCCCACTGAAGTCGGTTACGATGTCGAACTGCAGTCAGGTCAAGACCCTGGTGAGGACGACGAGCACGCAGATGAGCTTCCCTGAGACGGTTTCTGACAGTTTGTACAGAAATTATTCTGTTGTGCAAACCAACAGTTTCATCAGCTGTCCGGGTAGCTGGTCTCAGATGATCCCACAGGTGAAGAAGCCGGATGTGGAGGTCCTGGGCTAGCGTGGTCACACGTGGTCTGCGGTTGTGAGGCCGGTTGGACGTTCTGCCAAATTCTCTAAAACAACGTTGGAGGCGGCTTATGGTAGAGAAGTTAACATTAAATTCTCTGGCAACAGCTCTGGTGGACATTCCTGCAGTCAGCATGCCAACTGCACGCTCCCTCAAATCTTGAGACATCTGTGGCATTGGGTTGTGTGACAAAACTGCACATTTTAGAGTGGCATTTTATTGTCCCCAGCAGAAGGTGCACCTGTGTAATAATCATGCTGTTTAATCAGCTTCTTGATATGCCACACCTGTCAGGTGGATGGATTATCTTGGCAAATGAGAAATGCTCACTAACAGGGATTTAAAAAAATGTATACAACATTTTAGAGAAATACGCTTTTTGTGCGTATGGAACATTTCTGGGATTTTTAATTTCAGCGGATGAAACATGGGACCTTACATGTTGCGTTTGTATTTTTGTTCAGTGTAGTTTGAATGTCTTATTTTGTCGTTACTTTATTGCTACGGTCAACTGTCACAGAAGTGAAAGAACTATGTAATGTTATTGTAACCGAGTGCATTGTCTCAGACTGTACCCTGACCTGTCTGTTTCAGACTGTACCCTGACCTGTCTGACCTGTCTGTTTCAGACTGTACCTTGACCTGTCTGTTTCAGACTGTACCCTGACCTGTCTGTTTCAGACTGTACCCTGACCTGTCTGTTTCAGACTGTACCCTGACCTGTCTGTTTCAGACTGTACCCTGACCTGTCTGTTTCAGACTGTATCCTGACCTGTCTGTTTCAGACTGTACCCTGACCTGTCTGTCTCAGACTGTACCCTGACCTGTCTGTTTCAGACTGTACCCTGACCTGTCTGTTTCAGACTGTACCCTGACCTGTCTGACCTGTCTGTTTCAGACTGTACCTTGACCTGTCTGTTTCAGACTGTACCCTGACCTGTCTGTTTCAGACTGTACCCTGACCTGTCTGTTTCAGACTGTACCCTGACCTGTCTGTTTCAGACTGTATCCTGACCTGTCTGTTTCAGACTGTACCCTGACCTGTCTGTCTCAGACTGTACCCTGACCTGTCTGTTTCAGACTGTACCCTGACCTGTCTGTTTCAGACTGTACCCTGACCTGTCTGTTTCAGACTGTACCCTGACCTGTCTGTTTCAGACTGTACCCTGACCTGTCTGTCTCAGACTGTACCCTGACCTGTCTGTTTCAGACTGTACCCTGACCTGTCTGTTTCAGACTGTACCCTGACCTGTCTGTTTCAGACTGTACCCTGACCTGTCTGTTTCAGACTGTACCCTGACCTGTCTGTTTCAGACTGTACCCTGACCTGTCTGTCTCAGACTGTACCCTGACCTGTCTGTTTCAGACTGTACCCTGACCTGTCTGTTTCAGACTGTACCCTGACCTGTCTGTTTCAGACTGTACCCTGACCTGTCTGTTTCAGACTGTACCCTGACCTGTCTGTTTCAGACTGTATCCTGACCTGTCTGTTTCAGACTGTACCCTGACCTGTCTGTTTCAGACTGTACCCTGACCTGTCTGTCTCAGACTGTACCCTGACCTGTCTGTTTCAGACTGTACCCTGACCTGTCTGTTTCAGACTGTACCCTGACCTGTCTGTTTCAGACTGTACCCTGACCTGTCTGTTTCAGACTGTACCCTGACCTGTCTGTCTCAGACTGTACCCTGACCTGTCTGTCTCAGACTGTACCCTGACCTGTCTGTTTCAGACTGTACCCTGACCTGTCTGTTTCAGACTGTACCCTGACCTGTCTGTTTCAGACTGTACCCTGACCTGTCTGTTTCAGACTGTACCCTGACCTGTCTGACCTGTCTGTTTCAGACTGTACCCTGACCTGTCTGTTTCAGACTGTACCCTGACCTGTCTGTCTCAGACTGTACCCTGACCTGTCTGACCTGTCTGTTTCAGACTGTACCCTGACCTGTCTGTTTCAGACTGTACCCTGACCTGTCTGTTTCAGACTGTACCCTGACCTGTCTGTTTCAGACTGTACCCTGACCTGTCTGTCTCAGACTGTACCCTGACCTGTCTGTTTCAGACTGTACCCTGACCTGTCTGTTTCAGACTGTACCCTGACCTGTCTGTTTCAGACTGTACCCTGACCTGTCTGTTTCAGACTGTACCCTGACCTTTCTGACCTGTCTGTTTCAGACTGTACCCTGACCTGTCTGTTTCAGACTGTACCCTGACCTGTCTGTCTCAGACTGTACCCTGACCTGTCTGTTTCAGACTGTACCCTGACCTGTCTGTCTCAGACTGTACCCTGACCTGTCTGTTTCAGACTGTACCCTGACCTGTCTGTTTCAGACTGTACCCTGACCTGTCTGTTTCAGACTGTACCCTGACCTGTC
>CM062498.1:7738443-7845943 GCA_031479575.1 Coregonus ussuriensis | reverse complement strand
CACACACACACACACACACAGACACACACACACACACACACACACACACACACACACACACACACACAGACACACACACACACACACAGACACACACACACACACACACACACACACACACACACACACACACACACACACACACAGACACACACACACACACACACACACACAGACACACACAGACACACACACACACACACACACACACACACACAGACACACACACACACACACACAGACACACACACACACACACAGACACACACACACACACACACACACACACAGACACACACACACACACACACACAGACACACACACACACACACAGACACACACACACACACACACACACACACACAGACACACACACACACACACACAGACACACACACACACACACACACACACACACACACACACACACACACACACACACACACACACACACACACACACACACACACAGACACACACACACACACACACACACACAGACACACACAGACACACACACACACACACACACACACACACACAGACACACACACACACACACACACACACACACAGACACACACACACACACACACACACACACACACACACACAGACACACACACACACACACACACACACACACACACACACACACACACACACACACACACACACACACACACACACACACACACACACACACACACACACACACACACACACACAGACACACACACACACACACACACACAGACACACACACACACACACACAGACACACACACACACACACACACACACACACACACACACACACACAGACACACACAGACACACACACACACACACAGACACACACACACACACACACACACACACAGACACACACAGACACACACACACACACACACACACACACAGACACACACACACACACACAGACACACACACACACACACACACAGACACACACACACACACACAGACACACACACACACACACAGACACACACACACACACACAGACACACACACACACACACACACACACACACACACACAGACACACACACACACACACAGACACACACACACACACACACACACACACACACACACACACACACACACACACACACACACACACACACCACACACACAGACACACACACACACACACACACACAGACACACACACACACACACAGACACACACACACACACACACACACACAGACACACACACACACACACAGACACACACAGACACACACACACACACACAGACACACACACACACACACAGACACACACACACACACACACAGACACACACACACACACACAGACACACACACACAGACACACACAGACACACACACACACACACAGACACACACACACACACACACACACACACACACACAGACACACACACACACACACACACACAGACACACACAGACACACACACACACACACACACACAGACACACACACACACACACACACACACACACACACACACACACACACACACACACACAGACACACACACACACACACACACACACACACACACACACACACACACAGACACACACAGACACACACACACACACACAGACACACACAGACACACACACACACACACACACACACACACACAGACACACACACACACACACACACACACACACACAGCACTATTAGTACTGCTGAGGCCTCAGAGATTTAGTATCGGTCCAAATCAGATCAGCTATTCTTTTCCTATTTGCTTCATATGTTGATGGACAACAGTTGAGACACTCCTGTCTCCCCTGTTGGATCCATCTTCATCATCAACTTCCTCTCTGAAAACACTCCTGTCTCACCTGTTGGATCCATCTTCATCATCAACTTCCTCTCTGAAAACACTCCTGTCTCACCTGTTGGATCCATCTTCATCATCAACTTCCTCTCTGAAAACACTCCTGTCTCACCTGTTGGATCCATCTTCATCATCAACTTCCTCTCTGAAAACACTCCTGTCTCACCTGTTGGATCCATCTTCATCATCAACTTCCTCTCTGAAAACACTCCTGTCTCACCTGTTGGATCCATCTTCATCATCAACTTCCTCTCTGAAAACACTCCTGTCTCACCTGTTGGATCCATCTTCATCATCAACTTCCTCTCTGAAAACACTCCTGTCTCACCTGTTGGATCCATCTTCATCATCAACTTCCTCTCTGAAAACACTCCTGTCTCACCTGTTGGATCCATCTTCATCATCAACTTCCTCTCTGAAAACACTCCTGTCTCACCTGTTGGATCCATCTTCATCATCAACTTCCTCTCTGAAAACACTCCTGTCTCACCTGTTGGATCCATCTTCATCATCAACTTCCTCTCTGAAAACACTCCTGTCTCACCTGTTGGATCCATCTTCATCATCAACTTCCTCTCTGAAAACACTCCTGTCTCACCTGTTGGATCCATTTTCATCATCAACTTCCTCTCTGAAAACACTCCTGTCTCACCTGTTGGATCCATCTTCATCATCAACTTCCTCTCTGAAAACACTCCTGTCTCACCTGTTGGATCCATCTTCATCATCAACTTCCTCTCTGAAAACACTCCTGTCTCACCTGTTGGATCCATCTTCATCATCAACTTCCTCTCTGAAAACACTCCTGTCTCACCTGTTGGATCCATCTTCATCATCAACTTCCTCTCTGAAAACACTCCTGTCTCACCTGTTGGATCCATCTTCATCATCAACTTCCTCTCTGAAAACACTCCTGTCTCACCTGTTGGATCCATCTTCATCATCAACTTCCTCTCTGAAAACACTCCTGTCTCACCTGTTGGATCCATCTTCATCATCAACTTCCTCTCTGAAAACACTCCTGTCTCACCTGTTGGATCCATCTTCATCATCAACTTCCTCTCTGAAAACACTCCTGTCTCACCTGTTGGATCCATCTTCATCATCAACTTCCTCTCTGCATTCTCCTTGCTCTTCTCTGTCAGTTTGTTGTCCAGAACCTTCTCCATCTTCTCAATGATCTGCTCAACAACAGGAGGGTACAGGTTAATGTGATCAGATATAGATGTGGTTGGTTTAGCAGACACTCTTATCCAGAGGGACTTCAACTAAAGTAGGTAAGGCAACCTCTATCACAATCACAGCAGTTCAATAGAGATATTAGAGGGGAATCTATGGTGAAGGGATAAGTCGTTCGGTGATCAGTAACCATGTCCACTGAGAAAATCCTTCTTTAACCTGTCTCCTCCCCTTCATCTACATTGATTTGAAGTGGATTTAACAATTGACATCAATAAGGGATCATAGCTTTCACCTGGATTCACCTGGTCAATCTATGTCATGGAAAGAGCAGGTGTCCTTAATGTTTTGTCCACTCAGTACAGTTTAGAGCTGGCCTACAGACAGGCATGGTCAGGTGTCAGGGGTTAGGGGTTAGGGGTCAGGGCCAGCAGAGTCCTGTGGTAGCACTGTAGGATTAGAGTTAGGGGTCAGGTGTCAGGGGTTAGGGGTTAGGGGTCAGGGCCAGCAGAGTCCTGTGGTAGCACTGTAGGATTAGAGTTAGGGGTCAGGTGTCAGGGGTTAGGGGTTAGGGGTCAGGGCCAGCAGAGTCCTGTGGTAGCACTGTAGGATTAGAGTTAGGGGTCAGGGGTTAGGTTAGCCTCGTCCCTAAAACGGGAAGCCTGGGGAAGTTCCATGACAGAAATCAGCTAAAGAGGGGTTGGAATCCGGTGTAAATCAGTGACGCCTTGCAACACGTCAAACCAATCAAATGTCAACTGTCATCTCCCGTAGCCTAACTGTCATCTCCCGTAGCCTAACTGTCATCTCCTGTAGCCTAACTGTCATCTCATGTAGCCTAACTGTCATCTCCTGTAGCCTAACTGTCATCTCCTGTAGCCTAACTGTCATCTCCCGTAGCCTCACTGTCATCTCCCGTAGCCTAACTGTCATCTCCTGTAGCCTCACTGTCATCTCCCGTAGCCTAACTGTCATCTCCTGTAGCCTAACTGTCATCTCCTGTACCCTAACTATCATCTCCTGTAGCCTAACTGTCATCTCCTGTAGCCTAACTGTCATCTCCCGTAGCCTAACTGTCATCTCCTGTACCCTAACTGTCATCTCCTGTAGCCTAACTGTCATCTCCTGTAGCCTAACTGTCATCTCCCGTAGCCTCACTGTCATCTCCTGTAGCCTAACTGTCATCTCCTGTAGCCTAACTGTCATCTCCTGTACCCTAACTGTCATCTCCTGTACCCTAACTGTCATCTCCTGTAGCCTAACTGTCATCTCCTGTAGCCTAACTGT
This sequence comes from Coregonus ussuriensis, assembly GCA_031479575.1. Taxonomy (NCBI): domain Eukaryota; kingdom Metazoa; phylum Chordata; class Actinopteri; order Salmoniformes; family Salmonidae; genus Coregonus; species Coregonus ussuriensis. Next base: position 7,841,603 of record CM062498.1, on the reverse strand, counting down.
CATCTCCTGTAGCCTAACTGTCATCTCCTGTAGCCTAACTGTCATCTCCTGTAGCCTCACTGTCATCTCCCGTAGCCTCACTGTCATCTCTTGTAGCCTAACTGTCATCAATGACGTGCTCTGGGACCTCCTCGGCCACAGCGTCTTTGTGTATTTGGATGACATCCTAATATTTTTAAAGGACATAAGTGAACCCCAGCAACACGTTCGGAAGGTCCTCCAACGCCTTCTCCGTCACCAGCTCTACGTCAAGGTGGACAAGTGCGTGTTCCACACGGAGACAGTCTCCTTTCTGGAGTTCATCGTCACCCAGAGGGACCTACGGATGGACCCAGCCAAGGTCAGCGCGGTACTGGATTGGCCACAGCCCTCCTCCCTCAAGCAACTACAACAGTTTTTAGGGTTCTAATTTTTATAGCCGATTTATTCGCAATTTTAGCTCCCTAGCCGCTCCCCTGACAGCCCTCACCCAGACGAGCGTGTGCTCCTTCGCCTGGACCCCGGAAGCGGGGAACGCATTCGATGAGCTTTACATCGGCCCCGGTCCTAGGGCATCCTGATCCGTCCCTGCTGTTCATTGTGGAGGTGGATGCTTCAGACGTTGCGGTGGGAGCAATCCTGTCCCAGCGGTTTCTCACGGACGGTAAGACTCACCCCTGCGCGTTTTTCTCCCGTCGGCTGTCCCTGGTGGAGCGGAATTACGACGTGGGGAACCGTGAGCTGCTAGCGGTCAAGCTCGCCCTGGGGGAGTGGAGGCATTGGCTAGAGGGGGCCGCCCATCCATTCGTCGTATGGACTGACCATAAGAACTTAGCCTACATTCAGGGGGCCAAGAGGCTCAACTCACGCCAGGCCAGGTGGGTGTTGTTCTTCACCAGGTTCCGGTTCACGATCTCATACCGTCCGGGGTCGAAGAACACCAAGCCTGACGCGCTCTCCCGGCAGTTCGACCCCGTGGACCTGGTGGGTAGGGACGACCCCATTGTCCCCAACGCCCTGATTGCTGCCCCAGTTTCATGGGGAATCGATAGGCTGGTCAGAGCAGCGCTACGACGGGAGCCCGATCCGGGCGGAGGTCCATCGGGGAGGATGTACGTACCCAAGGCGAGACGCTCACGACTGCTTCAGTGGGCACAGTCGTCCAACCTCACCAGCCATCCAGGAGGCGCCAGGACGTTGGAGTTCCTGCGTAGAAAGTCAGCATCCCAGAGTCGCCTCTTCACTGTTGACGTTGAGACTGGTGTTTTGCGGGTACTATTTAATGAAGCTGCCAGTTGAGGACCTGTGAGGCGCCTGTTTCTCAAACTAGACACTCTAATGTATTTGTCCTCTTGCTCAGTTGTGCACAGGGGCCTCCCACTCCTCTTTCTATTCTTGTTAGAGCCAGTTTGTGCTGTTCTGTGAAGGGAGTAGTACACAGCGTTGTACGAGATCTTCAGTTTCTTGGCAATTTCTCGCATAGAATAGCCTTTATTTCTCAGAACAAGAATAGAATAGTTTCAGAAGAAAGTTATTTGTTTCTGGCCATTTTGATCCTGTAATTGAACCCACAATTGCTGATGCTCCAGATACTCAACTAGTCTCAAGAAGGCCAGTTTTATTGCTTCTTTAATCAGCACAACAGTTTTCAGCTGTGCTAACATAATTGCAAAAGGGTTTTCTAATGATCAATTAGCCTTTTAAAATGATAAACTTGGATTAGCAAACACAACGTGCCATTGGAACACAGGACTGATGGTTGCTGATAATGGGCCTTTGTACGCCAATGTAGATATTCCATAAATATTCTGCCGTTTCCAGCTACAATAGCCATTTACAACATTAACAATGTCTAGACTGTATTTCTGATCAATTTCATGTTATTTTAATGGACCAAAAAAGTGCTTTTTTTTCGAAAACAAGGACATTTCTAAGCGACCCCAAACCTTTGAACGGTGGTGTAGTAGTACACAATACACTCCCTGATCTGAGCTCTGATAGGTTGGATGACGTCCTCCGGAAGTTGTCATAATTACTGTATAAGTCTATGGAAGGGGGTGAGAACCATGAGTCTCCTAGGTTTTGTATTGAAGTCAATGTACCCAGAGGAGGATGGAAGCTAGCTGTCATCCGGCTACACCATGGTGCTACCCTACAGAGTGCTGTTGAGGCTACTGTAGACCTTCATTGCAAAACAGTGTTTTAATCAATTATTTGGTGACATGTGCATGTATTTAGTATAGTTTAATCTAAAAAGGATAACTTTCTTTAATGGTTCACTATTTTTATGAATGGATGGTCCTCCTCAACTGGTAGGCCTAAAGTGGTCATTTTGTTTCTGAATTCAAAATGGATGAAATAGATTTTTTTCCATTTTATTTTACCCATCTACCCCATAATGACAAAGTGAAAAAAAAAATATTTGCATATACAGTATATAATTCCTCAAGCTCTGTCAAGTTGGTTGTTGATCATTGCTAGACAGCCATGTTCAACTCTTGCCATATATTGTCAAGACGATTTAAGTCAAAACTGTAACCAGGCCACTCAGGAACATTCAATGTCATCTTGGTAAGCAAGTCCAGTGTATATTTGGCCTTGTGTTTTAGGTTATTGTCCTGCTGAAAGGTGAATTCCTCTTCCAGTGTCTGGTGGAAAGCAGACTGAACCAGGTTTTCCTCTAGGATTTTGTCTTTGCTTAGCTCTATCCTGTTTCTTTTTATCCTAAAAAACTCCCTAGTCTTTGCCGATGACAAGCATACCCATAACATGATGCAGCCACCACCATGCTTGAAAATATGAAGAGTGGTACTCAGTGATGTGTTGCGTTGGATTTGCCTCAAACATAACGTTTTGTATCCAGGACATAAAAGTATTTATTTGCCACATTTTTTGCAGTATTACTTAAGTGCCTTGTAAACAGAATGCATGAATTTGAATATTTTTAGCCTGTACAGGATTCCTTCTTTTCACTCTGTAATTTACGTTAGTATTGTGGAGTAACTACAATGTTGTTGATCCATCCTCAGTTTTCTCCTATCACAGCCATTAAACTCTGTAACTATTTTAAAGTCACAATTGGGCTCATAGTGAAATCCCTGAACGGTTTCCTTCCTCTCTGGCAACTGATTTAGGAAGGACGCCTGTATCTTTGTAGTGTAATTAATAACTTCACCATGCTCAAAGGGATATTCAATGTCTGCTTTTTTGTGTGTTCTTTTCCCCATCTACCAATATGTGCCCTTTGCGAGGCATTGGAAAACCTCCCTGGTCTTTGTGGTTGAATCTGTGTTTAAAATTCACTGCTCGACTGAGGGACCTTACAGATAGTTTTATGTGTGGGGTACAGAGATGAGGTAGTCATTCAAAAATCCATCAATTTATTATGTGACTTGTAAAGCACATTTTTACTCCTGAACTTCATTAGGCTTGCCATAGCAAAGGGGTTGAATACTTATTGACTCAAGACATTTCACCTTTTCACTTTTAATTAATGTTGTAAAATTTAAGATAATTCCACTTTGACATCATGGGGTATTGTGTGTAGGCCAGTGGCACAAAATCTCAATTTAATCCATTTTAAATTCAAGCTGTAACACAATGAAAATGTGGAAAAATTCAAGTGGTGTGAATACTTTCTGAAGGCATTGTAACCATGGAATATAGCAGTCACCCGTTTGGTGATTTCTGGTAAATCAATCACAGCATGTTTTTGGACTTGTTAAGCTGTTTTTTTAAAAACCTGATTAAGTAGAATACCATTGTAAATGTATGTTGAAAGTTGAATTTATATATATTTATCATTCCTAAAACTTAAGATGATATTGTCTCTGCTTCATGTTGACAAGACATATTGATAAATAGCCCAATGGCAAAACACAGTTTTTAACGTGTCCAAATCAATAACCAATATGCAGAAACAGTTGTGATATATTGAAAACATAAAATGTACTATCTGTAACAACAGTAATCATATTACTTGTATTTTTTTAAACGAGCACCTTATAAACTGCACAGGCACCAAAAACCCTTTGGCAAGTGGTAATAAATCATTCAGCGATTCCAAAAACCACATGGAAACTGGAAATAGAGGACAACCTGCAGAACACAGTCAGCTACATTTTGGAAAAGCTGCATTTTGGTACGGAAAAAGACACGCAACACTGTTTTGTCAATCACTCGTCAACTATCACCATGAAATCAATTGCACGAGAGGGGAGATGAGTTTACAACAAACACAGCTCAGAAACCACATGGGATCTGGGAATAATGTGCACATTACTGATTAGAGGACCATTTCTAGAAAACAGCTAGCTACATTTTGAAGCATTTTGAATCAAGTGGGTAACTTTTTTTTATTAATCACTCCCATCGATATCACACTGAAATCAACAGAACAGGGGGAAACATTTGGGGTGTTTAAACGAACAAAGGCCACACGGAAACGTAGAATAACCTGTTGGTTAGATGAGGACTTGTAGAAGGCTTATCTCTATATTTTGGAATGTTGGGAGGCTGCCATCACGGAAAAGGGAACAAAACACGTTATCTCTATAGTTCAAGGAATCATGACCCGCCGTAGGATATCAACAGCGACAACGGTTGGCTGCTATTTAAGTGATAGTTTGATCGGTGGCCAGTGACTTTTATAGAGAGACCGCCCCAAATGATGTCATTTGAGAAAGTAAATGATAGCTGCGTTCTATGTCCTGCGACCCCCAGTGTGTATGACAAAATCAACAGTACAAAACCAACGATATTGATCTGTTTTAAGCAATCATCGTGTTGACTATACATTTTTATAATAACATCACCAATCTTAGGTAAAAAGGACGTGTAATTTCCCCCCAATTCGATGTGGTCAAAACGTCATCTTGTGTAATGTAGTAACGCATACTGTCCACGTCATGGAAAGTAATATACATTAATTAGATATAGCAAAATAATTCCATATCTTAATTTAGGATTATAGTAAATGAAGCGAACTTTTTTCAATAAACACATATGTTTCTCACTAGTTATACCATTTAGAGATGAAAGAAATGCTCCTAATAGACTAGAGCATCCATAGGGTCTGTGCAGCAGATTTTACATTTGACGTCCGTTACATATACGATGTACATTGCATTCGGAAAGTATTCAGACCCCTTGACTTTTTCCACATTTTGTTACGTTACAGCCTTATTCTAATATTGATTACTACACACAATACCCCATAATGACAAAGCAAAAACCCGGAAATATCACATTTACATAAGTATTCAGACCCTTTACTCAGCACTTTGTTTCACCCTCTTCCATGGCTGTTATCAGCAAATGCATTTGAGACTGTGTTTTTTAATTTACAATGATTAGCTACCTCAAGAAAGGAATAGGAAGTTAACTAGCTGATGATATTTAATTCACTTAGCTAAACAGTGTGTAAAGTTAGCTAGCTAGCAGCTCAGTTGAGCAAGCCTACAAAGTGGCCTACTGTAGCCATCAAGCTAGCTAGCTAATAATACATTTTATTTTATTTTATTACTTACTTGATCTTGAATAGGTTCTCCCACTGCCTCCGTTTTTGGGAAATAATGGGCAATCTTCCCTATTTTTCCTGTGGTAGCAAAAAACGCAGCCATGTGGACGAATGGAGACAAGGCAAAAAGTGTGTTTGTCACCAAAGCAGTTTAGAACGTGTGGCGACGTTTGACTTTACCAGCGTAATCCACTTTCAATAAATATAAATATAAATCGCAGACCTGTCGGCCACACTTGATAACTTGGTTCCGCTTTAAATGACGTGCAGCTAATAAAGGCTTCATAAAGCCTTCATAAACACTACAAATCATCTATAACTGTCATGCTTATGAAAGGGTTAATAAATGTGGCAGAACTGTTTGACATAATCACCAATGTCAAATGTGACATAACCCATTATGTAAAATATGACATAACCCTGTGCTTTATAAAGGGTGGCATAAGCACTGCTTAATAAAGACCTTATAAATCATATTGAATTGAGGCTTCACAAAGCACAGTGACCGTACGTACATACCCCAACCAGAAGCCATGTACAATACCAGTCAAAAGTTTGGACACACCTACTCATTCAAAGGTTTTTCTTTATTTTTACTATTTTATACATTGTAATATAATAGTGAAGACATCAAAACTATGAAATAACACATGTGGAATCATGTAGTAACCAGAAAAGTGTTAAACAAATCAATATATATTTTATAATAGAGATTCTTCAAATAGCCACCCTTTGCCTTGTTGACAGCTTTGCACACTCTTGCCACGAACAATCAAACAGGAAAAGCTTCAATACAGGACTAAGATTGAATCCTATTACACTGGCTCTGACGCTCTTCGGATGTGGCAGGGCTTGCAAACTATTACGGCCTACAAAGGGAAGCCCAGCCACGAGCTTCCCATTTACATGAGCCTACCATATGAGCTAAATTACTTCCATGGGTGCTTCGAGGCAAGCAACACTGAAGCATGCATGAGAGCACCAGCTGTTCCGGATGACTGTGTGATCACGCTCTCCGTAGCCGATGTGAGTAAGACCTTTAAACAGGTCAACATTCACAAGGCCGCGGGCCCAGATGGATTACCAGGATGTGTACTCAGAGCATGCGCTGACCAACTGGCAAGTGTCTTCACTGATATTTTCAAACTCTCCCTGACTGAGTCTGTAATACCTACATGTTTCAAGCAGACCACCATAGTCCCTGTGCCCAAGAACAGCAAGGTAACCTGCCTAAATGACTTCCGACCCGTAGCACTTGTGTCTGTAGCCATGAAGTGCTTTGAAAGGCTGGTCATGGCTCACATCAACACCATAATCCCAGAAACCCTAGATCCATTCCAATTCGCATACCGTCCCAACAGTTCCACAGATGACGCAATCTCTATTGCACCCCACACTGTCCTTTCCCACCTGGACAAAAGGAACACCTACGTGAGAATGCTGTTCATTGACTACAGCTCAGCGTTCAACACCATAGTGCCCTCAAAGCTCATCACTAAGCTAAAGACCCTGGGACTAAACACCTCCCTCTGCAACTGGATCCTGGACTTCCTGACGGGTTACCCCCGGTGGTAAGGGAAGGTAACAACACATCTGCCCCTCAGGGGTGCAATCTTTAAGTCATACCACAGATTCTCAATTGGATTGAGGTCTGGGCTTTGACTAGGCCATTCCAATACATTTAAATGTTTCCCCTTAAACCACTCGAGTGTTGCTTCAACAGTATGCTTAGGGTCATTGTCCTGCTGGAAGGTGAACCTTCATCCCAGTCTCAAATCTCTGGAAGACTGAATCAGGTTTCCCTCAAGAATTTCCCTGTATTTAGCGCCATCCATCATTCCTTCCATTCTGACGATTTTCCCAGTCCCTGCCGATGAAAAACATCCCCACAGCATGATGCTGCCACCACCATGGATGGTGTTCTCAGAGTGATGAGTGGTGTTGGGTTTGCGCCAGACATTTTCCTTGATGGCCAAAAAGCTCAATTTTAGTCTCATCTGACCAGAGTACCTTCTTCCATATGTTTGGGGAGTCTCCCACATGCCTTTTGGCAAACACCAAACGTGTTTGCTTATTTTTTTCTTTAAGCAATGGCTTTTTTCTGGCCACTCTTCCGTAAAGCCTAGCTCTGTGGAGTGTACGGCTTAAAGTGGTCCTATGGCCAGATACTCCAATCTTCGCTGTGGAGCTTTGCAGCTCCTTCAGGGTTATCTTTGGTCTCTTTGTTGCCTCTCTGATTAATGCCCTCCTTGCCTGGTCTGTGAGTTTTGGTGGGCGGCCCTCTCTTGGCAGGTTTGTTGTGGTGCCATATTCTTAAAATTTTTAAATAATGGATTTAATGGTGCTCTGTGGGTTGTTCAAAGTTTCCGATATTTTTTTATAACCCAACCCTGATCTGTACTTCTCCACAACTTTGTCCCTGACCTGTTTGGAGAGCACCTTGGTCTTCATGGTGCCGCTTGCTTGGTGGTGTTGCAGACTCTGGGGCCTTTCAGAACAGGTGTATATATATACTGAGATCATGTGACACTTAGATTGCACACAGGTGTACTTTATTTAACTAATTATGTGATTTCTGAAGGTAATTGGTTGCACCAGATCTTATTTAGGGGCTTCATAGCAAAGGGGGTGAATACATACAGTGGGGAAAAAAAGTATTTAGTCAGCCACCAATTGTGCAAGTTCTCCCACTTAAAAAGATGAGAGAGGCCTGTAATTTTCATCATAGGTACACGTCAACTATGACAGACAAATTGAGGAAATAAATTCCAGAAAATCACATTGTAGGATTTTTAATGAATTTATTTGCAAATTATGGTGGAAAATAAGTATTTGGTCACCTACAAACAAGTAAGATTTCTGGCTCTCACAGACCTGTAACTTCTTCTTTAAGAGGCTCCTCTGTCTTCCACTCGTTACCTGTATTAATGGCACCTGTTTGAACTTGTTATCAGTATAAAAGACACCTGTCCACAACCTCAAACAGTCACACTCCAAACTCCACTATGGCCAAGACCAAAGAGCTGTCAAAGGACACCAGAAACAAAATTGTAGACCTGCACCAGGCTGGGAAGACTGAATCTGCAATAGGTAAGCAGCTTGGTTTGAAGAAATCAACTGTGGGAGCAATTATTAGGAAATGGAAGACATACAAGACCACTGATAATCTCCCTCGATCTGGGGCTCCACGCAAGATCTCACCCCGTGGGGTCAATATGATCACAAGAACGGTGAGCAAAAATCCCAGAACCACACAGGGGGACCTAGTGAATGATCTGCAGAGAGCTGGGACCGAAGTAACAAAGCCTACCATCAGTAACACACTATGCCGCCAGGGACTCAAATCCTGCAGTGCCAGACGTGTCCCCCTGCTTAAGCCAGCACATGTCCAGGCCCGTCTGAAGTTTGCTAGAGTGCATTTGGATGATCCAGAAGAGGATTGGGAGAATGTCATATTGTCAGATGAAACCAAAATATAACTTTTTGGTAAAAACTCAACTCGTCGTGTTTGGAGGACAAAGAATGCTGAGTTGCATCCAAAGAACACCATACCTACTGAGAAGCATGGGGGTGGAAAAATCATGCTTTGGGGCTGTTTTTCTGCAAAGGGACCAGGACGACTGATCCGTGTAAAGGAAAGAATGAATGGGGCCATGTATCGTGAGATTTTGAGTGAAAACCTCCTTCCATCAGCAAGGGCATTGAAGATGAAACGTGGCTGGGTCTTTCAGCATGACAATGATCCCAAACACACCGCCCGGGTAATGAAGGAGTGGCTTCGTAAGAAGCATTTCAAGGTCCTGGAGTGGCCTAGCCAGTCTCCAGATCTCAACCCCATAGAAAATCTTTGGAGGGAGTTGAAAGTCCGTGTTGCCCAGCGACAGCCCCAAAACATCACTGCTTTAGAGGAGATCTGCATGGAGGAATGGGCCAAAATACCAGCAACAGTGTGTGAAAACCTTGTGAAGACTTACAGAAAACGTTTGACCTGTGTCATTGCCAACAAAGGGTATATAACAAAGTATTGAGAAACTTTTGTTATTGACCAAATACTTATTTTCCACCATAATTTGCAAATAAATTCATAAAAAATCCTACAATGTGATTTTCTGGATTTTTTTTCTTATTTTGTCTGTCATAGTTGACGTGTACCTATGATGAAAATTACAGGCCTCTCTCATCTTTTTAAGTGGGAGAACTTGCACAATTGGTGGCTGACTAAATACTTTTTTTCCTCACTGTATGCACACACCACTTTTCCGTTATTTATTTTTTAGAATTCTTTGAAACAAGTTATTTTTTTCATTTCACTTCACCAATTTGGACTATTTTGTGTATGTCCATTACATGAAATCCAAATAAAAATCCATTTAAATTACATGTTGTAATGCAACAAAATAGGAAAAACACCAATGGGGATGAATACTTTTACAAGGCACTGGATTACAGTACACTACATAAAGTGTCAATAAATAGGTTATAAACGTTCTTCTGATTTATGAAGGTTCTCTCATAATCCACAGGTTACTGTAGGGTGTGAGAGATATTTAAATGGGTTGATGGACCTGCAAAGCTTCTGTGTTTGTCAGAACCAAGATGATTTGAGTAGTCCAACCTGAGACTACCGTCACCAGGTATTCCTCTTCTGTTCCCATGGAGACCAGGACTTCATTACAACCTGTTACAATGGTGACAACATTTTGTGGTTGATCTTTCAGCGGGGGAGTGGGTGAATGTGTCAAAGACCTGACTGGGCCCAGCACCGCTCGGTATGGCTCGTTATATTGTTGTGTTAAAGACCTGACTGGGCCCAGCACCGCTCGGTATGGCTCGTTATATTGTTGTGTTAAAGACCTGACTGGGCCCAGTACCGCTCGGTATGGCTCGTTATATTGTTGTGTTAAAGACCTGACTGGGCCCAGCACCGCTCGGTATGGCTCGTTATATTGTTGTGTTAAAGACCTGACTGGGCCCAGTACCGCTCGGTATGGCTCGTTATATTGTTGTGTTAAAGACCTGACTGGGCCCAGCACCGCTCGGTATGGCTCGTTATATTGTTGTGTTAAAGACCTGACTGGGCCCAGCACCGCTCGGTATGGCTCGTTATATTGTTGTGTTAAAGACCTGACTGGGCCCAGCACCGCTCGGTATGGCTCGTTATATTGTTGTGTTAAAGACCTGACTGGGCCCAGCACCGCTCGGTATGGCTCGTTATATTGTTGTGTTAAAGACCTGACTGGGCCCAGCACCGCTCGGTATGGCTCGTTATATTGTTGTGTTAAAGACCTGACTGGGCCCAGCACCGCTCGGTATGGCTCGTTATATTGTTGTGTTAAAGACCTGACTGGGCCCAGCACCGCTCGGTATGGCTCGTTATATTGTTGTGTTAAAGACCTGACTGGGCCCAGCACCGCTCGGTATGGCTCGTTATATTGTTGTGTTAAAGACCTGACTGGGCCCAGCACCGCTCGGTATGGCTCGTTATATTGTTGTGTTAAAGACCTGACTGGGCCCAGCACCGCTCGGTATGGCTCGTTATATTGTTGTGTTAAAGACCTGACTGGGCCCAGCACCGCTCGGTATGGCTCGTTTGTGTACTGAGGAACATATAACTTGGATCCAGAAGAAAGACACTTTCAATTTCTTTAGGTTGGGGGGCTTTCATCAAGGTGAGTGTTTCTTGGTGTACCGTCCTCCCCAGGCTATTGAACACACAGCACATATAACCCTGGGAGATCAACCATTCAGAGTTGGTCTTAGTGGGAGTGACCATAGAGTTCTATAGGAGTGACCTCACTGAGTAAAGGATTTGTCCTCATCGCTACTAACACAGTCAGAAATTCATTATGGCTAAACCCTGCCCATTTCCACAATTTATCTCCTTAAAATTAGAATTGAAACCTAACCCTAACTAATGAAGGCCAAGGTTGATGCGTTGGTCCACCAGACTTTCGCATTTGGGCGGAAGTGTCTGGGAACGAGATTAGGTGTAATATGACTACTGGCCAGGAAACTCCCCAGACCTTAATCCAATTGAGAACTTGTGGTCGATAATCAAGAGGCGGGTGGACAAACAAAACCCCACAAATTCTGACAAACTCCAAGCATTGATTATGCAAGAATGGGCTGCCATCAGTCAGGATGTGGCCCAGAAGTTAATTGACAACATAGCAGGGCGGATTGCGGAGATCTTGAAAAATAAGGAGCGACACTGCAAATATTGACTCTTTGCATAAACTTAATGTAATTGTAATAAAAGCCTTTGACACTTATGGAATGCTTGTAATTATACTTCAGTATTCCATAGTAACATCTGACAAAAATATCTCATAACACTGAAGCAGCGAACTTTGTGAAGACCAATACTTGTTTCATTCTCAAAACTTTTGACCACGACTGTACAGGGTCAGGGGTTAGGGTTAGATACCTTCTCCTGCTGTTTAATGGTGGCCTCCAGGCCTGCCGTCTTGGAGACAGTCCTGCGGTATCTCTGGAGGACGGTCTGTTGCTGCTGGTGGGCTCTCTGGAGACGCAGCAACTCCTTCTCACTGTCATTCTTCTGGAAGGGGGGGAGGGTGTCAACGTCAGAGCCATGATGGTTTCACACATAAGGTGACAGCAGAACAAGTACGGTGTTTAGAGTTGTGTGTGTGTGTGTGTGTGTCTGCTCACCCTGATCAGATCATTCTGTAGTTGTTGTATCTTGTCTCGCTGAGCTGAAGCCTTGCTGCTCTCACTGGCCAGCTTAAACTTCAGAGAGGCTGGAGATAAACACAACACAATCTGTCAACACACACAACACTATCTGTCAACACACAACACACAATCTGTCAACACACAACACAATCTGTCAACACACAACACAATCTGTCAACACACAACACACAATCTGTCAACACACAACACAATATGTCATCACACACAACAAAATATGTCAACACACAACACAATCTGTCAACACACACAACACAATCTGTCAACACACAACACACAATCTGTCAACACACACAACACAATATGTCAACACACAATCTGTCAACACACACAACACAATCTGTCAACACACAACACACAATCTGTCAACACACACAACACAATCTGTCAACACACAACACCATCTGTCAACACACAACACTATATCTCAACACACACAACACAATCCGTCAACACACACAACACAATTTGTCAACACACACAACACAATCTGTCAAAACACACAACACAATCTGTCAACACAGTCTTATTTGTTGTTTGTTTCACACACAAAAAATATTTTGCATCTTCAAAGTGGTAGGCATGTTGTGTAAATCAAATGATACAAACCCCCCAAAAATCCATTTTAATTCCAGGTTGTAAGGCAACAAAATAGGAAAAATGCCAAGGGGGGTGAATACTTTCGCAAGCCACTGTATATCCATCCTGCCCTGCCTTTCGAAAGTATTTGAAAGCCAAGTTAACAAACAGATCACCGACCATTTCGAATCCCACCGTACCTTCTCCGCTATGCAATCTGGTTTCCGAGATGGTCATGGGTGCACCTCAGCCACGCTCAAGGTCCTAAACGATATTATAACCGCGATCAATAAAAGACAGTACTGTGCAGCCGTCTTCATCGACCTGGCCAAGGCTTTCGACTCTGTCAATCACCGCATTCTTATTGGCAGACTATATAGCCTTGGTTTCTCAAATGACTGCCTCGCCTGGTTCACCAACTACTTCTCAGATAGAGTTCAATGTGTCAAATCGGAGGGCCTGTTGTCTGGACCTCTGGCCGTCTCTACGGGGGTGCCACAGGGTTCATTTCTCGGGCCGACTCTATTATCTGTGTATATCAATGATGTCGCTCTTGCTGCTGGTGACTCTCAGATCCACCACTACGCAGACGACACCATTTTGTATACATCTGGCCCTTCATTGGACACTGTGTTAACAAACCTCCAAACGAGCTTCAATGCCATACAACCCTCCTTCCGTAGCCTCCAACTGCTCTTAAATGCTAGTAAAACTAAATGCATGCTCTTCAACCGAATGCTGCTTGCACCCGCCCGCCCGACTAGAATCACTACTCTAGACGGGTCTGACCTAGAGTATGTGGACTACTACAAATACCTAGGTGTCTGGTTAGACCGTAAACTCTCCTTCCAGACTCACATTAAGCATCTCCAATCAAAAGTTAGATCTAGAATCGGCTTCCTATTTCGCAACAAAGCCTCTTTCACTCATGCTGCTAAACATGCCCTCGTAAAAACTGACTATCCTACCGATCCTTGACTTCGGCGATGTCATTTACAAAATAGCTTCCAACACCCTATTCAGCAAATTGGATGTAGTCTATCACAGTGCCATCCGTTTTGTCACCAAAGCCCCATATACTACCCACCATTGTGACCTGTACGCTCTTGTTGGCTGGCCCTCACTACATATTTGTCGCCAAACCCACTGGCTCCAGGTCATCTATAAATCACTTCTAGGCAAATCCCCGCCTTATTTACATTTACATTTTAGTCATTTAGCAGACGCTCTTATACAGAGCGACTTACAGTTAGTGAGTGCATACATTATTTTTTAATACTGGCCCCCCGTGGGAATCAAACCCACAACCCTGGCGTTGCAAACGCCATGCTCTACCAACTGAGCTACAACCCTGCCTGCCATTCCCTCCCCTACCCTGGACCAATTCTGCGCCGCCCCATGGGTCTCCCGGTCGCGGCCGGCTACGACAGAGCCTGGATACGAACCAGGATCTCTAGTGGCACAGCTAGCACTGCGATGCAGTGCCTTAGACCACTGCGCCACTGTCTTATCTTAGATCATTGGTCACCATAGCAACACCCACCCGTAGTATACGTTCCGGCAGGTATATCTCACTGGTCATCCCCAAAGCCAACACCTCCTTTGGCCGCCATTCCTTCCAGTTCTCTGCTGCCAATGACAGGAACGAACTGCAAAAATCTCTGAAGCTGGAGACTCTTATCTCCCTCACTAACTTTAAGCATCAGTTGTCAGAGCAGCTTACCGATCACTGCACCTGTACACAGCCCATGTGTAATTAGCCCACCCAACTACCTCATCCCCATATTGTTATATATTTTGCTCATTTGCACCCCAGTATCTCTATTTGCACATCATCTTCTGCACGTCTATCACTCCAGTGTTAATACTAAATTGTAATTATTTTGCACTATGGCCTATTTATTGCCTTACCTCCATAACTTACTACATTTGCACACACTGTATATATATTTTCTACTGTGTTATTGACTTTATGTTTTGTTTACCCCATATGTAACTCTGTGTTGTTTTTGTTTTTATCACACTACTTTGCTTTATCTTGGCCAGGTCGCAGTTATAAATGAGAACTTGTTCTCAACTGGCTTACCTGGTTAAATATAGATTAAATAAAATAAAAATAATAATCTGTCAACACACAACACACAATCTGTCAAAACACACAACACAATCTGTCAACACACAACACAATCTGTCAACACACACACAACACAATCTGTCAACACACACAACACAATCTGTCAACACACACACAACACAATCTGTCAACACACACAACACAATCTGTCAACACACACACAACACAATCTGTCAACACACACACAACACAATCTGTCAACACACACACAACACAATCTGTCAACACACACAACACAATCTGTCAACACACACAACATGTCAACACACACAACACAATCTGTCAACACACAACACAATCTGTCATATACACCCCCAGGAAGAACACTACACTTTTATTTACCTTTTCTGACAAGCGAGCACTTAGATGTGGTCATTTTCACATTTTCATGACGTACAGTAAGGCCTTTGTGAAGATTCTATAGTAATATAGAGTGGGAAAGTTGCTGTGCGTTTGGACAATTAATAGACACTGCAGTAAATAAAACCTAATAAAACCATCTGTCTTGTCCAGGACCGGAGTCTACACAGACCGTTGCACTACAGCCAATCAGAGCTACAGTAGGCCTTTATACAAACAAGCCATTTGCCACACGGGCCTGCCGTCATTCACTTTGAACTGGACTGTGTGTTTACAGGCAGTCAGGGACGGCCTGTTCAATAGGGCGATATGGGCGACGCACTGCCAAACGGGAAAAGGAAGGGATTTTTTTTCTAATCAATTATATCACGGCAACAGTAGTTATCAGTGTTGTAATCTATACGTCTGATCTGCCACAGTGCCACACTGCCACTAAATGTCGAATCAGGCTAAAGTCGTGCTTCAAATGGCTCCACCCCCTTTTGGGGCGATTTCAGTCAGATTGAAAATCGCCCAGAACTTCTGTCATAGACTCCCATGTAAAATCTATTTTTTTCAAATTTCAGAGCCTTCAATACAATCTCAATGGGTGTCTGTGGGCTTGCACTTACGCGCTTTCGTCATACGTTACGTAACCATGAACGTAACTGAGAAAAGAGTGGATTGTTTGAAAGAAGTTCCTTTTTGTCGGCGTCGCTCGGCGAACAAATGAAGATAAATTGGCAACGAAACAATTAGGACCTCCCAGACCAAATTTAATAATTCAACAGGTTTCTACTAAAGGCGGAAAGTCCTACACCCGAGGATTTTCCAAAAATTGGTACGAACGAAAAAAGACATTGCCACTCACTCAACTGGATGACGAGGGATACAGGCTAGCTGTCCGCCGCCACAACGATGAGGTTAGTGTTGATAATCACAAGTTTACTGGATGTGGATATGGTGTAATAAAGGCAGTTTATTCAGAGGTAAATATATCTGGAATCGCGTTCACGGACCCGTTCGTCAAACTCTTAGGGAGCTATAAATTAAGCCCCATTACTTACCATATCAGATAAGAGAAATTGCTGCAGCTACATATATTTTACATCCTGGCCCTACATAGTTCACTATTTGCATCACTTACCAAAATATTACATGTGGTCATATATGCTTGGAAAGTGGAGATGCCATAGAACGTCAAAAAAGTAAACATTGCTGGAGACACATTGCCGTTTTGGAGAAGACATCGCGTTTGCTAGCGAAGAGATTTGTTGTGGCAAATGAACTTGGGCTGGGAATTGCCAGGAACCTCACGATAAGATATATGCATCAGCATTGCGAGTCTCATGATTCTATACGTATTGCGATTCGATACTGTGATTTTATTGCGCACCATATGTCTGTTGCAGAGGGATCAGAAAGCCATGAGAACGAGTTTTGATCAGTCATGGAAATAAAAGTGCTGAAAACAAATTGGCTCCCAATGTGAAAAGATTGAGAACAAGCTATGAAGGAACAATAATGGTGTTTTGGTGCAGGTACAGCCAACTAGCGCTAAAATATTGCGATATTGTCAATACAGTATATCGTAAAGTATCACTATGTAACTCGATTTCTTTCACCCCAATCCCTCAAATTAACGGTAAATAACTGAATTGTTTGCCCCACATTTAGCTAAGATGATTAGCTAGCCAGCTAAAATGTTTTAGTTAGTTAGCAGTCGCATCTACAATAGTTTACTGTCAATAACATGTCTCCAAAAATGACGTGGTGTCTCCAATTGTGTTGACATTTTACAATTGCAATGCGCATCCATGAGTATCCACTTTCTGTAGCTCAGCTGGTAGAGCATGGTGCTTGTAACGCCAAGGTAGTGGGTTCGATCCCCGGGACCACCCATACACAAAAATGTATGCACGCATGACTGTAAGTCGCTTTGGATAAAAGCGTCTGCTAAATGGCATTATTATTATTATTATTATTATTATTATTATTATTATCTGAAGAGAGCCCCGAAACATTGTGTGCAGACATTTTATGCAATAAATGAAGTAGGTTCAATCTAGTAGTTCTGATCTTCTGATTGGTCCTGATGAGTTGGGCGAGGTCCCCTGCAGGCTACTGTCACTGTTGCATTGGCTCTGAGTCGGGTTCTCTGTCTTCAAATGTTCAGCCTAAGAGAGGGGATTTGTGTGTGTGTGTGTGTGTGTGTGTGTTTAACAGTGATGATGTGTGTGTGTGTGTGTGTGTTTAACAGTGATGATGTGTGTGTGTTTGTGTGTGTGTGTGTCCTCAGAGCAAGAACTCGTGAGTTGGAAGAACTGAGAGGCCTATGGCGTGGGTGTTGTCCTTGGCCACCTGCTGACAAGGCTGACAAGATAGGACCCTTTTGTCCATTGTTATTGGATAGGAACAGAACTTATAACCAGCCCCTGACCTAAATAGATCTTAGCACAACATTTTACTCAACATATCATATTCCATATTCACTATAACAAATATATTTACTACGACATTAGCAAGAACCGCCACATCCTCAGCCGGCTAATCCAGTGTGTGAAGTTTTGCGGAGTGTTTGAGTTAGCTTTGCGAGGCAAAGATGAAACTGAGGGCTCCACCAACCCTGGTAAGCCAACACTTTTGAGATCAGTCAATAAATGCTTCTGGTATTGACTTATATGCTGCCCCTGTCTTCATGTTGTTGCTGGACATATATTTTTTTAAATGTGTGTAGGTCACCTAAATCATCAGAAAAATTGCCCCTCCTGAGAATTTATTCAGGAGCCGCCACTGCAGGCAGTAGTAACAGCGCGACTTTAGATCATTAGAACGCATTCATCAAAAGCCACAAAATACACCTGAATGGATTTCTGCAAATATGTAAATACCACGGGAGTCCTCTTGCATTTGGGAACTTCACAGTCCTATTGATCAGACAACCATGACAAGGTAGGCTCTCTCTCTCTCTCTGTTATGCACATCAACAACAACAAGATCAACAACTAATGCTAGCCAGAGCAAGATGAGCTAAAATCTAACGAAGGAACATTAGATAAACCCTCTCAAATCTTTCCAGCTAGTTGGCCGTCAAAATTGAACTGATAAACGATGGGGAATAGTAGCCTGCTCTTCCTTCTTGTCACGGTTTCGGCCGAGGCTGCTCCTCCTCCTTGTTCGGGCAGGCTTCGGCGGTCGTCATCTCCGGAGTACTAGCTGCCACCGTTCTTTGTTTTCGATGTTTGTTTGGTTTGGTCTGTTTGGTACACCTGTTCACGTTTAGTGTTGATTATGTGTCCTATAAGTTCTCGTTGTTTCTGTCATGTGTTGTGTGTAATTGTTTCACCGGTCAGCAGGAGCTGTGATTTATATTTCTCCATTTGTTTATTGAGAGAGTGTTCCGCACTTGTGTGCGCATTTAGTTTGTACTTTGTGGTTTACGCGTTGTGCATAATTTTCATTTGCCTCCGGCTCTTTTATAGCTGTTTTTTTGTTTGTTGTGTCTTTACTAAAGACTTTTGGACGAAGCCTCTGTGTCCTGCGCTTGATTCCCACACCACATCCACGCTCGCACTGACAGAATTACACACCACCTACATGGAATCAGCAGGAGCAGCAGCAGCGGCCGAGTCATTTGAGGAGCGCGTCCGCGGACAGGAGGACAGGATAAACCTACCCTGCATAGATGGGAGACCAGTGGGGTACCCACGCCTCCACCTACCTCACCACCACCATCGGTCAGTCCGCCCATCCAAGCTCCGGAACCCAGTGGGATTCGGCTCTCGCTCCCGAGGGCGTATGATGGCACCGCTGCCGGGTGTCAGGGTTTCCTCTTACAAGTAGAACTCTACCTATTCACCGTACACCCGGCGCCCTCGGGACACGAGAGCGTTTCCGCCCTCATCTCCTGTCTCACCGGCAAGGCGTTGGAGTGGGCCAACGCCGAATGGAGGAGGATAGACGCCGCGACGATCACCTATGCGGAGTTCTGCCGGCGCTTCAGGGCTTTGTTCGACCATCCACCTGAGGGGAAAGCGGCGGGGGAGCATCTATTCTACCTCCGGCAGGGGAGGAGGAGCGCCCAGGAGTTTGCACTGGAGTTCCGGACTCTAGCGGCAGATGCAGGGTGGAATGAGCGGGCCCTCATAGACCACTTCCGATGCAGCCTACGGGAGGACGTCCGTTGAGAGTTGGCTTGCAGGGACACCACCCTCACGTTCAACCAGTTGGTTGACATGGCCATTCGTCTCGACACCCTGCTGGCCACCCGCGGACGTCCTGAGTGGGGGTCGTCCATTGCACCCTCCAGCACCTCCGAGCCGAGTCCTATGGAGCTCGGGGGTGCTGGCTCTAGAGAACGGAGGAGAAGGAGTCCAAGGGGGGCCGTCCCCTGCACCAACTGTGGCCGTGGAGGACACACTGCGGCTAGGTGCTGGGGAGGGTCTCCAGGGGGACGAGACGGCAGGCCACGCACTGGGGAGTCCTTCCAGGTGAGTAGGCGCCCCACTTACCCAGAGCTCTCTGTTGTGCACCTAACCATACCTGTTTGTTTTCCACAGGTTGCACCTCGTTCCCAGCATAAGGCGCTAGTAGATTCAGGCGCAGCTGGGAATTTTGTTGATCGGAAATTTTGTGTAGAGTTAGGGATTCCTCTCCTTCCTGTCAACAATCCCTTCCCTGTACATGCTCTAGATAGCCGTCCGTTGGGATCAGGGTTGATTAGGGAGGTCACAGCGCCACTTAGGATGGGGACGCAGGGGGGTCATGAGGAGACTATTCAGCTATATCTGATCGACTCTCCTGCGTATCCGGTGGTGCTGGGGCTTACCTGGTTGATTACCCATAACCCCTATATTTCGTGGCAACAGAGGGCTCTTAAGGAGTGGTCTGCCCAGTGTGTGGGGCGATGTCTGGGTGTTTCCGTGGGGGCGACCTCGGTGGAGAGTCCAAACCAAGTGCCCGCACTGCACGTTCCCCCCGAGTATGAGGATTTAGCTCTCGTGTTTAGCAAGGCGAGGGCGACGCGATTGACGAAATAGACGGGGGGATTGTGCTATAGACCTCCAGGTAGGAGCTGCGCTTCCGTGGAGCCATGTGTATCCTTTGTCTCAAGAGGAGAAGAGGGCTATGGAGACTTACATAGCTGAGTCTCTGAGACAGGGATACATACGGCCCTCCACTTGCCCTGCGTCATCAAGCTTCTTTTTTGTGAAGAAAAAGGATGGAGGTTTGCGCCCGTGTATTGATTACCGCAGTCTCAATCAGATTACTGTGAAATACAGTTATCCACTCCCTCTGATTGCGTAATGACGGAGTCATTACACGGAGCGCGGTTCTTCACAAAATTGGACCTCAGGAGCGCCTACAACTTGGTGCGCATTAGGGAGGGCGATGAATGGAAGACAGCATTTAGTACCACTTCGGGTCATTACGAGTATCTCGTCATGCCATACGGGTTAATGAATGCTCCTTCAGTCTTCCAATCCTTCGTGGATGAGATCTTCCGGGATATGCATGGGCAGGGAGTGGTCGTGTACATTGATGATATTGTGGTGTACATTGTACTCTTCTACCCGAGCCGAGCATGTAGCCCTGGTCCTTCGAGTGTTGAGGAGGTTGTTGGACGACCTGTATGTCAAGGCAGATCATGTTAACCCCTCGTTCCATGTGTCTCTCCTCAGGCCGGTGGTAGCTGGTCCACTCCAGGACTGTGAGATAGGAGAGACTCCTCTGCCCCTGCTGGACATCGAGGGGGCTCCGGCGTACACAGTTCGGTCCATCCTGGATTCGAGACGTCGGATGGGGGGTCTCCAATATCTCGTGGAGTGGGAGGGGTATGGCCCGGAGGAGCGGTGCTGGGTGCCGAGGAGGGACATCTTAGACCCGTCTCTTCTGACTGAGTTCCATCGTGGTCATCCCACGCGCCCTGCTCCGCGTCCTCCTGGTCGTCCCCGAGGCCGGGGTTGGCGCACGGCTGGAGCCGCGCGTCAAGGGGGGGTACTGTCACGGTTTCGGCCGAACACACTGCTTCCCACACCACATCCACGCTCGCACTGACACTTCTGCAGCTATAGATATTATGATTATCTGCTTGTTTCATATCTGCAAAGTAGTTAAAAACGCTGTCAGTTCCACTTTAACATTCAAAACGAGTTTCTGCTGAGTCCCTGTCATGGCCAGAGCAGAACAGCAGGACGTCTCCAAGGCTGTTATTAGATCTAAAGCAGCAATATCAATTTCAAAGGCTTCATAAAGACGGACAGATTTCAACAAATGTCAAGACTAAGATGCACATTACAAAAAATACTGAATAAATCCTTATTAGCCCACTGACTGAACAAGTGACTGACTCCTACACAAACTACTTCCCTATGTAGGGCACAAATGTAGTGCACTATATAGGGAATAGGGTGCCGTTTGGGAGACAGTCTTATTAAGAAGGGAATATATCTGGTGTTTGTGCTTTGATGGCCTCAGACGGTCTTTTGAAGCATCCTTCAGTGAAGCGTGTGTGTGTGTGTGTGTGTGTGTGTGTGTGTGTGTGTGTGTGTGTATGTGTGTCCTTCCAGTCAGTCGTCCTTTAGTGAGGGTTACAGACTGTCCTTCAGATGATAAGCACAGCGGCCGGCCATCCCTTATCAAGACCCAGGCCTAGACGTGTGTGTGTGTGTGTGTGTGTGTGTGTGTGTGTGTGTGTGTGTGTGTGTGTGTGTGTGCGTGTGTGTGTGTGTGTGCGTGTCCATGGCCTTAGTGAGCTGCTGTCTTATCAGAAGGTAATGAGGATTAGCGACAACAGACAGACCCACAGAGGATCAGTTTACCTCACAACTTCTCCAGGACAAGAAATAAACCTGTCTGCTGCCACAACAACCAGAAGTTATTGAGACTGTTAGCTGGAAAGTAAACTTTTTTGGCACTCACATAAATAATTATATGGGGCCATTAGTCTACATTGAGTTGCTGGAATGAACAATGTGGAAAGAATATATCCAAGCCAGCAGAGTGCAGTTTGGGTCAGCGTGATAGTGTGATGTTAGTGTGTTTACATAGTAGTATTATGTAAAAAATGATATGTATGTATGTGTATGTATGTATGTATGTATGTATGTATGTATGTATGTATGTATGTATGTATGTATGTATGTATGTATGTATGTATGTATGTATGTATGTATGTATGTATGTGTGTATGTATGTGTGCATATGTGTATATGTATGTATATATATATATATATATATATATATATATATAAACGGGGGATTGGAAGTGATGCAGACAATTACATTGATGGAAGTTACAATCTATCTGCAATATTAAGCTGATCTACATCAAAAATAAAATAAATAAATAAAAATAATAATAATAATATAATAATATATATAAAAAATAAAATAGTGGTGTACCTATCCTGTCAGCGATCTCTGCCTTGGTCATGAGGTCTATATCAGTGTTGTCCAGTAGGTGGCGTCCTAGGTCCTGGTGCAGCGTGAGGTCACTGCGGAGCTGGCTGTTGTCCGTCTCCAAGGTTACCACCTGGGTCCTCAGGGCTATGATGTCCTCCGCCATCTCACGCATCGCTGTCCGGTAGTTCTCCACTTCCTAGTCGACAGAGAAAGGTAGGACAGACAAACCGGTAACAGAGAGGAACAGTGATGGGGGGGGGGACAGAGAAACAGAACGGTACTAACAGAGAGGAACAGTGATGGGGGACAGAGAAACAGAACGGTACTAACAGAGAGGAACAGTGATGGGGGACAGAGAAACAGAACGGTACTAACAGAGAGGAACAGTGATGGGGGACAGAGAAACAGAACGGTACTAACAGAGAGGAACAGTGATGGGGGACAGAGAAACAGAACGGTACTAACAGAGAGGAACAGTGATGGGGGACAGAGAAACAGAACGGTACTAACAGAGAGGAACAGTGATGGGGGACAGAGAAACAGAACGGTACTAACAGAGAGGAACAGTGATGGGGGACAGAGAAACAGAACGGTACTAACAGAGAGGAACAGTGATGGGGGACAGAGAAACAGAACGGTACTAACAGAGAGGAACAGTGATGGGGGACAGAGAAACAGAACGGTACTAACAGAGAGGAACAGTGATGGGGGGGACAGAGAAACAGAACGCTACTAACACAGAAACAAGCAGGGGTGGACAGAGGTGTAGTAACAGAGATGACACCAACTCATCATAACGTTCAGATACTGTGGTGTCAGCAGGGGTCTTCACCATATTCTGGTCCTCTATATATACCGACCAAAAATATAAACGCAACACGTAAATTGTTGGTTCCATGTTTCATGAGCTGACATCCCAGAAATGTTCCATACGCACTAAAAGCTTATTTCTCTCAAATGTTGGGCACAAATGTGTTTAAATCCCTGTTAGTGAGCATTTCTCCTTTGCCAAGATAATCCTTCCACCTGACAGGTGTGGCATATCAAGAAGCTTTGAATGTTAATTTCTCTACCATAAGCCGCCTCCAATGTCGTTTTAGAGGATTTGGCAGTACGTCCAACTGGCCTCACAACCGCAGGCCACGTGTATGGTGTTGTGTGGGCGAGCGGTTTGCTGATGTCAACGTTGTGAACAGAGTGCCCCATGGTGGCGGTGGGGTTATGGTATGGGCAGGCATAAGCTACGGACAGCGAACACAATTACATTTGATGGACAGAGATACCGTGACGAGATCCTGAGGCCCATTGTCGTGCCATTCATCCCCCGCCATCACCTCATGTTCCAGCATGATAATGCACTGCCCCATGTCGCAAGGATCTGTACATAATTCCTGGAAGCTGAAAATGTCCCAGTTCTTCCAAGGCCTGCATACTCACCAGACATGCCACCCATTGAGCTGGTTTGGGATGCTCTGGATCGCCAATATCCAGCAACTTCGCACAACCATTGAAGCTGAATGGGACAGCATTCCACAGGCCACAATCAACAGCCTGATCAACTCTATGTGAAGAAGATCTGTGGTGCTGTATGAGGCAAATGGTGGTCACATCAGATACTGACTGGTTTTCTGACCCACCAACAGATGCATATCTGTGAAATGTCAGAATAATAGTAGAGAGAATGATTTATTTCAGCTTTTATTTCTTTCATCACATTCCCAGTGGGTCAGAAGTTTACATACACTCAGTTAGTATTTGGTAGCATTGCCTTTAAATTGTTTAACTTGGGTCAAACGTTTCGGGTAGCCTTCCACAAGCTTCCCACAATAAGTTGGGTGAATTTTGGCCCATTCTTCCTGACAGAGCTGGTGTAACTGAGTCAGGTTTGTAGGCCTCCTTGTTCGCACATGCATTTTCAGTTCTGCCCACACATTTTCTATAGGATTGAGGTCAGGGCTTTGCGATGGCCACTCCAATACCTTGACTTTGTTGTCCTTAAGCCATTTTGCCACAACTTTGGAAGGATGCTTGGGGTCATTGTCCATTTGGAAGACCCATTTGCGACCAAGCTTTAACTTCCTGACTGATGTCTTGAGATGTTGCTTCAATATATCCACATAATTTTCCTTCCTCATGATGCCATCTATTTTGTGAAGTGCACCAGTCCCTCCTGCAGCAAAGCACCCCCACAGCATGATGCTGCCACCCTGTGCTTCACGGTTGGGATGGTTTTCTTCAGCTTGCAAGCAAACCCTTTTCCTCCAAACATAACGATGGTCATTATGGCCAAACAGTTCTATTTTTGTTTCATCAGACCAGAGGACATTTCTCCAAAAAGTACGATCTTTGTCCCCATGTGCAGTTGCAAACCATAGTCTGGCTTTTTTATGGCGGTTTTGGATCAGTGGCTTCTTCCTTGCTGAGCGACCTTTCAGGTTATGTCGATATAGGACTTGTTTTACTGTGGATATAGATACTTTTGTACCTGTTTCCTCCAGCATCTTCTCAAGGTCCTTTGTTGTTTTCTGGGATTGATTTGCACTTTTTGCACCAAAGTACGTTCATCTCTAGGAGACAGAACGCGTCTCCTTCCTGAGTGTTATGATGGCTGCGTGGTCCCATGGTGTTTATACTTGCGTACTATTGTTTGTACAGATGAACGTGGTACCTTCAGGCGTTTGGAAATTGCTCCCAAGGATCAACCAGAGGTCTACAATTTTTTTCTGAGGTCTTGGCTGATTTCTTTTGATTTTCCCATCATGTCAAGCAAAGAGGCACTGTGTCTGAAGGCATGCCTTGAAATACATCCACAGGTACACCTCCAATTGACTCAAATGATGTTAATTAGCCTATCAGAAGCTTCTAAAGCCATGACATCATTTTCTGGAATTTTCAACTTAAACTTCTGACCCACTGGAATAGTGATACAGTGAATTATAAGTGAAATAATCTGTCTGTAAACAATTGTTGGAAAAATTACTTGTGTCATGCACAAAGTAGACTTGCCAAAACTATAGTTTGTTAACAAGAAATTTGTGGAGTGGTTGAAAAACGATTTTTAATGACTCCAACGTAAGTGTATGTAAACTTCCGACTTCAACTGTATATGAACTGTAACTCAGTAAAATCTTAGAAATTGTTGCATGTTGTGTTTTTATTTGTGTTCAGTATATATACTGTATTCTCTGCTCATTCTAATATTTCTGTTCATTTTCGAAAACCGAGCTTTAAATGCCCGGATGTCATACTAATTTCGGCTTTGACAACAGCTGATCAATTAGACTGATAATCAGCTGTCAATTAGACTGATAATCAGCTGTCAATTAGACTGATAATCAGCTGTCAATTAGACTGATAATCAGCTGTCAATTAGACTGATAATCAGCTGATCAATTAGACTGATAATCAGCTGATCAATTAGACTGATAATCAGCTGTCAATTAGACTGATAATCAGCTGTCAATTAGACTGATAATCAGCTGTCAATTAGACTGATAATCAGCTGATCAATTAGACTGATAATCAGCTGTCAATTAGACTGATAATCAGCTGTCAATTAGACTGATAATCAGCTGATCAATTAGACTGATAATCAGCTGTCAATTAGACTGATAATCAGCTGTCAATTAGACTGATAATCAGCTGTCAATTAGACTGATAATCAGCTGATCAATTAGACTGATAATCAGCTGTCAATTAGACTGATAATCAGCTGTCAATTAGACTGATAATCAGCTGATCAATTAGACTGATAATCAGCTGTCAATTAGACTGATAATCAGCTGTTAATTAGACTGATAATCAGCTGTCAATTAGACTGATAATCAGCTGATCAATTAGACTGATAATCAGCTGTCAATTAGACTGATAATCAGCTGATCAATTAGACTGATAATCAGCTGTCAATTAGACTGATAATCAGCTGTCAATTAGACTGATAATCAGCTGATCAATTAGACTGATAATCAGCTGATCAATTAGACTGATAATCAGCTGATCAATTAGACTGATAATCAGCTGATCAATTAGACTGATAATCAGCTGTCAATTAGACTGATAATCAGCTGTCAATTAGACTGATAATCAGCTGATCAATTAGACTGATAATCAGCTGATCAATTAGACTGATAATCAGCTGTCAATTAGACTGATAATCAGCTGATCAATTAGACTGATAATCAGCTGATCAATTAGACTGATAATCAGCTGATCAATTAAACTGATAATCAGCTGTTAATTAGACTGA
Source organism: Coregonus ussuriensis (assembly GCA_031479575.1). NCBI lineage: Eukaryota > Metazoa > Chordata > Actinopteri > Salmoniformes > Salmonidae > Coregonus > Coregonus ussuriensis. The sequence goes on along the minus strand of CM062498.1, from coordinate 7,814,690 downwards.
TAATCAGCTGTCAATTAGACTGATAATCAGCTGTTAATTAGACTGATAATCAGCTGTCAATTAGACTGATAATCAGCTGTCAATTAGACTGATAATCAGCTGATCAATTAGACTGATAATCAGCTGATCAATTAAACTGATAATCAGCTGATCAATTAGACATGGGGATGCGCTACCGAAATCAACAAATAGCTGGAAACAACGCAATCGCGCCATGACGCATTCTCAGTATGCGAAAATAGAATGTTTTATAGTACGTGAATTTTCTAAAATCTAGTATAGTTTAAATGCCAGGATGTTCTACTCATCTAGAATTCGATGCACACTTTCCCACAATGCATTGGAAGAGGTGGGCTGTGAGTGATTGGCCCAAGTTCTCTTCAAGTAGCCAAACAACAAAACTAGGCTACTTAATTGGGAAGATGCCGAATAGCGAAGCTTCTGCGGTGGATTTCTGTTTTCTCACTGAAAAATGTGTATTGTTCTCTTGGCCTTTTTCAGAGCTTTTAAACTAAATACTAAACCATTATAATGTATTATTTGTATACCTGTTTGACATTTTACTGCATTGTTAGGAGCTAGTTACAAAAGCATTTCGCTGCACTCACTATCTGCTAAACTGTGTATGTGACCAACATATTTTGATTTGAACCCAAATTTAATCCACACTTGTCATCTATAGTTTGAAAGGGGGTCAACTCTTACAAGAGCAGCAAGTATACTTTTGGATTCAATAGGTAGCTGTTGGTGTTGTCTTGCAATTTAATTTAAGTGCTATCTTTTACCTAGTAGCCTAGTTTTAAATCACTGCTGTTTGAACTGTCTGATTGATCAGAACTTGTGACTGTCGTTGTGGACTTGGATTAGTTTCAGGCCTGTCGTTGTGGACTTGGATTAGTTTCAGGCCTGTCGTTGTGGACTTGGATTAGTTTCAGGCCTGTCGTTGTGGACTTGGATTAGTTTCAGGCCTGTTTGTGTGACAGTCTTGCTAATTTATGGGCGTGTTGTATTGTGGGGAGTGTTTTCTTCACCTCAGCAATCAGGGCTGGGAGGTGTGTCCTTCACCTCTGATAGGCATTTAGTGCTAGTACTTCAGTCTTCCGTGTTTTTTCAGCGGCCGATGTGTCAAGCAGCGGTGTTGTCGCCGAAAACAAATAATTTCTGCTGAGTTGTTGGAGAAAGGAAAGAGAGAAAGACTATCTCACTTCAGGATCTTACCTCGTTATTTTCTGATGATACCATTGTTGCTCTTTTGTAGCTTTGGCAACTATGTGGTGTGTTTTCTATACCTGTTGGCTCTTCTCCCTGTAGGTTTTACAGACGCTCCCCCCCCCCTTCTAATTTAGCGTACCCTACGAGCAGTCAAATAAGGCTCATCTCAGTTCATCTCAGCCTGTGCTGCCCTTCAGTCCCTAGACTTTTTGGACCTGACGGAGACATGGATCACCCCAGAGAACACTGCTACTCCAGCTGCTCTCTCTTTCATCTGACTACGTTTTCTCTCACAGTCAAAAGAGCATCTGGTTGTCGCAGTGGTGGCACAGATTTTCTCTTTTCACTTTCCCCCTCTCTCACCTGTCCATCCCATCATTTGAATTCCTGGCTGTCACTGTCACTTGTCCACTCAAGCGTAACGTTGTTGTCGTCTATCGCCCACCAGGTGCCCTTGGAGAGTTCCTCAATGAGCTGGACACCTTGATGAGCTCATTTCACGACGATGGCTCACCGCTCATCGTACTTGGTGGCTTTAACCTTCTTGACTTCAATTAATTTCTTTCCACTCCTTTTCTCTATTGACCTCTCCCTTTCCCAGTCCCCTCCCACTCAGAAGGCAGGCAATATGCTTGACCTCATCTTCACTAGAGGCTGTTCTCCTACTAATTTCACTGCAACCCCCCTCCAGGTCTCTGATCACTACTTTGTTTCCTTGTCTCTCCATCTCTCCTCCAACCCTACCCACTCAGCCCTTACCCAGATGGTCATTCACCACTGCAATCTTCACTCTCTGTCCCACTGTCCTCGCTTCCTTCTGCTAATGTCACGCCCTGGCTCTGGGGACTCTTAAAAGTTGAGCCAGGGTGTGTAGTGTCTATGTTGTAGTTTCTATGTTTTTGTTCTAGTTCGTGTTTTCTATGTTGGCCAGGGTGGTTCCCAATCAGAGGCAGCTGAGTCTCGTTGTCTCTGATTGGGACAATACTTAGGCAGCCTGTTGGCACTAGTTAATTGTGGGATCTTGTTCCGTAAGGTTTGTTTTGGTGTATAACCTAGGACTTCACGTATCGTTTGGTTTGTTGTTTTTGTTCGTGTGTACACTTCAATAAAAGTATGTACGCTTACCACGCTGCGCCTTGGTCCGCTGTTTATAACGATCGTGACAGCTAAACCCTCCTCCATCCTGTCTCCTGACGCTGCCTCTTCGACCCTGACGCTGCCTCTTCGACCCTGACGCCGCCAGCCCAACCTTTCCCTCCCACTCCGTGGCTGAGTGACTCACTTCGTGCTAACAGGACAGGGCTGCCTTCGACACTGTGAACCATCAGATCCTCCTCTCCACCCTCTCAGATCTGGGTGTCTCAGGCTAAGGACACTCTTGGATAGCATCCTACCTGGCAGGCCGCTCCTACCAGGTGACGTGGAGAGGATCTGTGTCTGCACCACGTACTTTCACTACTGGGTCCCCCAGGGTTCGGTTCTAGGCCATCTCCCCTCTTCTCTCTAAACACCAAGTCCTCTGTAGCTCAATTGGTAGAGCATGGCGCTTGTAACGCCAGGGTAGTGGGTTCGATCCCTGGGACCACCCATACGTAAAAATGTATGCACACATGACTGTAAGTCGCTTTGGATAAAAGTGTCTGCTAAATGGCATATTATTATTATTATTATATTATTATTATTATTATTATTATTATTATTATTATTATTATTATTATTATTATTATTATCATATCCTCACATGGTCTCTCCTATCATTGCTATGTGGATGACATTCAACTTCTTTCTTCCTTCCCCCCTTCTGACACCAAGGTGGTGAGATGCATCTCTGTGTGCCTGGCAGATATCTCAGCTTGGATCACGGTTGACAACTCCACAGTGTCGTCCTCCCAGAGTGCAAAGAACCTTGGCGTGACCCTGGACAACACCCTGTCTTTCTCTGCAAACATCAAAGAAGTGACTTGCTCCTGTAGGTTAATGCTCTACAACATCCGTAGAGAACAGGAAGCGGCGCAGGGTACGACCCTACCTCACACAGGAAGTAGCGCAGGTCCTAATCCAGGCACTTGTCCTCTCCCGTCTAGACTACTCCAACTCTCTGTTGGCTGGGCTCCCCGCTTGTGCCATCAAACTCTTGCAACTTATCCAGAATGCCGCAGCCTGCCTGGTGTTCAACCTTCCTAAATTCTCCCATGTCAACCCGCTCCTCCGCACAATCCACTGGCTCCCAGTTGAAGCTTGCATTATTTTCAAGATCCTGGTGCACCTCCTTACCTTCAGGCTATGGTCAAACCCTACACCCCAACCTGAGCACTCTGTTCTGCCACCTCTGGTCTCTTGGCCCTCCCACCCCTACAGGAGGTCAGCTCCCACTCAGCCCAGTCCCAGCTCTTCTCTGTTCTGGCACCCCAATGGAGGAACCAGCTTCCCCCTGAAGCTAGGACAGCAGAGTCCCCTATTCCCTCTGCCCCCCCCCCTCAAAATAAATAAAACAACGTATCTTTTCCCGCTAGCACTAACTTTGCTGGTAAATACTTTGTTGAGGGAAAATGTACTTGATACGATTGTGACATGTTGTTGTCTCACCTAGATGAATCCACTAGTTGTAAATCGCTCTGGATTAGAGCGTCTGCTAAATGACTAAAATGTAAAAATGTGATGCATTGGTTTGCTGCATCAGGTAACCGAATGGTTGTTAAGTGTAATCCAATGCACCACCACTAGATGTCTCTAGACCCCCAGTATCTGCTTTCAGAGTGCAGCAGACCCATTGCATAGCTATAGACCTACTAGCAGGTCAACAAATCTGTCATACAGTTTCTGGCCTCACTGCACCAAACAGGATGAGCCAACCATCCCAGCTACCACACGTTTTACAATTAGTCACAAGGCTTAATGTCTGCATAATGAATACTCCTAATTTCTCCAGGTTTTCTTGAATCTCTTTAAGTGTGAGATGTGGTTGTTAGGTGGTTGTTAGGTGGTTGTTATGTGGTTGTTCAGAGGACATGAGAGAGGAAATGCCGTGGCACTGGCTGGCTGGATGGTTGGCAGGCTGGCTGGCTGGTTGGTAGGCTGGTTGGTAGGCTGGTTGGTAGGCTGGCTGGCTGGCTGGCTGGCTGGATGGTTGGCAGGCTGGCTGGCTGGTTGGTAGGCTGGCTGGCTGGTTGGTTGGCAGGCAGGTTGGCAGTCTGGCTGGCTGTGGTACGTTGTAATATAATCCTCCCTGTTGTTCCTCCACTCCTTAGTTCCAGAGGGAACAGAAGACCCTGTCCTGTCTGATATCCAGGGAATCTGTCCTTTACCCCGGGAAAACAGCAGCGAGGTAGACACGGCTCACATGGCAAGCCGTCACCCTGATGGACAGGCGTCATTCGGTGGCGTTATAATCATCTGTTCATTTAGTCTGAGCACAATGAAAATCAGAATGGAAAATGAAGATTTTCTGGAATATAAGCTTTTCCATTATGAATACAATTAACAGATTCTCAGGTTTTCTTGACCATTTCTAATATTATTATACTGTTCTTATTTTGTGCATGAAGCATTATATCCACCAGCAGATTTTTACTGTTGACTGATCCATGCAGCATTATATCCACCAGCAGACTTTTACTGTTGACTGATCCATGCAGCATTATATCCACCAGCAGACTTTTACTGTTGACTGATCCATGCAGCATTATATCCACCAGCAGACTTTTACTGTTGACTGATCCATGCAGCATTATATCCACCAGCAGACTTTTACTGTTGACTGGTCCATGCAGTGGAGGCCTCTGCATTCAGCAGCATAGCAACGAACACTGGGCCATTGTTGTTGGCCTCTCCTTGCTGTGGCATGTCTGTCATTGTTGTAGCAGCCTGTCTCTGTGTGTAAGACACGTGTCTGCCTATTGTGTGGCAATGTGTATCCCAGCCGGTTGTGTAGCAGTGTGTATCCCAGCCGGTTGTGTAGCAGTGTGTGTAGCAGTGTGTGTCCCAGCCGGTTGTGTAGCAGTGTGTGTAGCAGTGTGTGTCCCAGCCGGTTGTGTAGCAGTGTGTGTAGCAGTGTGTGTCCCAGCCGGTTGTGTAGCAGTGTGTGTAGCAGTGTGTGTCCCAGCCGGTTGTGTAGCATCATACAGGTGTTTTGTTCCTCCTCTCTGCATCATGCTCCGGTCTGGGTGGGAATAGAGGCTGAGAGGGGGGCCTTGGTCTGGGTGGGTGGGTATAGAGGCTGAGAGGGGCGGATCGGTCTGGGTGGGTGGGTGGGTGTGTAGTTGAGGGGGAGGATTCAGATTCTAGGGCGTTGTGGTTATAGGCAGGGTTTGGGAGGAGGAGGAAGGAGTGGGGGGTTGAGTTTGGTAGTAGCCCCCTGGGACCCGGGGATGAAATTGAGCGTCTAATTGAAAGGGCACGCACAAGGTGACAATCATATGACTGCTGATGAGATGGGGCTGGTGGAGGCTCGGCAGGGGGCTGTTGGGATGGGGATGGGAGAGGGGAAAATGACGAGAGAGCGAGGGAGGGCTATGATGGGGAGTGGGTGAGGGGGCTCTCCCTCCCCTCCCCTCCCCTCCCCTCCTCTCCCCTCCCTCCCCTCCCCTCCCCTCCCCTCCTCTCCTTCTGCTTTGAAGACACAACAGGATGGAGGCCTCACTGCAACACCCCTCTCTGTCGCTCCAGGACAATCGCATCATAAACAGATGGCAGTCGGCTCGCTCCCTGGGAGGCTATATGATGAAAGTGTGTGTGCGCGCGTATGTTTTTGTGCTGGTATGAACGTTGGGGTAAAGGTATTACAAAGTCAATATATTCTTTACAACTAAAGTCTGAAAGTATAATAAGGTGCCGATCAGGCCCCATTTAAATCCAGGCTAAACGGGTCTAAAACCACCGTGTATAGACGTTTTTTTTTTTTTCAATGATTGATCCATATCCTCATGACTAAGACATATGACAGAGTATAGAATGAGGCCAACAACATTAGATCTGATGCCCTCCAGACCTCTTCTTCCACTAACACCAGAAGGTGTCTCATCAACATGGTGTCTCTCTAGTGGCTCAGACACACAGAGAAATATTAAACTATTCCATCAGCAGCCATGTTTATCTCAGCGGAAAAGAGCTATACACCATTTTCAGAGAGTCTGAATCCCACAGCCTCCAGCCGTCTCCATGGATGGCCCTGTTGACCTTTCACTCTTCACTGTCCCCGAATAACTAACCAGCACACAGACACAGAGGTCTCTCGGCAGCCCAGGGGAATCTGGAACCAGCGTCCTAGTCCTATTCCAGGGGCCTGGAGACGAGGAGAGTCGGGGAACCAGCCCAGTACCACATCTCTCACTCCTCACTGAGAACCAGTCTAGTGATTTTTTGTTTTGTTTTGAAGAGTGGTTTGTGAGGGTATAGATGCTTTACTCACTTTGTTTTGAAGGTCATCCTCAAAGTCGGGGAGAGGAGCTCTGATGGTATAGAAGGAAAACGTTTGTTGATCATCGAAACACAATACGCAGCTAGAAATGAATATTTGGTGTTCATTGAAATACAATACGCAGCTAGAAATGAATATTTGGTGTTCATTGAAATACAATACTCAGCTAGAAATGAATATTTGGTGTTCATTGAAATACAATACGCAGCTAGAAATGAATATTTGGTGTTCATCGAAATACAATACTCAGCTAAAAATTTATATTTGGTGTTCATCGAAATATAATACGCAGCTAGAAATGAATATTTGGTGTTCATTGAAATACAATACGCAGCTAGAAATGAATATTTGGTGTTCATTGAAATACAATACGCAGCTAGAAATGAATATTTGGTGTTCATCGAAATACAATACTCAGCTAAAAATTTATATTTGGTGTTCATCGAAATACAATACTCAGCTATAAATGAACATTTGGTGATCATTGTACCTCTACATATCAATATTAAAGACCATTTTGTTACAGCGAATATTACCTTTTGTGTGGAGTATGTTTCTGATAGGTCTGGTTGATATGGTTGTTGCTCTGTGGAGCCTCTGTTTTCCCAGCAGTCGTTGTGTTGTCTGGGAGGATCTGGGCCAGGGCATCGTATGACGGCAGACTCTGACCATCCTTCTGAGAAAGAAGAAAGAAAAATCACGTTGGTCAATAATCAATAATCAAGAGTGAACTTGAACCATCTAAAGAAAGAAAATAAGTATTCATACCCCTTTTCCATTTGTCATTCATTCAGTGAGGAGAGAGAGAGATGCATTAGCGCCTGGCTGGGTACCAGCCTACAGCACATTGTCTTGGCAGGTTGAGTTAGGAATAGATGTGAGAAAATAAACTGGTAAAAAGGCTCTAAATGCATTTCTGTTTGTGATTTCAAAATTCTGACAAGTGAGCAGTGTAAAATACAAACCTTTAGGATAAGTCAGTTGTAGTGAAGGGAAGGAGGACATAATTTTTTGGGGGGCTGATTTTTTTAAAATTTACAAAATCAAACGTCAGTGGTCGTTGGCCTAAGGCGGTTCTAGTGTTTAATACATATTTTTTCTCACCCAATTACACACAATACCCCATAATGACAAGGTGAAAACATGTTTTTAGAAATGTTTGCAAATTTATTGAAAATGAAATACATAAATATCTCATTTACATAAGTTTTCACACCCCTGAGTCAATACATGAGGCCCTATATACATAGACATGGAATCACTGGCCACTTTAATAATTGAACAATAGTCGCTTTAATTATGTTTACATACTGCTTTACTCATCTCATATGTATATACTGTATTCTATTCTAAAGTACCAGTCAAAAGTTTGGACACACCTACTCATTCAAGGGTTTTTCTTTATTTTTACCATTTTCTACATTGTAGAATAATAGTGAAGACATCAAAACTATAAAATACCACATATGGAATCATGTAGTAACCAAAAAAAGTGTTAAACAAATCAAAATATATTTTAGATTTTAGATTCTTCAAGTAGCCACCCTTTCCCTTGATGACAGCTTTGCACTCTCTTGGCATTCTCTATTTAACTCAAAACTGTAACTACGCCGCTCAGGAACATTCAATGTCATATTGGTAAGCAACTCCAGTGTAGATTTGGCCTTGTGTTTTAGGTTATTGTCCTGCTGAAAGGTGAATTTGTCTCCCCGTGTCTGGTGGAAAGCAGACTGAACCAGGTTTTACTCTCGGATTTTGTCTGTGCTTAGCTCTATCCCGTTTCTTTAAACTCCCTAGTCTTTGCCGATGACAAGCATACCCATAACATGATGCAGCCACCACCACGCTTCAAAATATGAAGAGTGGTACTCAGTGATGTTTTGATGGATTTGCCCCAAACATAACACTTTGTATTCAGGATATAACATTAATCTCTTTGCCACATTTTTTGCAGTTTTACTTTAGTGCGTTATTGCAAACAGGATGCATGTTTTGGAATATTTGTATTCTTTACAGGCTTCCTTCTTTTCACTCTGTCATTTAGATTAGTATTGTGGAGTAACTACGATGATGTTGATCCATCCTCAGTTTTCTCCTATCACAGCCATTAAACTCTGTAACTGGTTTAAAGTCACCATTGGCCTCATGGCGAAATCCCTGAGTGCTTTCCTTCCTCTCCGGGCAACTGAGTTAGGAAGGATACCTGTATCTTTGTAGTGACTGGGCGTATTGATCAAATCAAATCAAATCAAATTGTATTTGTCATACGCGCTGAATACAACAGGTGTAGACATTACAGTGAAAAGCTTACTTACAAACCCTTAACCAACAATGCAGTTTTAAGAAAGAATACCCACCCAAAAATCACAAAACAATACAATATAAAATAATAAGAATAATTAAAGAGCAAATAGCCATTTGATTAGATGTTCAGGAGTCTTGTGGTAGCAGAGAGAACAGTCTATGACTAGGGTGGCTGGAGTCTTTGAAAATGTTTAGGGCCTTCCTCTGACACCGCCTGGTATAGAGGTCCTGGATGGCAGGAAGCTTGGCCGCAGTGATGTACTGGGCCATACGCATTACCCTCTGTAGTGCCTTGCGGTCGGAGGCTGAGCAGTTGCCATACCAGGCGGTGATGCAACCAGTCAGGATGCTCTCGATGGTGCAGCTGTATAACTTTTTGAGGATCTGAGGACCCATGCCAAATCTTTTCAGTCTCCTTAGGGGGAAAAGGCTTTGTCGTGCCCTCTTCACGACTGTCTTGGTGTGCTTGGACCATGATAGTTCGTTGGTGATGTGGACACCAAGGAACTTGAAGCTCTCAACCTGTTCCACTACAGCCCCGTCAATGAGAATGGGGGCGTGCTCAGTCCTCTTTTTTTTCCTGTAGTCCACAATCATCTCCTTTGTCTTGATCACGTTGAGGGAGAGGTTGTTATCCTGGCACCACACGGCCAGGTCTCTGACCTCCTCCCTATAGGCTGTCTCATCGTTGTCGGTGATCAGGCCTACCACTGTTGTGTCATCGGCAAACTTAATGATGGTGTTGGAGTCGTGCCTGGCCATGCAGTCATGGGTGAACAGAGAGTACAGGAGGGGACTGAGCACGCACCCCTGAGGGGCCCCCGTGTTGAGGATCATCGTTGGGGATGTGTTGTTACCTACCCTCACCACCTGGTGGCGGCCCGTCAGGAAGTCCAAGATCCAGTTGCAGAGGGAGGTGTTTAGTCCCAGGATCCTTAGCTTAGTGATGAGCTTTGAGGGCACTATGGTGTTGAACGCCTGAGCTGTAGTCAATGAACAACATTCTCACATAGGTGTTCCTCTTGTCCAGGTGGGAAAGGGCAGTGTGGAAAGCAATAAAGATTGCATCATCTGTGGATCTGTTGGGGCGGTATGCAAATTGGAGTGGGTCTAGGGTTTCTGGGATAATGGTGTTGATGTGAGACATGACCAGCCTTTCAAAGCACTTCATGGCTACAGACGTGAGTGCTACGGGTCGGTAGTCATTTAGGCAGGTTACCTTAGTGTTCTTGGGCACAGGGACTATGGTGGTCTGCTTGAAACATGTTGGTATTACAGACTCAGACAGGGAGAGGTTGAAAATGTCAGTGAAGACTCTTGCCAGTTGGTCAGCGCATGCTCGGAGTACACGTCCTGGTAATCCGTCTGGCCCTGCGGCCTTGTGAATGTTGACCTGTTTGAAGGTCTTACTCACATCGGCTACGGAGAGCGTGATCACACAGTCGTCCGGAACAGCTGATGCTCTCATGCATGTTTCAGTGTTACTTGACTTGAAGCGAACATAGAAGTGATTAGTCTGGTAGGCTTGTGTCACTGGGCAGCTCGCGGCTGTGCTTCCCTTTGTAGTCTGTAATAGTTTTCAAGCCCTGCCACATCCGACGAGCGTCGGAGACAGTGTAGTACGATTCGATCTTAGTCCATAAAACGGCAGCCATCCCCTCCGGCGCCATCTCATCCAAAGTGTAATTAATATCTACCAATAGGTGCCCTTCTTTGTGAGGCATTGGAAAACATCCCTGGTCTTTGTGGTTGAATCTGTGCTTGAAATTCACTGCTCGACTGAGGGACCTTACAGATAATTGTATGTGTGGGGCACAGAGATGAGGTAGTCATTTAAAAATCATGTTAAACACTATTATTGCACACAGAGTGAGTCCATGAAACTTATTATGTGACTTGTTAAGCACATTTTTACTACTGAACTTATTTAGGCTTGCCATAACAAAGGGGTTGAATACTTATTGACTCAAGACATTTCAGCTTTTCATTTTGTTTAACATAATTCCACTTTGACATTATGGGGGTATTGTGTGTAGGCCAGTGACAAAAATCATCTAAATTGAATCCAGGGGTATGAATACTTTCTGAAGGCATCTAAAAACGTGAACGCCTTCACATACTTGGAATAATACAATAGGAAATAATAAATACGAATCCCAAAAGGAAACTGGTTTGTCAATCAGCTCATCAACAATCACACAATAGCAAGTGTTGTCAAAGAATTCAAAATTCTCACAACTCTGAGTATGTTAAAAGGTAGCCAATAGTACATCAGTAAGCCACAGTCCTGTTAAAAGGTAGCCAATAGTACATCAGTAAGCCACAGTCCTGTTAAAAGGTAGCCAATAGTACATCAGTAAGCCACAGTCCTGTTAAAAGGTAGCCAATAGTACATCAGTAAGCCACAGTCCTGTTAAAAGGTAGCCAATAGTACATCAGTAAGCCTAAACAATCAATCCCATGTACAGCCGCAGTCCTGTTAAAAGCATATTTAGGAGGACAAAACGAGCCATTATCACAGAAAGTCATCAGCTCCACTGCAGCGTATAACAACCTCTCGATACAGTACTCACAGTGCTGCAGCACGGCCAGTGACACCTCTTCATCTCATCAGTATAGATGATGTTACATCACTATGGTAAATCCAAGCCACGCTGGTGTGCTAACCAGCTCTTGTTCAAGTATGCAATGCATGTGCCCTCTAATTCACTGTGTACGTACAAGTGCTAGTGGTTACCAGGCTTACGTAAACTCACAGTGGAGATATGAGGTGAGCATTACTATGGCTACTACCTAGCTACTGCCCATCCTTCATAAACAAATACTACCCTGGTGTTGACCTGAAGCTGTCAGTAAACCTTCATAACAGACATAGAGCCCTCCTACCTTGTTCTTCACTGGACCAGGGATACAGCATCACTGATAGAACCTAGCACATCACTGATAGAACCTAGCACATCACTGATAGAACCTAGCACATCACTGATAGAACCTAGCACATCACTGATAGAACCTAGCACATCACTGATAGAACCTAGCACATCACTGATAGAACCTAGCACATCACTGATAGAACCTAGCATCACTGATAGAACCTAGCACATCACTGATAGAACCTAGCACATCACTGATAGAACCTAGCACATCACTGATAGAACCTAGCACATCACTGATAGAACCTAGCACATCACTGATAGAACCTAGCACATCACTGATATAACCTAGCACATCACTTATAGAACCTAGCATCACTGATAGAACCTAGCATCACTGATAGAACCTAGCACATCACTGATAGAACCTAGCACATCACTGATAGAATCTAGCATCACTGACAGAACCTAGCACATCACTGATAGAACCTAGCACATCACTTATAGAACCTAGCACATCACTGATAGAACCTAGCATCACTGATAGAACCTAGCATCACTGATAGAACCTAGCACATCACTGATAGAACCTAGCACATCACTGATAGAACCTAGCACATCACTGATAGAACCTAGCACATCACTGATAGAACCTAGCACATCACTGATAGAACCTAGCACATCACTGATAGAACCTAGCACATCACTGATAGAACCTAGCACATCACTGATAGAACCTAGCACATCACTGATAGAACCTAGCACATCACTGATAGAACCTAGCACATCACTGATATAGACTAACACACTGATAGAACCTAGCACATCACTGATAGAACCTAGCACATCACTGATAGAACCTAGCACATCACTGATAGAACCTAGCACATCACTGATAGAACCTAGCACATCACTGATAGAACCTAGCACATCACTGATAGAACCTAGCACATCACTGATATAGACTAACACACTGATAGAACCTAGCACATCACTGATAGAACCTAGCACATCACTGATAGAACCTAGCACATCACTTATAGAACCTAGCACATCACTGATAGAACCTAGCACATCACTGATAGAACCTAGCACATCACTGATATAGACTAACACACTGATAGAACCTAGCACATCACTGATAGAACCTAGCACATCACTGATAGAACCTAGCACATCACTGATAGAACCTAGCACATCACTGATAGAACCTAGCACATCATTTATAGAACCTAGCACATCACTGATATAGACTAACACACTGATAGAGGTAGAGAAAGCTCTTGTCTCTAGCTACTAGGGAGATCAACCCATTATCCTGTAACCACAACAGAAGCCTCCCATAGCAATGCTTTAGGCCAGTGAGGTCAGCTCCCGGAGCCTGACTGCCAGTCTGGTTCTGCTCTATTGTCAACTTTTGGAACTCAGGCTACAAGCTTTTCTTAACTGAACTGGAAAGGCTAGACAGGAAGACAAATCATATGAACATTTGAGTATATTAATCAATGTATAATCCCCTCTCCCTCTTTCATGACGTGTTGATATTCTGAAAATAAAATAATGCTTTTATGTTTGTGCCTGAAAGCCCCAGGTAAAATCAAGTCTCCAGTCAAAGGGCGACCCCATGCAGCGCACTGAACACTTGGCTGCCTGCCACCATAAGTGGCATGAGGGAGGCTCCAGCCCACCACGGCCCAGAATACTGAATGCTTTGACACCACTGGAACCTTGTCTTATTCTGTCTTCTGTCTTTGTCTCCGGTGGATAGAGTCTGGCTGACTGATGTTGTCTTGGGAACGTGCTGCTGTGTGGCTCCTGTGGATCCCTCAGAGAGTTGTTGTTGTTGCCATCACTACCCACATCACTCTGAGGAATACGCCAGCGACACTCAATCAATCGTGCTAATTTCTCCATCTGTCATATCCTCTACTTTGTAATGCTGTGAATATGAGGCTTGAAAGTATTCGTTTAAATATTTTTGCTAATCTTTCTCTTTATCTAATAATGTGTTCAAAATTTGAATTAGGTCTTCCGTGTTAAAATGTCAATGTTAGACAGTTCTACCAGAGTCACTGGTGTTAGGCGCCATTTCCTCACAGGATTATTCAATATGATCATTCAATCATAAAGTTCTACAGCTGCACCATCGAGAGCATCTTGACTGGCTGAATCACCGCCTGGTATGGCAACTGCTCGGCATCCGACCGCATGGCGCTACAGAGGGTAGTGTGTACGGCCCAGTACATCACTGGGGTCGAGCTTCCTGTGCCATCCAGGACCTCTATACCAGGCGGCGTCAGAGGAAGGCCCTAAAAATTGTCAAAGACTCCAGCCACCCTAGTCATAGACTGTTCTCTCTGCTACCGCACGGCAAGCGGTACCGGAGCGCCAAGTCTAGGTCCAAAAGGCTCCTTAACAGCTTCTACCCCCAAGCCATAAACCTGCTGAACAGCTAATTATGGCTACCCGGATTATTTACAAATCAAATGAAATTTTAATGGTTGCATTCACATATTTATCAGATCATATTGTGGGTGTAGCAAAATGAGTGTGTTCCTAGCTCCAACAGTGCAGTAATATCTAACAATACACACAAATCTAAAAGTAAAATAATAGAACTAAGAAATATAGAAATATTAGGACGAACAATGTCGGAGTCCGGAGTATAAATCATAATAAATAAATAATAAAAATAAATAAATATATATATATATATATAAATAGGTTTTTAGACATTTTTGCTAATTTATTAAAAACAAAAAAACTGAAATATGACATTTACATAAGTATTCAGACCCTTTACTCAGTACTTTGTTGAAGCACCTTTGGCAGCGATTACAGCCTTGAGTCTTCTTGGGTATGACGCTACAAGCTTGGCACACCTGTATTTGGGGAGTTTCTCCCATTCTTCTTGGCATTCAGGCCAAAGAGTTCAATCTGGGTTTCATCAGACCAGAGTTCTTATTTTTATGGTCTGAGAGTCCTTTAGGTGCCTTTTGGCAAACTCAAGCAAGCTGTCATGTGCTTTTTACTGAAAAATGGCTTCCGTCTGGCCACTCTACCATAACGGCCTGATTGGTGGAGTGCTGCAGAGATTGTTGTCCGTCTGGAAGGTTCTCCCATCTCCACAGAGGAACTCTGGAGCAATGTCAGAATGACCATTGGGTTCTTGGTCAACTCCCTGACCAAGGACCCTTCTCCCCCGATTGCTCAGTTTGGACGGGTGGCCTGCTCTAGGAAGAGTCTTGGTGGTTCCAAACTTCTCCCATTTAAGAATGATGGAAGCCACTGTGTTCTTGGGGACCATCAATGTTGCAGACATTTTTTGGTACCCTTCCCCAGATCTGTTCCTCGACACAATCCTGTCTCGGAGCTCTACGGACAATTCCTTCGATCTCATGGCTTGGTTTTTGCTCTGACATCCACTGTCAACTGTGGGACCTTATATAGACAGGTGTGTGCCTTTCCAAATCATGTCCAATCAATTGAATTTACCACAGGTGGACTCCAATCAAGTTGTAGAAACATCTCAAGGATGATCAATGGAAACAGGATGCACCTGAGCTCAATTTTGAGTCTCATAGCAAAGGGTCTGAATACTTATGTAAATAAGGTATTTCTGTTTTTTATTTTTTATACATTTGCAAACATTTCTTAAAACCTGTTTTCGCTTTGTCATTATGGGGTGTTGTGTGTAGATTGATGAGAACATTTTATTTAATCCATTTTATAATAAGGCTGTACCGTAACAAAAGAGAGAGATTTCTCTGAAATGACTTCTGCATATTAAACTAAACATCTGAATGAATCTTTATATCCCAGTGAGGAGATAGAAATAGCAACACATTAAGAACAATGTTCATTCTTGATTGCTCTACATTGTAGTAAGCCAGAAAAGCTCTTAGTTCCTGCATTATCTAGCTTAGCTAGTTTGCAAGAAATGGCTGGGCCCAGTTTGGCCCTTTGGCATGGACTGTCATGGCAACACAGCTGGCCGACTGTCATGGCAACACAGCTGGCCGACTGTCATGGCAACACAGCTGGCCCTCTGCCCACCTCAACACTTGACCATTACATGGTACTCTGTGAAAAAGCAGCTCCATTTGGAAGAGCGAAACCAACCAAAACCAGCTAGAGACTGATTTATTATTTCCCACTTTGATAACACAGCTACTACTTACAGCCCTGCATGTTTTAATGTCTTGTCTTGTCTTAATATGCATTTATTCGAACATTTTGTCTGTAAATGAATCTCCCATGTGAGGCTTTACATAAAAATGGAGCAGTAGAGTATTAGAAATAAAATAAATATTTTCTTAAACCAACTACTTTAATTTAAAATGAATAATTCACTGATCCTCACAGCTATGTGCTCTGCTGAGAGAGTGGGAAGGAGACAAAAACTCATACACAAAGAGAGAGGGGGAGGGGAGACAGAGAGGGAGGGAGAGACAGAGAGGGAGGGAGAGACAGAGAGGAGGAGGAGAGACAGAGAGGGAGGGAGAGACATAGAGGGAGGGAGGGAGGGAGAGAGGGAGAGACAGAGAGGGAGGGAGAGACAGAGAGGGGAGGGAGAGACAGAGGGGGGAGGGAGAGACAGAGAGGAGAAGAGAGACAGAGAGGGAGGGAGAGACAGAGAGGGGGAGGAGAGACAGAGAGGGGGAGGGAGAGACAGAGAGGGGGAGGAGAGACAGAGAGGGGGAGGAGAGACAGAGAGGGAGAGGAGAGACAGAGAGGGGGAGGGAGAGACAGAGAGGGGGAGGAGAGACAGAGAGGGGGAGGAGAGACAGAGAGGGGGAGGGAGAGACAGAGAGGAGAGGAGAGACAGAGAGGGGGAGGAGAGACAGAGAGGGGGAGGAGAGACAGAGAGGAGGAGGAGAGACAGAGAGGGGGAGGAGAGACATAGAGGGGGAGGAGAGACAGAGAGGGGGGAGGAGACAGAGAGGGGGAGGAGAGACAGAGAGGGGGAGGGAGAGACAGAGAGGGGGAGGAGAGACAGAGAGGGAGGGAGAGACAGAGAGGGAGGGAGAGACATGGAGGGGGAGGAGAGGGGGAGAGGGGGAGGAGAGACAGAGAGGGGGAGGGAGAGACAGAGAGGGGGAGGAAGAGAGAGAGGAGGAGGAGAGACAGAGAGGAGAAGAGAGAGAGAGAGAGGGGGAAGAGAGACAGAGAGGGGGGAGGGAGAGACAGAGAGGAGAAGAGAGACAGAGAGGGAGGGAGAGACAGAGAGGGGGAGGAGAGACAGAGAGGGGGAGGGAGAGACAGAGAGGGGGAGGGAGAGACAGAGAGGGGGAGGAGAGACAGAGAGGGAGAGGAGAGACAGAGAGGGGGAGGGAGAGACAGAGAGGGGGAGGCGAGACAGAGAGGGGGAGGAGAGACAGAGAGGGGGAGGGAGAGACAGAGAGGAGAGGAGAGACAGAGAGGGGGAGGAGAGACAGAGAGGGGGGAGGAGAGACAGAGAGGAGGAGGAGAGACAGAGAGGGGGAGGAGAGACATAGAGGGGGAGGAGAGACAGAGAGGGGGGAGGAGACAGAGAGGGGGAGGAGAGACAGAGAGGGGGAGGGAGAGACAGAGAGGGGGAGGAGAGACAGAGAGGGAGGGAGAGACAGAGAGGGAGGGAGAGACATGGAGGGGGAGGAGAGGGGGAGAGGGGGAGGAGAGACAGAGAGGGGGAGGGAGAGACAGAGAGGGGGAGGAAGAGAGAGAGGAGGAGGAGAGGACAGAGAGGAGGAGAGAGAGAGAGAGAGGGGGAGGAGAGACAGAGAGGGGGAGGAAAGACAGAGAGGAGGAGGAGAGACAGAGAGGAGGAGGAGAGAGAGAAAGGGGGAGGGAGAGACAGAGAGGGAGGGAGAGACAGAGAGGGAGGGAGAGACATAGAGGGGGAGGAGAGGGGGAGAGGGGGAGGAGAGACAGAGAGGAGAGGAGAGACAGAGAGGGGGAGGGAGAGACAGAGAGGAGAGGAGAGACAGAGAGGGGGAGGGAGAGAGAGAGGAGGAGGAGAGACAGAGAGGAGGAGAGACAGAGGGGGAGGGAGGGAGGGAGAGACAGAGAGGGAGGGAGGGAGGGGGAGGGAGAGACAGAAAGGGGGAGGGAGAGACAGAAAGGGGGAGGGAGAGACAGAGGGGGAGGGAGAGACAGAGAGGGGGAGGGAGAGACAGAGAGGGAGGGAGGGAGGGAGGGAGGGGGGATACAGAGAGGGAGGGAGAGACAGAGAGGGAGGCAGGGACAGAGAGGGGGAGGAGAGACAGAGAGGGAGGGAGGGAGAGACAGGAAGGGGGAGGAGAGACAGAGAGAGAGGGAGGGAGGGAGAGACAGAGAGGGAGGGTGAGACAGATAGGGAGGGAGGGAGGGGGGATACAGAGAGGGAGGGAGAGACAGAGAGGGAGGGAGGGACAGAGAGGGGGAGGAGAGACAGAGAGGGAGGGAGGGAGGGAGAGACAGAGAGGGGAGGGAGAGATAGAGGGGGAGGAGAGACAGAGAGGGGGAGGAGAGACAGAGAGGGGAGGAGAGACAGAGAGGGAGGGAGGAGGGAGAGACAGGAAGGGGAGGAGAGACAGAGAGGGAGGAAGGGAGGGAGACGGGGAGGGAGAGACAGGGAGGGAGGAAGAGGAGAGAGAGAGAAGGAGGGAGGGAGGGAGACGGGGAGGGAGAGACAGAGAGCTAACAGATCAACCTAATGCCACATTAGAATGTATGGGGATGTCCTACATCTGTATAAAACACTCACAACTGAATTAATGATATCATAATGATATGTCTGTCCCCATGTGTGTCTAGAATGAGAATGATCTTCTCCTGATAATCACCCCAGAGTTAGTCTGTTTTAGTCGGAGTTAGGAGGGGAATAAAATATCATGGTATGCTTCCCATGTTGCCGGTCCTCATTCACACCAGCTCATATTCATTAGGGCACACGGTAGCAGAAGGTGATCAACAGAAAACGAAAATGTATGTCTCTTATCGGACAAGTTCAGGTAGTCTCTACCTGTTTCAGTCTGTTTTCTTTTATTTAGTAAATGTAAAGACAACATTAAATTAAGAATAGTCTGATGGGTGACAATATTAGTCTGTCACTTGTGAATTATACATTATCCACTTGTAAATGATGCCCAGCATGTGCAGTAAGGCGAGAAACAGCGCATGCCTTTTTTTTGGCTACTTTTTCAAATCAGAGTCGCACACCTCATGTAGCCTAGCGTAGCCTCATGTAGCCTAGTGTAGCCTAGCGTAGCCTCATGTAGCCTAGCATAGCCTAGCGTAGCCTAGCCCATAGGCCAAATCAGAGTCGCCCACCTCATGTAGCCTAGCCCATAGGCCAAATCATAGTCCCCCACCTCATGTAACCTAGCCCATAGGCCAAATCAGAGTCGCCCACCTCATGTAGCCTAGCCCATAAGCCTATATGTTTTGATAAGGTTTGTATCATAAATGAAGTGCCCAAATAACTTAACATGAAGCACATTAATCCGCTTTACAACCGGTGTAGAGCCTAACTGGCATACATAGGCGGCATGTGAGTTTCAAGTTTGGGGAAGATAATTTTCATCATAAAAATTAACCTTTATAATAAAGCATTACATGCATAATTGCATTTGCAGACTTATGTAAGATAGCCTTCTATTCATAATGTGATGAGTAGATTGGATAGTCATAATTTAGGCTAATCATATAACTCAATCACTGTTCGCAAAAATGGACCGTTCAATGCATGGCTGAGTGCGTATATCATAGAGTTAAATAAACTACACTTTATATATATATATATATATATATATATATATATATATACACACACACACTACCGGTCAAATGTTTTAGAACACCTACTCATTCAAGGTTTTTTCTTTATTTTTACTATTTTCTACATTGCATAATAATAGTGAAGACATCAAAACTATGAAATAACACATATGGAATCATGTATTAACCAAAAAAGTGTTAAACAAATCAAAATATATTTTATATTTGAGATTCTTCAAAGTAGCCACCCTTTGCCTTGATGACAGCTTTGCACACTCTTGGCGTTCTCTCAACCAGCTTCATTAGGTATTCACCTGAAATGCATTAAAAGGTGTACCTTCTTAAAAGTTAATTTGTGGAATTTCTTCCTTCTTAATGCGTTTGAGCCAATCAGTTGTGTTGTGACAAGGTGGGAGGGGGGGGGGGGGGGGGGGTATACAGAAGATACCCCTATTTGGTAAAAGACCAAGTCCATATTATGGCAAGAACAGCTCAAATAAGCAAAGAGAAACGACAGTCCATCATTACTTTAAGACATGAAAGTCAGTCAATACGGAACATTTCAAGATCTTTGAAAGTGCAGTCGCAAAAACCATAAAGTGCTATGATGAAACTGTCTCTCATGAGGACCTCCACAGAAATGGAAGACCCAGAGTTACCTCTGCTGCAGAGGATAAGTTCATTAGAGTTATCAACCTCAGAAATTGCAGGACACTAATAATAAGAAGAGACTGGCTTGGGCCAAGAAACACCAGTGGAAATGTGTCCTCCAAATTGGAGATTTTTGGTTCCAACAACCGTGGCTTTGTGAGACGCGGTGTGGGTGAACGGATGATCTCTGCATGTGTGGTTCCCACCGTAAAGCATGGAGGAGGAGGTGTTATGGTGTGGGGGTGCTTTGCTGGTGACAATGTCTGTGATTTATTTAGAATTCAAGGCACACTTAACCAGCATGGCTACCACATAATTCTGCAGCGATACGTCATCCCATCTGGTTTGGGCTTAGTGGGACAATCATTTGTTTTTCAACAGGACAATGACCCAACACACCTCCAGGCTGTGTAAGGGCTATTTTACCAAGAAGGAGAGTGATGGAGTGCTGCATCAGATGACCTGGCATCCACAATCCCCCGACCTCAACCAATTTGAGATGGTTTGGGATGAGTCGGACCGCAGAGTGAAGGAAAAGCAGCCAACAAGTGCTCAGCATATGTGGGAACTCTTTCAAGACTGTTGGAAAAACATTCCAGGTGAAGCTGGTTGAGAGAATGCCAAGAGTGCACAAAGCTGTCATCAAGGCAAAGGGTGGCTATTTGAAGAATCTAAAATCTAAAATATATTTTGATTTGTTTAACACTTTTTTGGTTACTACATGATTCCATATGTGTTATTTCATAGTATTGATGTCTTCACTATTATTCTACAATGTAGAAAATAGTAAAAATAAAGAAAAACCCTTGAATGTGTAGGGGTTCTAAAACTTTTGACCGGTAGTATATATATATATATATATATATATATATATATATATATATATATATATGACTGGCGACATTAGCAGAACCTTTTTTAAAAGGTCAAATTAAAGGTGAGCCTACTCTGCTGAGCAACAAAAAAGACATTGTCCATATAATAGACCAATGAGAAGAGGAGACACTAATATGATGTTGTCCATATAATAGACCAATGAGAAGAGGAGACACTAATATGATATGATGTTGTCCATATAATAGACCTATGAGAAGAGGAGACACTAATATGATGTTGTCCATATAATAGACCTATGAGAAGAGGAGACACTAATATGATGTTGTCCATATAATAGACCAATGAGAAGAGGAGACACTAATATGAAGTTGTCCATATAATAGACCAATGAGAAGAGGAGACACTAATATGATGTTGTCCATATAATAGACCTATGAGAAGAGGAGACACTAATATGATGTTGTCCATATAATAGACCTATGAGAAGAGGAGACACTAATATAATATGATGTTGTCCATATAATAGACCAATGAGAAGGGGAGACACTAATATGATGTTGTCCATATAATAGACCAATGAGAAGAGGAGACACTAATATGATATGATGTTGTCCATATAATAGACCAATGAGAAGAGGAGACACTAATATGATGTTGTCCATATAATAGACCTATGAGAAGAGGAGACACTAATATGATATGATGTTGTCCATATAATAGACCTATGAGAAGAGGAGACACTAATATGATGTTGTCCATATAATAGACCAATGAGAAGAGGAGACACTAATATGATGTTGTCCATATAATAGACCTATGAGAAGAGGAGACACTAATATGATGTTGTCCATATAATAGACCTATGAGAAGAGGAGACACTAATATAATATGATGTTGTCCATATAATAGACCAATGAGAAGGGGAGACACTAATATGATGTTGTCCATATAATAGACCAATGAGAAGAGGAGACACTAATATGAAGTTGTCCATATAATAGACCAATGAGAAGAGGAGACACTAATATGATGTTGTCCATATAATAGACCTATGAGAAGAGGAGACACTAATATGATGTTGTCCATATAATAGACCTATGAGAAGAGGAGACACTAATATAATATGATGTTGTCCATATAATAGACCAATGAGAAGAGGAGACACTAATATGATATGATGTTGTCCATATAATAGACCAATGAGAAGGGGAGACACTAATATGATGTTGTCCATATAATAGACCAATGAGAAGAGGAGACACTAATATGATATGATGTTGTCCATATAATAGACCAATGAGAAGAGGAGACACTAATATGATGTTGTCCATATAATAGACCTATGAGAAGAGGAGACACTAATATGATATGATGTTGTCCATATAATAGACCTATGAGAAGAGGAGACACTAATATGATGTTGTCCATATAATAGACCTATGAGAAGAGGAGACACTAATATGATGTTGTCCATATAATAGACCTATGAGAAGAGGAGACACTAATATGATATGATGTTGTCCATATAATAGACCTATGAGAAGAGGAGACACTAATATGATATGATGTTGTCCATATAATAGACCTATGAGGAGAGGAGACACTAATATGATATGATGTTGTCCATATAATAGACCTATGAGAAGAGGAGACACTAATATGATATGATGTTGTCCATATAATAGACCTATGAGAAGAGGAGACACTAATATAATATGATGTTGTCCATATAATAGACCAATGAGAAGAGGAGACACTAATATGATATGATGTTGTCCATATAATAGACCAATGAGAAGAGGAGACACTAATATGATGTTGTCCATATAATAGACCTATGAGAAGAGGAGACACTAATATGATGTTGTCCATATAATAGACCTATGAGAAGAGGAGACACTAATATGATGTTGTCCATATAATAGACCTATGAGAAGAGAAGACACTAATATGAAGTTGTCCATATAATAGACCTATGAGAAGAGGAGACACTAATATGATGTTGTCCATATAATAGACCAATGAGAAGAGGAGACACTAATATGATGTTGTCCATATAATAGACCTATGAGAAGAGAAGACACTAATATGATGTTGTCCATATAATAGACCTATGAGAAGAGGAGACACTAATATGATATGATGTTGTCCATATAATAGACCTATGAGGAGAGGAGACACTAATATGATATGATGTTGTCCATATAATAGACCTATGAGAAGAGGAGACACTAATATGATGTTGTCCATATAATAGACCTATGAGAAGAGGAGACACTAATATGATGTTGTCCATATAATAGACCAATGAGAAGAGGAGACACTAATATGATATGATGTTGTCCATATAATAGACCTATGAGAAGAGGAGACACTAATATGATGTTGTCCATATAATAGACCAATGAGAAGAGGAGACACTAATATGATGTTGTCCATATAATAGACCAATGAGAAGAGGAGACACTAATATGATGTTGTCCATATAATAGACCTATGAGGAGAGGAGACACTAATATGATATGATGTTGTCCATATAATAGACCTATGAGAAGAGGAGACACTAATATGATATGATGTTGTCCATATAATAGACCTATGAGAAGAGGAGACACTAATATGATGTGATGTTGTCCATATAATAGACCAATGAGAAGAGGAGACACTAATATGATATGATGTTGTCCATATAATAGACCTATGAGAAGAGGAGACACTAATATGATGTTGTCCATATAATAGACCTATGAGAAGGGGAGACACTAATATGATGTTGTCCATATAATAGACCTATGAGAAGAGGAGACACTAATATGATATGATGTTGTCCATATAATAGACCTATGAGAAGAGGAGACACTAATATGATGTTGTCCATATAATAGACCAATGAGAAGAGGAGACACTAATATGATGTGATGTTGTCCATATAATAGACCTATGAGAAGAGGAGACACTAATATGATGTTGTCCATATAATAGACCAATGAGAAGAGGAGACACTAATATGAAGTTGTCCATATAATAGACCAATGAGAAGAGGAGACACTAATATGATGTTGTCCATATAATAGACCTATGAGAAGAGGAGACACTAATATGATGTTGTCCATATAATAGACCTATGAGAAGAGGAGACACTAATATGATGTTGTCCATATAATAGACCAATGAGAAGAGGAGACACTAATATGATGTTGTCCATATAATAGACCTATGAGAAGGGGAGACACTAATATGATGTTGTCCATATAATAGACCTATGAGAAGAGGAGACACTAATATGATGTTGTCCATATAATAGACCAATGAGAAGAGGAGACACTAATATGATGTTGTCCATATAATAGACCTATGAGAAGAGGAGACACTAATATGATGTGATGTTGTCCATATAATAGACCTATGAGAAGAGGAGACACTAATATGATGTTGTCCATATAATAGACCAATGAGAAGAGGAGACACTAATATGATGTTGTCCATATAATAGACCAATGAGAAGAGGAGACACTAATATGATGTTGTCCATATAATAGACCAATGAGAAGAGGAGACACTAATATGATGTTGTCCATATAATAGACCTATGAGAAGAGGAGACACTAATATGATGTTGTCCATATAATAGACCTATGAGAAGAGGAGACACTAATATGATGTTGTCCATATAATAGACCTATGAGAAGAGGAGACACTAATATGATGTTGTCCATATAATAGACCAATGAGAAGAGGAGACACTAATATGATGTTGTCCATATAATAGACCAATGAGAAGAGGAGACACTAATATGATGTTGTCCATATAATAGACCTATGAGAAGAGGAGACACTAATATGATGTTGTCCATATAATAGACCTATGAGAAGAGGAGACACTAATATGATATGATGTTGTCCATATAATAGACCTATGAGAAGAGGAGACACTAATATGATGTTGTCCATATAATAGACCAATGAGAAGAGGAGACACTAATATGATGTTGTCCATATAATAGACCTATGAGAAGAGGAGACACTAATATGATATGATGTTGTCCATATAATAGACCTATGAGAAGAGGAGACACTAATATGATGTTGTCCATATAATAGACCTATGAGAAGAGGAGACACTAATATGATATGATGTTGTCCATATAATAGACCTATGAGAAGAGGAGACACTAATATGATATGATGTTGTCCATATAATAGACCTATGAGAAGAGGAGACACTAATATGATGTTGTCCATATAATAGACCTATGAGAAGGGGAGACACTAATATGATGTGATGTTGTCCATATAATAGACCTATGAAAAGAGGAGACACTAATATGATATGATGTTGTCCATATAATAGACCTATGAGAAGGGGAGACACTAACATGATGTTGTCCATATAATAGACCTATGAGAAGAGGAGACACTAATATAATATGATGTTGTCCATATAATAGACCAATGAGAAGAGGAGACACTAATATGATGTGATGTTGTCCATATAATAGACCTATGAGAAGAGGAGACACTAATATGATGTTGTCCATATAATAGACCTATGAGAAGAGGAGACACTAATATGATGTTGTCCATATAATAGACCTATGAGGAGAGGAGACACTAATATGATGTTGTCCATATAATAGACCAATGAGAAGAGGAGACACTAATATGATGTTGTCCATATAATAGACCTATGAGAAGAGGAGACACTAATATGATATGATGTTGTCCATATAATAGACCTATGAGAAGAGGAGACACTAATATGATGTTGTCCATATAATAGACCTATGAGAAGGGGAGACACTAATATGATGTTGTCCATATAATAGACCTATGAGAAGAGGAGACACTAATATGATGTTGTCCATATAATAGACCTATGAGAAGAGGAGACACTAATATGATATGATGTTGTCCATATTGTTAGAGCCGATTTGGGCATATTTTGTATAAAAGACTGAACATACTGAGCTCCATGTACATTTGTGTAAATATATTAAATATTAATGTATACGATGAAATATTAGGTACGTACCTTTATGATTTATTTACCGGATTGAGATATATTCATTTGTTATTAGTGTAACTCAGTTTTTGGCCCCCCCTCTTGCCCATTCATTGTACTGTGTTAATTGTGTTAGTATAAAGGCAGGAAGTTGGGCCTTCGGGGGGGGGGAGTCCTTGCTAGATGCGGGAGCGGTATAGTTTTTTGACCATATAGACATACAGAAATACAGACAGACAGGTCATATTATATTATGTATTTGCATTTCAAGTAATCTCTGCTTTAAGTTGATTGGAGAATACCTTTTTGTTAGATAAGAAGAATAAACATTTTTTGTTGCACTATATCCCTGGATCTCATTGAATGTTTGGCTGTTTGGAAACGTTGAGTGTGGACTGTATGCGTCCGAAACAACCCCGCTTCAGGCTAGGGCAGTGGCTATGGTAAAGAGGAAAGGAAGCCACTACAGTCAAGTCAAAAAACTCCGGTGAAGGATTACTACCGGAAGGAAATCTCCGGTTCGGACACACGCTGGATTTTGTTCTATTTGTAATTGCATTCGGACCATAAGGACAGCTCGCTTGGAAGGACTTGAACTCCTAGATTTCGCCAGCCGTGAGTAACCACTGCGAATGAATGAGCTGCCCTGTTCAAGGCGATCGTTTGATCATGCATATTATGGAAGCGCAAATGTGCTTATAATTGGAATGTTTGATAAACTTGGGAATGGAATTCAAAATACAGCGCTGTGAAAACAATTAAGAAGTTTAAGTTTGGGAAACACAGATCCTATGCACAATGTAGCCTAATCATATATCTAATATTTGGCCTAACGTGGAAATGCAATCCATCAACGCAACGAATGCAACTTAAGGATCTAAAGATACTGCGTGTTAAAACTTCATTAAAGGGACAAAACCTCAACGGGATGAAATGTTTAAAACGCATCTAAAATGCCAAACTTGCACATGTGCAATTCAAAATGGGTCAATATGCTGAAATGGATGACTGTGTTTTTAAAGATTAAAGGAGGTCTAAAGGGGCATTACGTTTAACAATCAAACCAACAACCGTGTCATTGTAAATTGAGTGAACTAAAAGTGAATGATGGAGGAGGAAATCCCAAATAAGACTCCACTGGAGAGGGCAGAGGAGCATCTAAATTCACTCTATGCAGCCCGGAGAGGCAAACTTGGAGTGTGTACACGCAAAATGAATGAAATAAAAGTCCTTCTTGTTGATGGAGGAAACATTGCAACTGTGAATGAGAGTCTTGAAGCATTTGATGCTGTGCTCAATGACTTTAAGAAGGCTCATGAATCTGTGCTAGAGCTGGTCACAGAGGAGGAACAGGAACAGGAGAGCATTAACTATTATCAACCAAGAATGAGAACTTATGAACATTTCCTGAAAGAGGTGGAAATATGGAAAAAGGCTGAAGTTGAGCCACAAACGCTCATTGAACCACATGACAGCATTTCCAATGTGTCAAAAATATCAAGTAAAACTAAGTATTCTAAGACTGCTTCCTCAGTGTCCTCTGAACGCCTTAAAGCCGAGGCAGAGCGAGCAGCTCTACTAGCTCGCCAAGCATCATTACAAGACAAGCATGCATTGGAACTGGAGAAAGCTCAACTGAATGTTAGGATGGAAAAAATGGCACTGGAAACGGACATAGCAGCATATAATGCCAAACTGAAGGTCCTGGAGAGTACCGAGTCAACTTCTCAATCCCATTCTGTGGCAGCCCATTTACTAAGCCAAGAAGATGGAATGAACTCTTATTTTGAGAAACAGGAACCAGAGGTCTATGTGGAACCTGAACCATCACCTGTTGAGTTTGCTGCATTAGGTGCAGTTCCAAAGACCCCACTACAAAGAGTTTTACAACAACCGACCACAAAGCCATCAAACCCTATTCCGAAAACAGTCGTAAACCACACTCTTCAGCAGCCAACAGCAAGGTCTAGCAATCGACACAGAATCAACACTGCGGGTATCAGCCATAATACCAGCCATGATAACCTCTCTACTGTCATGCAAAGGCAGAATGAAATTGCTGACCTCCTTGTACTACAGCACAAACAAGCCACACTCCCTGTTAGGGAAATACCTATGTTTGACGGTGATCCTCTAAACTTTAGGCCATTCATGCGTGCATTTGAGCATGGTATAGAAGATAAGACAAGCAGTCACCAGGATAGTCTCTATTACCTGGAACAATACACCTCTGGTCAGCCCAAGGATCTGGTCCGTAGTTGTCTGCATATGGAAGCCAGAAGAGGCTATGCAGTAGCTAAGAGGTTGTTAAAGGAACACTTTGGCAATGAAATCAAAGTCACCACTGCTTACATGGAAAAGGCTTGGAACTGGACAAACATCAAACCCGATGATGGAAAGGGACTGGGTGGTTATGCACTCTATCTAAGAGGTTGCTGTAACGCTATGCAAGACCTACAGAACATGGAAGAGCTTAATCTTCCCTCCAACATAAAGCTGATCATGTCAAAACTTCCCTACAAACTAAGGGAAAAATGGAGGTCTATGGCATGTGATATTTTAGAGAGAAGTCACCTGAGGGCCCAGTTCAGTGACCTGGTAACGTTCATGGAAAAACAGGCCAAAATACTGCAGGATCCGTTGTATGGAGATATTCAAGATCCCCTGTACAACAAAAGGTTTTTAAAACCCCAAACAGAAGCTGACTTTAAACAGCAGTTCAAGTCCAAGAGTAGGGGAAGCAGCTTTGCCACTACAGTAGCTGTAGTGGCAGATTGTGACTCTGAAAAACCTTTAAAAGAACAAACATTCAAAGTAAAGAGACCAGGCACCTACCCTTCTGATGCTCCCAGTATCTCATGTATATTTTGTGCTGGTGCGCATTTATTGGTCGACTGCCAACAGGTGAAGGCACAGCCACATGAATTCAAGGTTGAGTTTCTGAGATCAAAAGGCCTTTGTTTTGGCTGTTTGATGAGAGGACACTTAAGCAGAGAATGTAAAAGAAGGATGACCTGTCAGAGCTGTCAAAGAAAGCACCCCACTATCCTGCACATTGAAGGAAGAGAGAGATTTAGATCTCAAAAGGCAGATATGAGTGGTGTAGCAGTAAAGCGGGAGGAGACTGTCAGCAGTGCTCTTGTTTCACTGGAAGCTGGTGAAGATACCGGGGCCGGTACAGATTGTGCACTTGCAATTGTGCCAGTTCAAGTAAAGGTGGCAAATGGAAGCAAGTCTGTGTTAACCTATGCGTTTCTCGATTCTGGTAGCTCAGCAACATTTTGTACGGAGAGACTCATGAGGCAGTTGCAAGCTAAAGGCAGTGCGACTGAAATTCTGCTACGCACAATGGGGCAGGAGAGTCCTACCAAGAGCTTTGAGATATCTGGATTAGAGATTGGCAATGTGGAAGGCGACACATTTCTTGCATTACCAAAGGTCTACACCCAACATAAGATCCCAGTGACAAGAGAGAACATTCCCACTCAGAAAGAGCTCAAAAGGTGGCCATACCTGAAAGAGGTTCAGTTGAAGGAGATTGATGCTGACGTCGAACTTCTGATTGGCGTAAATGCTCCAAAGGCAATGGAACCCTGGCAAATCATAAATAGCCAAGGCAACGGACCGTATGCAGTGAAAACCCTCTTTGGATGGGTGATGAATGGTCCTCTCAACAGTTGTACCATGGCAGAAGAATCCGGGCGTCCTACGGTGATGGCCAATCGTATCTCAATGGCCGACCTGGGGGTTCTTCTTGTAAATCAGTACAACCATGACTTCCCTGAGAGAGAGTATGAAGAGAAAAGTGAGATGTCAGCTGAGGATCGTAGGTTTATGGAGATAGTATCAAGCTCCATAACCCTCAAAGACCATCACTACTACTTACCGTTGCCCTTTCGCAACAAAGATGTAGTCCTGCCAAACAACCGTGACATGGCAAAGCAGCGGGCTCTAAATATTATCAGGAAGTTCAAGAAGGACAAAGGTTACGCTGCAGAGTACAAAGGCTTCATGGAAGAGATGATAACAAAAGGTTACGCCGAGAAGGTACCACAAGAACAGCTCCTCAGAGAGAAAGGCAAGGTATGGTACATACCACACCATGGCGTTCACCATAAGCGCAAAGGAACGATACGAGTGGTGTTTGACTGTTCATCATCCTATAAAGGTACATCTCTTAACAGTGAACTCCTTCAAGGCCCTGACCTGGCAAACACGCTTATAGGAGTCTTGCTAAGATTTCGGCAAGAGCACATTGCCATGATGGCAGACATCGAAGGAATGTTCCATCAAGTACGTGTCCATGAAGATGACTTAGACTTCCTGCGATTCCTATGGTGGCCGGATGGTGATACTAACAAAAGATTGGAGGAGTACAGAATGACAGTACATCTTTTCGGTGCTATATCCTCTCCAAATTGTGCAAACTTTGCACTGCGAAAGACTGCAGAAGACAACTGTGAGGGGTACGATGAAGAGGTGATTCAAACAGTCAAGTCCAACTTCTATGTTGATGACTGCCTCAAGTCAGTGGCCACAGAAGAACAAGCCATAGCTCTCACAAGAAACCTCAGGGATGTGTGCTCTCAAGGTGGGTTCAAATTGACCAAGTGGGTCAGCAACAGCCGCACTGTACTAGCTTCTATCCCTGATGAACACAAAGCCAAGCAGATAAAAGAACTGGACCTGGACAGAGAAAAGCTGCCTGTTGAAAGAGCACTTGGAATCCGATGGAACATCGAAAGGGATGTGTTTACCTTCCAGGTCACTGTCAAGAACAGACCCCTTACAAGAAGAGGTATTCTCTCAACTGTCAGCTCTATTTATGATCCATTAGGTTTCCTCGCCCCATTCGTATTAAAGGCAAAGCAAATTCTTCAAGTGCTCTGCAAGCTAAAGTGTGGATGGGACGAAGTCATCCCTGAAGAACACTCTATTTCATGGAAGAGATGGCTCTCAGAGCTGGACCAGCTCTCCAGATTCCAGATCAACAGGTGTATGATGCCGGAGAACTTTGGTCAAATCAAGACCGCACAGCTGCATCATTTCGGTGATGCAAGTGAACAAGGTTATGGCACGGCAAGCTACCTTAGGTTCACAAACGTTATGGAAAAGGTCCACATCGCATTCATACTGGGGAAATCAAGGGTGACTCCACTCAAGCAGATGACGATCCCCAGACTGGAACTTGCTGCAGCAACATTGGCAGTGCGAGTGGACAGGATGTTAAGGTTGGAGCTCCAGATTGAACTTGAGGAGTCAACTTTCTGGACAGACAGCCAGTCGGTGCTAAAATACATCCGCAACGATACCAAGAGATTCCATACTTTTGTGGCTAATAGGGTTGCTATGATCCGTGACCTATCGAAAGCAAAACAGTGGAGGTATTTGAACTCCAAACACAACCCAGCCGATGATGCCTCAAGAGGATTACATGTTGAAACTTTCCTGAACTCAAAGAGATGGCGCAAAGGACCAGAATTCCTGGAGAAAACAGAAACACAATGGCCGAAAGTCCCCGAGGAGCTCGGCTCCATCCCTCCAGATGATCCAGAGGTGAGAAAAGACGTCATCGTAAACAGTACATGTGTGGAAGAAAAGAGTCCGACCAGCAAACTGATTGAGTACTATTCAACATGGAACAGCTTGAAGAAAGCAGTTGCCTGGATGCTGAAACTGAAGAGACTTCTACTACAGTTAAGCCAGAAAAGGAAAGTTCTCACCCAAACTGATCCAGGATCAGATCAGAGTCTGACAAACTCACTGAAGGAACAAATTGACAAGTTCAAACTGACGTTTGGAAAAGAAAGTCTGTCTGTAGATGACCTAGATGAAGCAGAAAAGGTCATCATTCGATTTGAGCAACGACAGCACTTTAAACAAGAAATTGCACTAGTTGTAAAAGGAAAACAATGTGCCAAGAGAAGCGGCTCAATCTGTAAGCTTGATCCAATAGTTGACAATGGCATTCTGAGAGTAGGAGGAAGGTTAAGCAAAGCTGCTATGCCTACGGAACTAAAGAATCCTATGATCCTGCCCAAAGACTCCTACATCTCTAGACTGATCTTACTCCACATCCATGAGCAGGTTGGCCACTCTGGGAGAGGTCACATGCTTTCTAGACTTCGCCAGCGATATTGGATACCCTGTGCCAACTCCTTAGCAAGGAAGATCCTTAAGAGCTGTGTCTTCTGCAGGCGGATGCAAGCTAGAGCTGGGGAACAGAAGATGGCTGACCTTCCACAAGATCGGGTAGCACCTGATTTGCCGCCTTTCACCCATGTGGGCATAGATTACTTTGGCCCCATAGAGGTGAAGCGAGGCCGCGTTCATGTGAAGCGGTATGGTGTGATCTTTACTTGCCTTGTGAGTCGAGCTGTCCATCTAGAAGTTGCTAGTTATCTGGATACTGATTCCTGCATCAATGCCTTGCGCAGGTTCATCTGTCGAAGGGGCCCAGTAACAAGTATCAGAACAGACAATGGCACCAACTTTGTTGGAACACACAGAGAGCTAGGAGAAGCTCTGAAAGAGCTGGATCACAACAAGATTCAAAATAAATTACTGAAGGAAGGAGTGACATGGTCATTCAACCCTCCCTCTGGAGCCCACCATGTGGGGGTATGGGAGAGGTTGATCCGACTGGTGAAAAATATCCTCTATTCAGTCCTTAAAGAGCAAGTACTGGATGATGAGGCTTTGCAGACAGCCTTGTGTGAAGTTGAGGCGATTATGAACGACAGACCAATCACTACTGTAACAAATGACCCTAACGATCTAGAACCCCTGACTCCGAACCATCTGCTTCATCTGAAAGCAAAGCCAGTCCTGCCACCAGGACTATTCCAGAGAAGTGACCTATACTCACGAAGGAGATGGAAGCAAGTACAATATATCACTGACCTCTTCTGGAAGAGATGGATCAGGGAGTATCTTCCACTTATGCAGGAGCGGAACAAGTGGAACAAAACTAAGAGAAACTTCAGTCCTGGTGACCTTGTGGTCATCGTCGATGACACCGCCCCAAGGAACTCTTGGCTAATGGGGCGTGTGGTGAAGGCTTTGCCAGGGGCCAAAGGTCTTGTCCGGAGCGTCATGGTTAAGACTAAGACCAATATCCTACAGAGACCTATCAATAAACTCTGTCTGCTCCTTGAGGCGACGAAGTGAGACACACACACACACACACAGTGCTCCATCTTTGAATCACGTGCACCTCTGATTCGTTGATGTCGTACTCTTACATTCTTTGATGTCATACATTTTGTGGACGTCAAACTCTTGACATTTTTTGGAAGTTGAACACCTTTACACTTCAACTCAGACTGAGATCTATGGACTATTTTCCTATATGGCACCTTGTATATTTGTATATAGCTATGAACTGTAATGGTGCTCTGGTATAGAATGTTTTTGTATTGGCTCTACGTTTGAATATTAAGTAATTGTTGTGCATTCAGTGCAGTCAACAATTAGGGGCCGGTATGTTAGAGCCGATTTGGGCATATTTTGTATAAAAGACTGAACATACTGAGCTCCATGTACATTTGTGTAAATATATTAAATATTAATGTATACGATGAAATATTAGGTACGTACCTTTATGATTTATTTACCGGATTGAGATATATTCATTTGTTATTAGTGTAACTCAGTTTTTGCCCCCCCCTCTTGCCCATTCATTGTACTGTGTTAATTGTGTTAGTATAAAGGCAGGAAGTTGGGCCTTCGGGGGGGGGGAGTCCTTGCTAGATGCGGGAGCGGTATAGTTTTTTGACCATATAGACATACAGAAATACAGACAGACAGGTCATATTATATTATGTATTTGCATTTCAAGTAATCTCTGCTTTAAGTTGATTGGAGAATACCTTTTTGTTAGATAAGAAGAATAAACATTTTTTGTTGCACTATATCCCTGGATCTCATTGAATGTTTGGCTGTTTGGAAACGTTGAGTGTGGACTGTATGCGTCCGAAACAACCCCGCTTCAGGCTAGGGCAGTGGCTATGGTAAAGAGGAAAGGAAGCCACTACACATATAATAGACCTATGAGAAGAGGAGACACTAATTGTTATTTATTTTGCTCTTTTGCATCCCAGTATCTCTATTTGCACATAATCTCTTGCACATCTAGCATTCCAGTGTTAATACTGTTGTAATTATTCTGCACTATAGCCTATTTACTGCCTTACCTCCATAACTTGCTACATTTGCACACACTGTATATATATTTTCTGTTGTATTTCTGACTTTATGTTTTTTACCCCATATGTAACTCTGTGTTGTTTTTTTATTGCACTACTATGCTTTATCTTGGCCAGGTCGCAGTTGTAAATGAGAACCTGTTCTCAACTGGCTTACCTGGTTAAATAAAGGTGAAATAAAATAAAAAATAAAAAGACACTAATATGATATGATGTTGTCCATATAATAGACCAATGAGAAGAGGAGACACTAATATGATGTTGTCCATATAATAGACCTATGAGAAGAGGAGACACTAATATGATATGATGTTGTCCATATAATAGACCTATGAGAAGAGGAGACACTAATATGATGTTGTCCATATAATAGACCAATGAGAAGAGGAGACACTAATATGATGTTGTCCATATAATAGACCTATGAGGAGAGGAGACACTAATATGATGTTGTCCATATAATAGACCTATGAGAAGAGGAGACACTAATATGATGTTGTCCATATAATAGACCTATGAGAAGAGGAGACACTAATATGATGTTGTCCATATAATAGACCAATGAGAAGAGGAGACACTAATATGATGTTGTCCATATAATAGACCAATGAGAAGAGGAGACACTAATATGATATGATGTTGTCCATATAATAGACCTATGAGAAGAGGAGACACTAATATGATGTTGTCCATATAATAGACCAATGAGAAGAGGAGACACTAATATGATATGATGTTGTCCATATAATAGACCTATGAAAAGAGGACACTAATATGATGTTGTCCATATAATAGACCTATGAGAAGAGGAGACACTAAGATGATGTTGTCCATATAATAGACCTATGAGAAGAGGAGACACTAATATGATGTTGTCCATATAATAGACCTATGAAAAGAGGACACTAATATGATGTCCAGCTAATCTGAAGGAGGAAATTATTGTCCAAAAACGTAACTTTCAAGTAGCACTGACCCAACAATGATAAATTGTGAATATGTGCAGTGAGTACTCACCGGGGATATGGCAGATGCTCTCCACTGGTGCCAAACAGAGGCTATACTGTTGTTCGCTCAATTAAGTTGATAATTTTGATAACTAAAGACAGATTAGTCCTTTCATGTAGTCCTGTGATGTGGCATATCAAGAAGCTGATTAAACAGCATGATCATTACACAGGTGCACCTTGTGCTGAGGACAATACAAGACCACTCTAAAATGTGCTGTTTTGTCACACAACTCAATGCCACAGGTGTCTCAAGTTTTGAGGTAGCGTGTAATTGGCATGCTGACTGCAGGAATGTCCAACATAGCTGTTGCCAGAGAATTCTATGTTCACTTCTCTACCATAAGCCGCCTCCAACGTCATTTTAGAGATTTTGGCAGTACGTCCAACTGGCCTCACAACTCCAGACCACGTGTATGGCCACACCTGCCCAGGACCTGCACATCCGGCTTCTTCACCTGCAGGATCGCCTGACCGATTTCCTTCTATGAACTGTAACTCAGTAAAAGTGTTGAAATTGTCGCATGTTGCGTTTATATTTTTGGTTCAGTATATGTTTTCCCGCAATTGTATTTTGAAATATTGCAATATGCCTGGCGTTGTCTCTCTATTTTTCACAAACAGTCGCAACTCAACAATAATCTGCCCAAACTCAACAATAATCTGCCCAAACTCAACAATAATCTGCCCAAACTCAACAATAATCTGCCCAAACTCAACAATAATCTGCCCAAACTCAACAATAATCTGCCCAAACTCAACAATAATCTGCCCAAACTCAACAATAATCTGCCCAAACTGCCCCGCTGCCTTTCCTTCTGACTATAGGCAATGCAATTCAAAACAATCCACTTTTATTTTATTTGTTTTTATAAGCTAAATAGGCCAAATCAGCTTCGGTAGCCTATTTTACATGATTGTATTTATTTCTGTATAGACAGTAGGCTAATTAGGCTATATAATTTTGGCAATTTAATTATATTTACTTCAGGAAAAGCTTTATGGCCACGCTGCCCATGCTGGCATAGTAAAACATAACTGCACCAAACCTCCATTAGCTATTAGCCTGCAGGCTACTGATGACATGTTTTTTTATGGGCCATTCTCATAAAAAATTATTCCACACATACAGTGCATTCGGAAAGTAGTCAGACCCCTTGACTTTTTCCACATTCCACAGATCTGGGGAAGGGTACCAAAACATTTAGTCAGCATTGAAGATCCCCAAGAACACAGTGGCCTCCATCATTCTTAAACGGAAGACGTTTGGAACCACCAAGACTCTTCCTAGAGCTGGCCACCCAGCCAAACTGAGCAATCGGGGGAGAATCAGGCCTTTATGGTAGAGTGGCCGGACAGAAGCAACTCCTCAGTAAAAGGCAAATGACAGCCCGCTCGGAGTTTGCCAAAAGGCACCTAAAGGACTCTCAGACCATGAGAAACAAGATTCTCTGGTCTAATGAAACCAAGATTGAACTCTTTGGCCTGAATACCAAGTGTCACGTCTGGGGCGAAGGTTCACCTTCCAACAGGACAATGACCCTAAGCACACAGCCAAGACAACGCAGGAGTGGCTTCGTGACAAGTCTCTGAATATCTTTTGAGTGGCCCAGCCAGAGCCCGGACTTGAACCCAATTGAACATCTCTGGAGAGACCTGAAAATAGCTGTGCAGTGATGCTCCCCATCCAACCTGACAGAGCTTGAGAGGATCTGCAGAGAAGAATGGAAGAAACTCCCCAAATACAGGTGTGCCAAGCTTGTAGCGTCATACCCAAGAAGACTCGAGGCTGTAATCGCTGCCAAAGGGGCTTCAACAAAGTACTGAGTAAAGGGTCTGAATACTTATGTAAATGTGATATTTCAGTTTATTTTATTTTATACATTTGCAATATTTTCTAAATACCTGTTTTTGCTTTGTCATTATGGGGTATTGTGTGTAGATTGATGAGAAAAAAACGATTTAATCCATTTTAGAATAAGGCTGTAACGTAACAAAATATGGAAAAGGTCAAGGGGTCTGAATACTTTCCGAATGCACTGTATTAGTAGGCTATATGTAAAGATCAGATTAAATTCTGAATAGTCTGAAGGGTGAGCATCAGGCCTGGAATTTCGTGATTTTAGGGGCAACGATATTTGCCAGGGCATCAAGGGCATTTTGCTAAGGCACCAAGTCCATTAACCAAAACAGCCAATTAAATTGATTTGAAAACCGAAAAACACTATTCTGTTAAGAAAAACATGAGTATGTAAACGTACATAAATAATGATCCTTTCATGTCAACGTGTAGGTGATAGACTATGGTATTGGCTACAGCCTCTCATGTCCACACCGATGCTGACATGAGGGAGGCCCTTGAAAATGTAGCCAAACTCATGAAACCGCTCAAATGTGGTCACTTTTGAGAACAGTGTTTTCCCGCAATCACATTCGTGCTGATAGCCTACTGCCATGTGCACATTGCTGCGCTTATAATGTGAATAAATAGCCTAATAGTTTATCAACATTTCAAGCTAAACGTTCTCATCTGTTGCATCAGCCTCATTGCTTTTAAAAGATTTTTTGTATGTACAGTGGTTGTATTAATTTGGGATTTATCACATCCCATAACTGTCCCAGAGTATATTTGGAATATTTATTTCTGGCACAGAAGGACAAGTTGACCAGTGGAATAGGTCAACTTTTGTACTATGGGGGATCGTAGATAGACCCAGTGGAATAGGTCAACTTTTGTACTATGGGGGATCGTAGATTGACATAGGCTAGTGCTTTTGCTGTTCGTTAGGCCTACTCATCTTGTTGGCTGACGAAAAGTAGGCTAAATGTGGACAGTTCTTCTAACATCAAGAATTCGATAAGAAGGACATGCGCAGTTTCATCCCTGATGTGTCCGTCTCCACTTGTAGCCTACTTCAGAGCTGCAATGCCTGTGAGAAGGACCTGATCACGTGACGGGCATTGGCTAATAAGAATTGAGATATCTGAGAGAGCCATGTGAGTGAGAGGTGCTACGGAGCGCAGTGATTGGCAGCCGGGAGAAGGGAATTATAATTATTATATTCAGCCCAAGGGCACAAGTGGCCGCAAGGCATTAATTTTTTTTGTGGGCATTACTGCCACACAAGGGAATTTCAAGTGCTTGTCAAATTGGGAATGAGAGACTGATGAAGTGTGTGCAGCCTGCGCAAGAAACAAAGCAGAGCATCATGCAGCCTTACAATGTATTAAAAATCAAAACATATAGCCCAACGTTTATAGAACAACTAAAGTTGCATAAACAACTCTAAATTAATCATATAGGAGGACCTGTTTCTTTGTTAACCGCTCAACACAGAATAGCCGCATGTGCGCACTCCCTCGTAAATCATTTGGAGAAAATATCCTTTCTATTTTATTCAGCTTTGTTCAATTGTATTCTTCATACTATAAAATAATATAAAATAATGCCACGGAATTCTAACCAAATCTTGTCTGCTAAATGAACTAGTGTAGCCCACAGCCACATGGCATAGCCAGATCAGGACCTAACATAAGGACAACTCAGAGTATGCTATTCTGTTCTTCTGAAATAGGCTACATTTTCTTCATATCGTGTTTCTTTAGACCTGTCTAAAATAAATAATGGATTTATTGTGAAGGTGTAGGCTATATTATATGGATTTATTAGGCTTTTTTAAATGTAGATGTTCCAAAGGTCTGCATCAGTGGCTTGTAGGCTATGCCTGGAAGCCAGGAGTTGATAAACATGTTTTGGTCAATTACAGTGAGACCGGCAGTTATTTACTTGACAATCACCAGCTGACAAAATATCATGACCGCTACAGCCCTAGACCTGTGTGTGCTTGGTAATCAGATCTGTGTGAGCCTGGTTCCTCTGAGGCTGACATCAGCATTCAACACACAGCCTGTTAGAATGCAGCAAATGGGATGCTGAGACATCTCTGAGTCAACTGCCAGAACCAGGAGAGATCTCTCTACCTCTCACTCCCTCCTTCCTCCATCCCTTCCACCCCATTCCCCAGTCTACCTCTTCCTCCCTCCTCTCCTGGCCAGACTAACCGCTAATGGAGATGCAGGTCATAGGGGAGGAGGGAGGAAGAGAGGAATGGAAATGGGATGGACGGAGGTGCAGACAGACAGCAGGTCTCTCATTCAGCTCTGACAATATACAGACAGCAGGTCTCTCATTCAGCTCTGACAATAGACAGACAGCAGGTCTCTCATTCAGCTCTGACAAGAGACAGACAGCAGGTCTCTCATTCAGCTCTGACAAGAGACAGACAGCAGGTCTCTCATTCAGCTCTGAAAATATAGAGAATGCTGGTATCTCATTCAGGTCTGACAATACACATACAACTGGTCTCATTAATCTCTGACAATAGACAGACAGCTGGTCTCTCATACAGTAGATTGCAACTCCACCCCCTTTGGCAGTTCTATCTAGACGGAAAATGTTGTAGTTGGGGATGGACATTTCAGAATTTTTGGTGGCCTTCCTAAGCCAGGATTCAGACACTGCTAGAACATCAGGGTTTGCGGATGTGCTAATGCAGTGAATAACACAAACTTAGGAAGGAGGCTTCTGATGTTAATGTGCAGAAAACCAAGGCTTTTACGGTTACAGAAGTCAACAAATGATAGCGCCTGGGGAGTAGGAGTGATACTGGGGGCTGCAGGGCCTGGGTTAACCTCTACATCTGTCACGCACTGACATAGAGTTCGCTAGTTGGTTTGGTCCGGGTGTGAGTATCTATGTAATGTGAATTTCTATGTGTAATCTATGTTGTTGTATTTCTATGTTGGCCGGGTGTGGTTCCCAATCAGAGGCAGCTGTCGATCATTGTCTCTGATTGGGGATAATACTTAGGTAGCCATTTTGCCTACCTATGTTGTGGGATCTTGACTCGTGTTTGGCTTGTTTGTGTCTAGCCATTGTGAGCTTCACGTTACGTTGCTTTTGTTGTTTTGTCGTGTGTTAACTTCGTATATAAACATGTACGCATTCCACGCTGCACCTTGGTCTGACCCATCTCTCAACGACCGTGACAGAAGATCCCACCACCAACGGACCGGCAGCGTGGCCAGGAGAAGCCGAAAGCCTGGACATGGGAGGAGATACTGGAAGGAAAAGGATCATGGACGTGGGAGGAGATACTGAAAGGAAAAGGATCATGGACGTGGGAGGAGATACTGGAAGGAAAAGGATCATGGACGTGGGAGGAGATACTGGAAGGAAAAGGATCATGGACGTGGGAGGAGATACTGGAAGGAAAAGGATCATGGACGTGGGAGGAGATACTGGAAGGAAAAGGATCATGGACGTGGGAAGAGATACTGGAAGGAAAAGGATCATGGACGTGGGAGGAGATACTGGAAGGAAAAGGATCATGGGAAGTTGGAAGAGATCCAGGATGGTATGGATCGCCTTCCTTGGGAGCAAACAGAGGCCGCGAGGGAGAAAAGACGGCGACTCCAAAATGCAAAACGACGAAGAAGACCCGAGAAGCAACCACAAGAAAAAACAATTTTGGGGGGGGCACACAGGGTGGTCGACGAAGCAGCAGGAGGCAGTGAAAGGGCTGACTGTAGAGGAGGAGGCCGCTATTGTAGAGGTCCTCCAAGACCTGCGGATCAGCAGTTTGAGAGAGGAGGACACCACATTACAGGGGCTGATGGGGAGAATAGAGCAGGAGAGGAGGCGCTGCAGGAGGCCCGTAGGGAGAAGGATTTAGTGGAGGCACGGAGAGAGGAGCTGGCCAGGCAACAGAAGGAGCGTGTGTTCATTGAGGAACCTAGGAAACCTAGAAACCTGTCGCCAGTGCGCATTCACAGCCCAGTGCGTCCTGTGCCAGCGCCCCGCACGTGCCGTGCGAAAGTGGGCATCCAGCCAGGACGGGTTGTGCCAGCTTTACACTCCAGACCTCCAGTACGCCTCCATAGTCCCGTACCCGCTCCCCGCACCAAACCAGTGGTGCGTGTTCCCAGTCCGGCGTGGCCCGTGCCTGCTCTTCGCACCAGACCAGTGGTGCGTGTATCCAGTCCGGTACGGCCCATACCTGCTCCCCGCACCAAACCAGTGGTGCGTGTATCCAGTCCGGTACGGCCCATAACTGCTCCCCGCACCAAACTAGTGGTGCGTGTTCCCAGTCCGGCGTGGCCCGTGCCTGCTCTTCGCACCAGACCAGTGGTGCGTGTATCCAGTCCGGTACGGCCCATACCTGCTCCCCGCACCAAACCAGTGGTGCGTGTTCCCAGTCCGGCGCGGCCCGTACCTGCTCCTCGTACCAGACCAGTGGTGCGTGTTCCCAGTCCGGCGCGGCCCGTGCCTGCTCCTCGCACCAGACCAGTGGTGCGTGTCCCCAGCCCGGTACGGCTGGTGCTAGAGCAGTCCGCTCCACCGGTGCCAAGTCCAGTTCCGGTCAGCTGCTCCACTCCAGTGCCAGAGCAGTCCGCTCCACCTGGGTCAAGTTCAGCTCCGGTCAGCGGTTCCACTCCAGAACCAGACATCAACCCCTCTCCAGGGTCGGGGCCTCCCACACCAGGGTCCAGACAGGGCTTGGTGCATCGTGGGAGGACTGAGAGGGGAAGCATCGCGCCGAGGTCCAGACTGGACCAGGGGTGCAACGGGGAGGCAGTAAGGGAGAGGACGTCACGCCCGGAGCCGGAGCCGCCACCGAGGCTAGATGCCCAACCGGACCCTCCCCTGTTAAGTTAGGTTTTGCGGCCGGAGTCCGCACCTTTAGGGGGGGGGGGGGGGGGGGGGTACTGTCACGCCCTGACATAGAGTTCGCTATTTGGTTTGGTCAGGGTGTGAGTATCTATGTAATGTGAATTTCTGTGTGTAATCTATGTTGTTTTATTTCTATGTTGGCCGGGTGTGGTTCCCAATCAGAGGCAGCTGTCGATCGTTGTCTCTGATTGGGGATCATACTTAGGTAGCCATTTTGCCTTCCTATGTTGTGGGATCTTGACTCGTGTTTGGCTTGTTTGTGTGTAGCCATTGTGAGCTTCACGTTACGTTGCTTTTGTTGTTTTGTCGTGTGTTAACTTCGTATATAAACATGTATGCATTCCACGCTGCACCTTGGTCCAATCCTGTACTCAACAAACGTGACAACATCACCAGAGGAACAGAGAAGGACTAGAATAAGGATACGGCTAAAGGCTTTAAGAACTGGTCTTCTAGTGAGTTGGGTACAGAGAATAAAGGGGGCAGTTCTCTAGGGGTTGTAGAATAGATTCAGGGCATTATGTACAGACAAGGATATGGAAGGATATGAGTACAGTGGAGGTAAACCTAAGCGTTGGGTAACAATGAAAGAGATAGCATCACTGGAGGCACCGATTGAGTCGGTCTCGGCGTGTATGGGGGGGTGGAACAA
Organism: Coregonus ussuriensis; assembly: GCA_031479575.1. Lineage (NCBI taxonomy): Eukaryota > Metazoa > Chordata > Actinopteri > Salmoniformes > Salmonidae > Coregonus > Coregonus ussuriensis. The sequence continues at coordinate 7,772,056 of CM062498.1, read as the reverse complement.
AGGAACTATATGAGGCAGTTTGAGGGGGACTTGGGGCTCTATAGTGAAATAAAAACTAACTGGAACAGCAATAGGCAAGGCATATTGACATGGGAGAGAGGCATAAAGCAATCACAGGTGTTATTCGAGAGAGCTAAGACAACAACTGGAAATGGCAATGAAAGTTTGGGCTGAGGCTAAACAGATAAACAGGACAGGGTACCGTATAAAGGAACAGTCCAGCAGGCATCAGCTGTGCAGCTGAGTGATCATAAGGTCCAGTGAACAGCAATGTGAGTCCGAGAGCAGTTCGAATTGGTGCTACAGCACAGGCGATCAGGAAGCACGGCTGTTGAATTGCGTGTGCTAGCGGGCCGGGCCTAGCAGACGGGAAGCCTGTTGAAACAACAGACGATTACGTCGGCAGTCCAGTCGTGATGGATCGGCGGGGCTCCGTGTCGACACTAGGAGGTCCCGTCCGGTTGACAGAGAGGTAGATAGCCGGGAGATGGGCCTGACTCGAGGCTAGCTCAAGGCTGATTAGCCAACCACAACATCCATTCGGTTGCAGTTAGCTAGTTGCGATGATCCGGTGTCAAAGGTCCAGTGATTCAGTGATTCCGGCAGAAAATCCGATATGTTCTGGGTTGATAACGCGCTGTGCAGACTGGCCGATAATTGTCCAGGCTAGAGCTGGCTACTAGGCAGTGCAGGCCACGGACAATGGTGAAACCCCCCCGCTAACGGTGGCTAATAGCAAGTAGCTAGTTAGCTTCTAGCTAGTTTAAACTAGAGATGATAGATACAAGGTAAGTAAATAATAGAATCCGTTCCACATTGAGTGAGGCGGGTTGCAGCAAAGCATATTTAGTAGAAGGATGAAAAGTGTGATAGGGGAATATATACAACAAAATACAAAAAAATGAAAAAAAACTGGCTATTTACATGCCATCTTGGATCAAGCATGCTTATTAGCGATTAGTCTGTGGTGGTAGGCTATTTTCGGTTGTAGATCGCTCATGCTTACATTTTTACATTTTAGTCATTTAGCAGACGCTCTTATCCAGAGCGACTTACAGTTAGGGAGTGCATACATTTTCATACTTATTATGTTGTTTTATAATGTGTAGTTATTTCTACATTGCTCTATTGTTCTTTGTGCATCTATCATGTGTTTGGGTCCACATAGCCTGTTTAGTTAGTTAGTTGTTGACATGCAAGTAGGCATATTTTTCCCATACTGTGCTATAGCCTAAGTTCTCCTCTTTTCTTTACAGAACCACAATTAGTATCAGAGAGAGTGGTGTTGTGTGTGTGTGTGTGTGGATCTTCATTAAACCTTGAACTGGAACTACTGCTTCCTCGTGTTCTGAACGGACACCCTGTGGTGGTTGCTACCGGCCTAAAATCCAGCACCTACGTTTTTTATCCCTTTTTTATTGGTCCTTCGAATTCAGAAACAACCCATATTTTTCATTGTTCTTACGAGCTGGATTCAGTAACTGCCAAAGCTCAAGGATGCCAGACTCCAGAGAAGATCCTGCACAAGTTGTGGTTCGTCCCCGCTGTCAGACTCGCCCCCCACATCATCTAGTCGACTATGAGGTAAGCTATGAGTCAAGGCAGACACCACACACAACAACACACCACTCCAACGAGGGACCACGAGCAGAGGGGGTTGTGACTCTCATGACAGCAGTGCCCTCCTGTACAAGATGAGAGAGAAACCCGTTCTTCTTCCAGAACAGTCGTAACGTGCCTGAAGCTGATAGGAGAGGAAACTGAGAAGTTGACACGGGAGATACTGGAGCTAATCGGAAGAGCTAAATTAATCCGCTTCAATGGGTCCCCAACAGTTCAAGTCACTACCCAGGCTGACCGGCAACAGTGAGGATGGAGCCTCACCTTCATCAATGGCCAACTCACCGGCCCCCCATAGCAGGCGCACCTCGACTAGAGATAGTCAGCCTGAGCGGGCACAGCTGGTGACAACCAGAGATGATAAACTGCAGTCACAAAGGCAGCGTGATAAGATAGAGCAGCTCATTGAAAACCTTGGGATCAGAGGGCTCTCCTTCTCAGACCAGTCATCCTCACCGTCATCATCTACTCAGTCAACCCCTTGACGTTGTGAGCCATCGCACCAGCGAGACCGGTTGACTTCTCATTGCAGAACTAGTAGCCCTACAGCACCACCTAGAGGGCTGACTTCACAGGATCGCCAACGTCAGCCCTCACCTAACCGCTGCGGTCAGCCTACACCTGATCGCCGTCGTCAGCTCGCACCTGACTGTCGCCGCCGTGACTACTCACCTAACCTTTGCGACTACTCACCTGACCGCTACGGTCAGCCTACACCTTACAGACGCCGCCGCGACTACTCACCTGACCTACGCCTCCGCGACTACTCACCTGACCCACGCCGCCGTGACTACTCACCTGACCCACGCCGCCGTGACTACTCACCTGACCATTGCGACTACTCACCTGACCATAGCCGCCGCGACTACTCACCTGACCATAGCCGCCGCTACTACTCACCTGACCATAGCCGCCGCTACTACTCACCTGACCATAGCTGCCACGACTACTCACCTGACCATAGCCGCCGCGACTACTCACCTGACCATAGCCGCCGGGCCTACTCACCTGACCTACGCCTCCGCGACTACTCACCTGACCCACGCCGCCGTGACTACTCACCTGACCATTGCGACTACTCACCTGACCATAGCCGCCGGGCCTACTCACCTGACTCACCTGACCATAGCCGCCATGACTACCCACCTGACCATAGCCGCCGGGCCTACTCACCTGACCATATCCGCCGGGTCTACTCACCTGACCATAGCCGCCGGGTCTACTCACCTGACCATAGCCGCCATGACTACCCACCTGACCATAGCCGCCATGACTACCCACCTGACCATAGCCGCCGCGACCACTCACCTGACCATAGCCGCCGGGCCTACTCACCTGACCATAGCCGCCGCGACTACTCACCTGACCATAGCCGCCGGGCCTACTCACCTGACCATATCCGCCGGGCCTACTCACCTGACCATAGCCGCCGCGACTACTCACCTGACCATAGCCGCCGCGACTACTCACCTGACCATAGCCGCCGGGCCTACTCACCTGACCATAGCCGCCGCGACTACTCACCTGACCATAGCCGCCGGGCCTACTCACCTGACCATAGCCGCCGCGACTACTCACCTGACCATAGCCGCCGGGCCTACTCACCTGACCATAGCCGCCGGGCCTACCCACCTGACCATAGCCGCCGGGCCTACTCACCTGACCATAGCCGTCACGACTACTCACCTGACCCACGCCGCCGGGCCTACTCACCTGACCATAGCCGTCACGACTACTCACCTGACCCACGCCGCCGGGCCTACCCACCTGATCGTCGTAGGCACTCATCTGTCCGCTACCTTCTCCACCCAGGAGCGCGTCTACCGTGGACCAACTCCTACCATACCCAACTTCATCAATGAAGACCCACGAGAGTTTGCAAGGCTGAAGGTGGCCCTCGACAATGTGCTGCCTGTAGATGCAACAGAGTGCTTCAAGTTTTAGATATTGGTAGAGGTAACAACAGGTACCCATACAGTGCCACCATGGAGTCCCTCACAGAACTGTATGGCCAACCCCACCAGCTTGCCCTCCAATGCATCGTAGGATTAATGGATGGCCCCAACATGAAGAGTGGTGACACCAAGGCATTCCGAAGATTCGCTCTGAGGGTGCGTGCCTTGGTTGGCATGTTGGATCAGCTAGGGAGTAATGGACAGACAGAACTGAGGTGTGGCTCACACGTCTCCCGCCTCTTAGCTAAGTTACCACACAACCTAAGAGCCAGCTTCAAGACATGTGTGAACACCATCAATACACCCATTCCATCCCTCCTTCACCTGGCAGTGGCTCGAGTATGAGGTGAGAGTGCAAGTAGATGGAACAGTTCAGTAGCAAACAAAGCAGGGACCACCCTAGCTCACGCCGAGATCAGTGTAAAGACAAATCCTTCCCCATGACCATCACCATCCTCCATGGAGGTGAGCAGAGAAAGGACGAAGTCGAACAGAACCAGTCTCCGGAGGAAAGGTCACGGGAGAAGCCAAATAAGTATTGTCCGTTCTGCAACACCATGTAGCATTACATGAATCAATGCACCAACTTTCAGCTCCTTTCCAAAGAACAGAAAGAATCCTGGATCAAGACAAATGAAAGATGTTGGACTTGTGGACACCAAGCAGCTCAGTGTACTCTCAAGGCTAAGTGCAAGAAGTGCGAGAAGAAGCATCTTGAGATTCTCCACGAGGTCAAGACTAGCCCGACTGCTACAAAGAACGCTAGCATGAACGCTCTGAAGACCGCCAGCACAAAGGCGTCAACAGAGAGCATTTGCCTGGTGAGCTCCACCGCAGAGACCCTCTATGTTGATCGACCTTCCGGCAGCAGCAAGGTGCTGCTGAAGATGAGTCGAGTCATCTTGCGGAGCGGCAAAAAGTCACTTGACACGAATGCCCTGTTGGACGACGGGTCGGTGCGCACCATACTTCTACACGAAGCAGTAGAGCAGCTATGTCTCCAAGGAAATCCTGAGGACTCGGCACTTCGTACAGATATCAAAGTCGTCCATGGAGCTTCTGTGTCATTCTCTGTGGCCCCTGTTACTCAACCATCCACAGAGCCTTCACAGCTGAAGAGTTGGGCCTTGTACCGCATACCTACCCGGTCGAAGCCCTTAAGAAAAGATATCGGCACCTCAAAGGCCTACCCCTTCAGCTGCTGGACCAGGCGCAGCCGTTACTGCTCATCGGATCAGACTATCCCCATCTAATCACCCCAACGGAGCCAGTGCATTTGGGTCCCCCTGGCGGACCTGCCGCCATCAAGACTCAGCTCGGATGGACCCTTCAAGGTCCTTCAAAGTTCCTACAGCAAAGTCTTGCGCCACAACAGCGGCTTCATGCATCCCTTGTCTCTTCATCTGCATCTGCTCTTCAGCCATGTAGAGAAGCTCTGGCAGTTGGATACACTACCGCACAGGAGTGAGAAGCTCCTCACACGGTCCAGACAAGATGTAGAAGCCATGCATCTACTGGAGGAGAAGACAGTCAGGGTCGAAGTGGACGGGGTTCAAAGGTACGCCACTCCCCTTTTGGGGAAAAAGAACCTACCTCCCTTGGAAGGTCCGAAGGAGGCAGTACTGGCTCATCTGTGAGGGACAGAGAAGCATCTGTCCAAGGATCCAGAGAAAGCAGCAGTGTACAACGCAGAGATTCACAAGTTGGTGGAGTCCGGCCACGTTACGAAGGTATCCCCAGTAGCAGTCGAAGAGTACCAAGGTTGGTACATTCCGCATCATGTGGTCCATCACAATGGGAAAAACAGAGTCGTCTTCAACTGTTCCTTCAACTACAGGGGCAATAGCTTGAACGAACAACTCTTTCCGGGACCTACCTTGGGAGCTACTCTGCTTGGAGTCCTTCTCCGTTTTCCGGGAACACTCTGTGGCCATCAGCAGTGACATAAAGGGGATGTTCCATCAAGTCCGCCTGCTACCCTGAAGACCAGCCTCTTCTCGGGTTTCTGTGGCGAGACCTAAACCGTTGATGTCTATGAATGGCAGGTTCTCCTCTTTGGGACGACATGTAGCTCCTGCTCCTGCTGCGCCACGTTTGCCCTTCAGAAGCATGTGTTCGACCACAGTGTGCCCGAAGAAGATGTGCGCTTTTCTATGGAACGCTGTTTCTATGTGGACAACTGTCTACAAAGCCTCCCCTCTGGTGGACAAGCTGAAGCACCTTCTTGCTGAGGGAGGATTCGATCTACGCCAGTGGGCCAGCAACCTTCCAGCAGTCATCGAACACCTAGTAGGCGATGACGTCATTTAGCGACTTCTAGCGACTTTTAGGACAGCCAATAGCTGCTTTCCTTACTGAGGAGTTGGCAGCACTGGCAGGGCCTCAGGCAGTCTGTAGTTTCCATTCTGATGACCACCTGTTTTTCTCTCCTGCTTTATACTACCTCCTTAGAAGAAATTGCTTTTCTTTCTGATGTTTATTGTGCGTGCAGCTAAATGTAAGTGCCAAAATCCTGATGTCTCGTTGTTTGGAGCTAAATAGTGTCTGTTGTAAATATGTACCATTTGTGTTAAACTTGTTAGCTAGCTAGCTTGCGTACTCCCGCTAGTTTTAGCATTTTCATCCGGAATGCATGACTATTTAGCATGCTTATTAGCGATTAGCATTTGTTAGCATTTGTCTGTGGTGCTAGGCTATTTTCGTTTGTAGATCGCTCATGCTCATTATGTTGTTTTATTATGTGTAGTTATTTCTACATTGCTCTATTGTTCTTTGTGCATCTATCATGTGTTTGGGTCCACATAGCCTGTTTAGTTAGTTAGTTGTTGACATGCAAGTAGGCATATTTTTCCCATACTGTGCTATAGCCTAAGTTCTCCTCTTTTCTTTACAGAACCAAAATTAGTATCAGAGAGAGTGGTGTTGTGTGTGTGTGTGTGGATCTTCATTAAACCTTGAACTGGAACTACTGCTTCCTCGTGTTCTGAACGGACACCCTGTGGTGGTTGCTACCGGCCTAAAATCCAGCACCTACGTTTTTTATCCCTTTTTATTGGTCCTTCGAATTCAGAAACAACCCATATTTTTCAAGTAAACTACTACTACTATACTCTCCTCCCACTCTACCTATAACAGTAAACTACTACTACTATAGTCTCCTCCCACTCTACCTATAACAGTAAACTACTACTACTATAGTCTCCTCCCACTCTACCTATAACAGTAAACTACTACTACTATAGTCTCCTCCCACTCTACCTATAACAGTAAACTACTACTACTATAGTCTCCTCCCACTCTACCTATAACAGTAAACTACTACTACTATAGTCTCCTCCCACTCTACCTATAACAGTAAACTACTACTACTATAGTCTCCTCCCACTCTACCTATAACAGTAAACTACTACTACTATACTCTCCTCCCACTCTACCTATAACAGTAAACTACTACTACTATAGTCTCCTCCCACTCTACCTATAACAGTAAACTACTACTACTATAGTCTCCTCCCACTCTACCTATAACAGTAAACTACTACTACTATAGTCTCCTCCCACTCTACCTATAACAGTAAACTACTACTACTATAGTCTCCTCCCACTCTACCTATAACAGTAAACTACTACTACTATAGTCTCCTCCCACTCTACCTATAACAGTAAACTACTACTACTATAGTCTCCTCCCACTCTACCTATAACAGTAAACTACTACTACTATAGTCTCCTCCCACTCTACCTATAACAGTAAACTACTACTACTATAGTCTCCTCCCACTCTACCTATAACAGTAAACTACTACTACTATAGTCTCCTCCCACTCTACCTATAACAGTAAACTACTACTACTATAGTCTCCTCCCACTCTACCTATAACAGTAAACTACTACTACTATAGTCTCCTCCCACTCTACCTATAACAGTAAACTACTACTACTATAGTCTCCTCCCACTCTACCTATAACAGTAAACTACTACTACTATAGTCTCCTCCCACTCTACCTATAACAGTAAACTACTACTACTATAGTCTCCTCCCACTCTACCTATAACAGTAAACTACTACTACTATAGTCTCCTCCCACTCTACCTATAACAGTAAACTACTACTACTATAGTCTCCTCCCACTCTACCTATAACAGTAAACTACTACTACTATAGTCTCCTCCCACTCTACCTATAACAGTAAACTACTACTACTATAGTCTCCTCCCACTCTACCTATAACAGTAAACTACTACTACTATAGTCTCCTCCCACTCTACCTATAACAGTAAACTACTACTACTATAGTCTCCTCCCACTCTACCTATAACAGTAAACTACTACTACTATAGTCTCCTCCCACTCTACCTATAACAGTAAACTACTACTACTATAGTCTCCTCCCACTCTACCTATAACAGTAAACTACTACTACTATAGTCTCCTCCCACTCTACCTATAACAGTAAACTACTACTACTATAGTCTCCTCCCACTCTACCTATAACAGTAAACTACTACTACTATAGTCTCCTCCCACTCTACCTATAACAGTAAACTACTACTACTATAGTCTCCTCCCACTCTACCTATAACAGTAAACTACTACTACTATAGTCTCCTCCCACTCTACCTATAACAGTAAACTACTACTACTATAGTCTCCTCCCACTCTACCTATAACAGTAAACTACTACTACTATAGTCTCCTCCCACTCTACCTATAACAGTAAACTACTACTACTATAGTCTCCTCCCACTCTACCTATAACAGTAAACTACTACTACTATAGTCTCCTCCCACTCTACCTATAACAGTAAACTACTACTACTATAGTCTCCTCCCACTCTACCTATAACAGTAAACTACTACTACTATAGTCTCCTCCCACTCTACCTATAACAGTAAACTACTACTACTATAGTCTCCTCCCACTCTACCTATAACAGTAAACTACTACTACTATAGTCTCCTCCCACTCTACCTATAACAGTAAACTACTACTACTATAGTCTCCTCCCACTCTACCTATAACAGTAAACTACTACTACTATAGTCTCCTCCCACTCTACCTATAACAGTAAACTACTACTACTATAGTCTCCTCCCACTCTACCTATAACAGTAAACTACTACTACTATAGTCTCCTCCCACTCTACCTATAACAGTAAACTACTACTACTATAGTCTCCTCCCACTCTACCTATAACAGTAAACTACTACTACTATAGTCTCCTCCCACTCTACCTATAACAGTAAACTACTACTACTATAGTCTCCTCCCACTCTACCTATAACAGTAAACTACTACTACTATAGTCTCCTCCCACTCTACCTATAACAGTAAACTACTACTACTATAGTCTCCTCCCACTCTACCTATAACAGTAAACTACTACTACTATAGTCTCCTCCCACTCTACCTATAACAGTAAACTACTACTACTATAGTCTCCTCCCACTCTACCTATAACAGTAAACTACTACTACTATAGTCTCCTCCCACTCTACCTATAACAGTAAACTACTACTACTATAGTCTCCTCCCACTCTACCTATAACAGTAAACTACTACTACTATAGTCTCCTCCCACTCTACCTATAACAGTAAACTACTACTACTATAGTCTCCTCCCACTCTACCTATAACAGTAAACTACTACTACTATAGTCTCCTCCCACTCTACCTATAACAGTAAACTACTACTACTATAGTCTCCTCCCACTCTACCTATAACAGTAAACTACTACTACTATAGTCTCCTCCCACTCTACCTATAACAGTAAACTACTACTACTATAGTCTCCTCCCACTCTACCTATAACAGTAAACTACTACTACTATAGTCTCCTCCCACTCTACCTATAACAGTAAACTACTACTACTATAGTCTCCTCCCACTCTACCTATAACAGTAAACTACTACTACTATAGTCTCCTCCCACTCTACCTATAACAGTAAACTACTACTACTATAGTCTCCTCCCACTCTACCTATAACAGTAAACTACTACTACTATAGTCTCCTCCCACTCTACCTATAACAGTAAACTACTACTACTATAGTCTCCTCCCACTCTACCTATAACAGTAAACTACTACTACTATAGTCTCCTCCCACTCTACCTATAACAGTAAACTACTACTACTATAGTCTCCTCCCACTCTACCTATAACAGTAAACTACTACTACTATAGTCTCCTCCCACTCTACCTATAACAGTAAACTACTACTACTATAGTCTCCTCCCACTCTACCTATAACAGTAAACTACTACTACTATAGTCTCCTCCCACTCTACCTATAACAGTAAACTACTACTACTATAGTCTCCTCCCACTCTACCTATAACAGTAAACTACTACTACTATAGTCTCCTCCCACTCTACCTATAACAGTAAACTACTACTACTATAGTCTCCTCCCACTCTACCTATAACAGTAAACTACTACTACTATAGTCTCCTCCCACTCTACCTATAACAGTAAACTACTACTACTATAGTCTCCTCCCACTCTACCTATAACAGTAAACTACTACTACTATAGTCTCCTCCCACTCTACCTATAACAGTAAACTACTACTACTATAGTCTCCTCCCACTCTACCTATAACAGTAAACTACTACTACTATAGTCTCCTCCCACTCTACCTATAACAGTAAACTACTACTACTATAGTCTCCTCCCACTCTACCTATAACAGTAAACTACTACTACTATAGTCTCCTCCCACTCTACCTATAACAGTAAACTACTACTACTATAGTCTCCTCCCACTCTACCTATAACAGTAAACTACTACTACTATAGTCTCCTCCCACTCTACCTATAACAGTAAACTACTACTACTATAGTCTCCTCCCACTCTACCTATAACAGTAAACTACTACTACTATAGTCTCCTCCCACTCTACCTATAACAGTAAACTACTACTACTATAGTCTCCTCCCACTCTACCTATAACAGTAAACTACTACTACTATAGTCTCCTCCCACTCTACCTATAACAGTAAACTACTACTACTATAGTCTCCTCCCACTCTACCTATAACAGTAAACTACTACTACTATAGTCTCCTCCCACTCTACCTATAACAGTAAACTACTACTACTATAGTCTCCTCCCACTCTACCTATAACAGTAAACTACTACTACTATAGTCTCCTCCCACTCTACCTATAACAGTAAACTACTACTACTATAGTCTCCTCCCACTCTACCTATAACAGTAAACTACTACTACTATAGTCTCCTCCCACTCTACCTATAACAGTAAACTACTACTACTATAGTCTCCTCCCACTCTACCTATAACAGTAAACTACTACTACTATAGTCTCCTCCCACTCTACCTATAACAGTAAACTACTACTACTATAGTCTCCTCCCACTCTACCTATAACAGTAAACTACTACTACTATAGTCTCCTCCCACTCTACCTATAACAGTAAACTACTACTACTATAGTCTCCTCCCACTCTACCTATAACAGTAAACTACTACTACTATAGTCTCCTCCCACTCTACCTATAACAGTAAACTACTACTACTATAGTCTCCTCCCACTCTACCTATAACAGTAAACTACTACTACTATAGTCTCCTCCCACTCTACCTATAACAGTAAACTACTACTACTATAGTCTCCTCCCACTCTACCTATAACAGTAAACTACTACTACTATAGTCTCCTCCCACTCTACCTATAACAGTAAACTACTACTACTATAGTCTCCTCCCACTCTACCTATAACAGTAAACTACTACTACTATAGTCTCCTCCCACTCTACCTATAACAGTAAACTACTACTACTATAGTCTCCTCCCACTCTACCTATAACAGTAAACTACTACTACTATAGTCTCCTCCCACTCTACCTATAACAGTAAACTACTACTACTATAGTCTCCTCCCACTCTACCTATAACAGTAAACTACTACTACTATAGTCTCCTCCCACTCTACCTATAACAGTAAACTACTACTACTATAGTCTCCTCCCACTCTACCTATAACAGTAAACTACTACTACTATAGTCTCCTCCCACTCTACCTATAACAGTAAACTACTACTACTATAGTCTCCTCCCACTCTACCTATAACAGTAAACTACTACTACTATAGTCTCCTCCCACTCTACCTATAACAGTAAACTACTACTACTATAGTCTCCTCCCACTCTACCTATAACAGTAAACTACTACTACTATAGTCTCCTCCCACTCTACCTATAACAGTAAACTACTACTACTATAGTCTCCTCCCACTCTACCTATAACAGTAAACTACTACTACTATAGTCTCCTCCCACTCTACCTATAACAGTAAACTACTACTACTATAGTCTCCTCCCACTCTACCTATAACAGTAAACTACTACTACTATAGTCTCCTCCCACTCTACCTATAACAGTAAACTACTACTACTATAGTCTCCTCCCACTCTACCTATAACAGTAAACTACTACTACTATAGTCTCCTCCCACTCTACCTATAACAGTAAACTACTACTACTATAGTCTCCTCCCACTCTACCTATAACAGTAAACTACTACTACTATAGTCTCCTCCCACTCTACCTATAACAGTAAACTACTACTACTATAGTCTCCTCCCACTCTACCTATAACAGTAAACTACTACTACTATAGTCTCCTCCCACTCTACCTATAACAGTAAACTACTACTACTATAGTCTCCTCCCACTCTACCTATAACAGTAAACTACTACTACTATAGTCTCCTCCCACTCTACCTATAACAGTAAACTACTACTACTATAGTCTCCTCCCACTCTACCTATAACAGTAAACTACTACTACTATAGTCTCCTCCCACTCTACCTATAACAGTAAACTACTACTACTATAGTCTCCTCCCACTCTACCTATAACAGTAAACTACTACTACTATAGTCTCCTCCCACTCTACCTATAACAGTAAACTACTACTACTATAGTCTCCTGCCCATACTGAGTCTCACAGCAGCAGTATCGTTGTGTGTTTCCCCATCGGAACCATGTGACCTTTCTAAACGTGCAGGTTAATGACGAACACATGCTGACATTTACACAGAACGCTGTCTGCTATCTACGTCCCCAGCTCACGTTATGCTGTTGAATGGTTCAGAGAAACATGAACATGCTAATGTTTCTGTTTGAACCCAGAGGAGAGAGTCGGGAGCCACAAGATAGAGAGAATCAGATGGCCTGAAGCTTTCAGAATTAAATCAGTTTTATAACAAAAATTCCACTTTATAAATCAACTAGTCTTCTTCTCATTGAAAAGTTTCAATTCGCTAGTCGGGAAAAGTCTGAATAGCCTTTCTCCCGCTAGAATGAACGATATGCATCTTCTAGTGATCTGTTGATAGGACGGGTGCCTGTCAGTCACAAAGACAGCAATGACAGGGAAACGCTGCTGGTTTGTCAATCTGCTGTCTGTCCCGACTCTTGGTACCTGTGTTATTTTTGTGCGCTGTGGTTGGCTGCGCTCAAATTTATTTTAATGGAGGAGGGAGAGCAGGATGCTTCTTCATCGTCTCCCGTGAGTGAATTTCCACGTCCATGTAATGTAACGTAATGTAACGTAATGTAACGTAATGTAATGTAATGTAAGTGGTAATGTAATGCAAAATAATTACAATTTCGTATTAACACTGGAATGATAGATGTGCAAAAGATGATGTGCAAATGGAGATACTGGGGCGCAAAATTAGCAAAATAAATAACAATATGGGGATGAGGTAGTTGGGTGGGATAATTTCAGAAAGGCTGTGTACAGGTGCATTGATCGGTAAGCTGCTCTGACAATGTAATGTAAGTGGTAATGTAATGTAACGTAATGTAACGTAACGTAATGTAACGTAATGTAATGTAATGCAAGTGGTAATGTAATGTAATGTAATGTAATGTAATGTAACGTAATGTAATGTAATGTAACGTAATGTAACGTAATGTAACGTAATGTACTGTAATGTAATGTAATGTAAGTGGTAATGTAATGTAATGTAATGTAATGTAACGTAATGTAATGTAATGTACTGTAATGTAATGTAATGTAAGTGGTAATGTAATGTAATGTAATGTAATGTAACGTAATGTAATGTAACGAAATGTAATGTAATGTAGTGTAATGCAAGTGGTAATGCAACGTAATGTAATGTAAGTGGTAATGTACTGTAATGTAATGCAAGTGGTAATGTAATGTACTGTAATGTAATGTAACGTAATGTAAGGTAATGTAATATAATGTAATGTAATGTAATGTAACGTAACGTAATGTAGTGTAATGCAAGTGGTAATGTACCGTAACGTAATGTAACGTAATGTAATGTAATGTAATGTAAGTGGTAATGTAATGTAACGTAATGTAATGTAACGTAACGTAATGTAGTGTAATGCAAGTGGTAATGTACCGTAACGTAATGTAACGTAATGTAATGTAATGTAATGTAATGTAAGTGGTAATGTAATGTAACGTAACGTAATGTAATGTAACGTAACGTAATGTAAGTTGGCTCCCTAATTTGCATACTGGTAGGCTACTACCGCTTTTTGGCGATTAAATTGACCCTTCGCTAAGCTCTGCCGCAGAATTTTGGTAAACCAATCGCAACACTCCATTGGGATTGCAACTGTCGTCGAGTCTGACACCTCGGACAAGCTCACGTTTTAAACACATGGAAGCCGGTGAGGGCAGTGGGGAAAACAGTATAAAAAAAAATATATATTGAACAGTGCACCAGGGGTGCTACTGTGATTTCTGAAATGCAGACCCTGTTGGAGTATTTTTCAAATCCGAAATTATACTTTTGTTACATTGTTTGCTAGCTCTGCTGGTTAGCTAGCGCTGTCTCATTGACCACAAGACTGTCAAGGTAGATGTAGGTGGGTGTGGGTGGAATCAGGCGCAGGACGCAGTACGTTAGTCCAACAGACTTTAGTGAGGCACAGCAAAACAAACACGAAATAAATGCCCTGAGGCAAAAGCTCCGCACGTAGGCGTAAACACAAGCGCACAAACAGGTGCGACAAAATACTCCAAAACTAAGGAGCAAACTAGCTCAACCGAGCAAACAGTAAATATCCAGCCTACCGGCACGACAGTAAAACAATCACACACAACACCTGACAAACACAACGAGAACTAAATAGGACACTAATGACACTAAATGATAACAGGTGTGACAACAATCAGACAAAAGCAAACGAACATAGAAACATGCAACGGTGGCAGCTAGTATTCCGGAGACGACGAACGCCGAAGCCTGCCCGAGCAAGGAAGAGAGGCAGCCTCGGCCGAAACCGTGACACAGACATTGCTAACGCTAGCTAGCTAGCCACTTAATATAACTTATTTCTCTAAATGTATGTTAGCTAGCTAAGTTAACCATGTCACTAATACAACTCCCAATCTGCTGTCGACATTAGGATACGATTTGAGAGCCCTAGTTTGCTCCAACAGTGGTTGTAGCTCTGACTGCGTGCTGAGTGTGGTTGTAGCTGGTAGCTTAGTGGTTTAGAGTGTTGTGCCAGTAACCGAAAGGTTGCTGGTTCTAATCCCCTAGCCGACTAGGTGAAAAATCTGTTGATGTGCCCTTGAGCAAGGCACTTAACCCTAATTGCTCCTGTAAGTCGCTCTGGATAAGAGCGTCTGCTAAATGACTAATTATTTATTTAATTATTTAGCTCTGACTGCGTGCTGAGTGTGGTTGTAGCTCTGGCTGCGTGCTGTGTGTGGTTGTAGCTCTGACTGCGTGCTGAGTGTGGTTGTAGCTCTGGCTGCGTGCTGAGTGTGGTTGTAGCTCTGACTGCGTGCTGAGTGTGGTTGTAGCTCTGACTGCGTGCTGAGTGTGGTTGTAGCTCTGGCTGCGTGCTGAGTGTGGTTGTAGCTCTGGCTGCGTGCTGAGTGTGGTTGTAGCTCTGACTGCGTGCTGAGTGTGGTTGTAGCTCTGGCTGAGTGTGGTTGTAGCTCTGGCTGCGTGCTGAGTGTGGTTGTAGCTCTGACTGCGTGCTGAGTGTGGTTGTAGCTCTGGCTGCGTGCTGAGTGTGGTTGTAGCTCTGACTGCGTGCTGAGTGTGGTTGTAGCTCTGACTGCGTGCTGAGTGTGGTTGTAGCTCTGACTGCGTGCTGAGTGTGGTTGTAGCTCTGACTGCGTGCTGAGTGTGGTTGTAGCTCTGACTGCGTGCTGAGTGTGGTTGTAGCTCTGGCTGCGTGCTGTAACTCTGGCTGCGTGCTGAGTGTGGTTGTAGCTCTGACTGCGTGCTGAGTGTGGTTGTAGCTCTGACTGCGTGCTGAGTGTGGTTGTAGCTCTGGCTGCGTGCTGAGTGTGGTTGTAGCTCTGACTGCGTGCTGAGTGTGGTTGTAGCTCTGGCTGCGTGCTGAGTGTGGTTGTAGCTCTGACTGCGTGCTGAGTGTGGTTGTAGCTCTGACTGCGTGCTGAGTGTGGTTGTAGCTCTGACTGCGTGCTGAGTGTGGTTGTAGCTCTGACTGCGTGCTGAGTGTGGTTGTAGCTCTGACTGCGTGCTGAGTGTGGTTGTAGCTCTGGCTGCGTGCTGTAGCTCTGGCTGCGTGCTGAGTGTGGTTGTAGCTCTGACTGCGTGCTGAGTGTGGTTGTAGCTCTGGCTGCGTGCTGAGTGTGGTTGTAGCTCTGGCTGCGTGCTGAGTGTGGTTGTAGCTCTGGCTGCGTGCTGTAGCTCTGGCTGCGTGCTGAGTGTGGTTGTAGCTCTGGCTGCGTGCTGAGTGTGGTTGTAGCTCTGACTGCGTGCTGAGTGTGGTTGTAGCTCTGGCTGCGTGCTGAGTGTGGTTGTAGCTCTGACTGCGTGCTGAGTGTGGTTGTAGCTCTGACTGCGTGCTGAGTGTGGTTGTAGCTCTGACTGCGTGCTGAGTGTGGTTGTAGCTCTGGCTGCGTGCTGAGTGTGGTTGTAGCTCTGACTGAGTGCTGAGTGTGGTTGTAGCTCTGGCTGCGTGCTGAGTGTGGTTGTAGCTCTGGCTGCGTGCTGTAGCTCTGGCTGCGTGCTGAGTGTGGTTGTAGCTCTGACTGCGTGCTGAGTGTGGTTGTAGCTCTGGCTGCGTGCTGAGTGTGGTTGTAGCTCTGACTGAGTGCTGAGTGTGGTTGTAGCTCTGGCTGCGTGCTGAGTGTGGTTGTAGCTCTGGCTGCGTGCTGAGTGTGGTTGTAGCTCTGGCTGCGTGCTGAGTGTGGTTGTAGCTCTGGCTGCGTGCTGAGTGTGGTTGTAGCTCTGGCTGCGTGCTGAGTGTGGTTGTAGCTCTGGCTGCGTGCTGTAGCTCTGGCTGCGTGCTGAGTGTGGTTGTAGCTCTGGCTGCGTGCTGAGTGTGGTTGTAGCTCTGACTGCGTGCTGAGTGTGGTTGTAGCTCTGGCTGCGTGCTGAGTGTGGTTGTAGCTCTGGCTGCGTGCTGAGTGTGGTTGTAGCTCTGACTGCGTGCTGAGTGTGGTTGTAGCTCTGACTGCGTGCTGAGTGTGAATTCAGAGCCATTCAGTGGCTAGCCACACAACAAACTTTTTTTTTTAAACACATTTTTACCAGATTCCCGTGAATCAATTGCAATGACCACAACAGTTCCTGACATTTTCCTGATTTACAAGGGGTAGTCTGTGTTTAATTTCATTGTGTATTAAAAACACGGTTTGAGATCATTTTGAGGGGATTTCGCCAGTGGTTAGAAAGGGCAATTGGGCTTCCTGGGAAAATCTCTGAGGTTGCAACAGTAACCAAGGGTTGTGGGGCTTGGCGGAGGGTCAATCCGATGAAGATGTTGACAGTAACCAAGGGTTGTGGGGCTTGGCGGAGGGTCAATCCGATGAAGATGTTGACAGTAACCAAGGGTTGTGGGGCTTGGCGAAGGGTCAATCCGATGAAGATGTTGACAGTAACCAAGGGTTGTGGGGCTTGGCGAAGGGTCAATCCGATGAAGATGTTGACAGTAACCAAGGGTTGTGGGGCTTGGCGAAGGGTCAATCCGATGAAGATGTTGAATCCCTCCCGGCAGGAACAATAGGTAGTGGAGAGAGAGCCTCATTCTAATCCACAATATGATAAAAGCTAATGATTCTGGTATTATTAAAGATAAAAAATTACGAAATGTCACATTGGTTTCCTTACCCCTAGTGTACACAGCCACGGATCCAATAAAATACATACTTCGAAAAAACAAACATCATTGTGGCAATTCATATCTTGCAGCAAAACTGTAAATATGACTTTAATCTCAAGAGAAGACAGGTTTTACTTAGAAAATAGTCCTGATCCTATCAGCCTAGTCCTAGACAATATCCAAAACAACTAAAAACATGGATTTCAATCACAGGTAATAGAAGCAGTGGGCAGCCTCTCTTCCTCCCTTCTTCCCCTCCCTCCTATTCCTCCCCCTCTCCTTCCCCTCCCCCTGTCTCTCCCTCCTATTCCTCCCCCTCTCCTTCCCCCTCTCCTTCCCCCTATCCCCGTCTCTCCCTCCTATTCCTCTCCCTCCCCCTATCCCCGTCTCTCCCTCCTATTCCTCCCCCTCCTCCTCCCCCTGTCTCTCCCTCCTATTCCTCCCCCTCTCCTTCCCCCTCTCCTTCCCCCTCTCCTTCCCCCTATCCCCGTCTCTCCCTCCTATTCCTCTCCCTCCCCCTATCCCCGTCTCTCCCTCCTATTCCTCCCCCTCCTCCTCCCCCTGTCTCTCCCTTCTATTCCTCCCCCTCTCCTTCCCCCTATCCTTCCCCCTATCCCCGTCTCTCCCTCCTATTCCTCCCCCTCCTCCTCCCCCTCTCCTCCCCCTGTCTCTCCCTCCTATTCCTCCCCCTCTCCTTCCCCCTCTCCTTCCCCCTATCCATGTCTCTCCCTCCTATTCCTCCCCCTCTCCTTCCCCCTATCCCTGTCTCTCCCTCCTATTCCTCCCCCTCTCCTTCCCCCTATCCCCGTCTCTCCCTCCTATTCCTCCCCCTCTCCTTCCCCTTCTCCTTCCCCCTATCCCCGTCTCTCCCTCCTATTCCTCCCCCTCTCCTTCCCCCTCTCCTTCCCCCTATCCCTGTCTCTCCCTCCTATTCCTCCCCCTCTCCCTCCCCCTGTCTCTCCCTCCTATTCCTCCCCCTCTCCCTCCCCCTGTCTCTCCCTCCTATTCCTCCCCCTCTCCTTCCCCCTATCCCTGTCTCTCCCTCCTATTCCTCCCCCTCTCCTTCCCCCTCTCCTTCCCCCTATCCCTTTCTCTCCCTCCTATTCCTCCCCCTCTCCTTCCCCCTATCCCTGTCTCTCCCTCCTATTCCTCCCCCTCTCCTTCCCCCTCTCCTTCCCCCTCTCCTTCCCCCTATCCCTTTCTCTCCCTCCTATTCCTCCCCCTCTCCTTCCCCCTATCCCCGTCTCTCCCTCCTATTCCTCCCCCTCTCCTTCCCCCTCTCCTTCCCCCTATCCCTTTCTCTCCCTCCTATTCCTCCCCCTCTCCTTCCCCCTATCCCCGTCTCTCCCTCCTATTCCTCCCCCTCTCCTTCCCCCTCTCCTTCCCCCTATCCCCGTCTCTCCCTCCTATTCCTCCCCCTCCTCCTCCCCCTGTCTCTCCCTCCTATTCCTCCCCCTCTCCTTCCCCCTCTCCTTCCCCCTATCCCCGTCTCTCCCTCCTATTCCTCCCCCTCCTCCTCCCCCTGTCTCTCCCTCCTATTCCTCCCCCTCTCCTTCCCCCTCTCCCTCCTCCTCCCCCTGTCTCTCCCTCCTATTCCTCCCCCTCTCCTTCCCCCTATCCCCGTCTCTCCCTCCTATTCCTCCCCCTCCTCCTCCCCCTGTCTCTCCCTCCTATTCCTCCCCCTCTCCTTCCCCCTCTCCTTCCCCCTATCCCTGTCTCTCCCTCCTATTCCTCCCCCTCCTCCTCCCCCTGTCTCTCCCTCCTATTCCTCCCCCTCTCCTTCCCCCTATCCCTGTCTCTCCCTCCTATTCCTCCCCCTCTCCTTCCCCCTCTCCCTGTCTCTCCCTCCTATTCCTCCCCCTCTCCTTCCCCCTCTCCCTGTCTCTCCCTCCTATTCCTCCCCCTCTCCTTCCCCCTCTCCTTCCCCCTATCCCTGTCTCTCCCTCCTATTCCTCCCCCTCTCCTTCCCCTATCCCTGTCTCTCCCTCCTATTCCTCCCCCTCTCCTTCCCCCTCTCCTTCCCCCTATCCCTTTCTCTCCCTCCTATTCCTCCCCCTCTCCTTCCCCCTATCCCTTTCTCTCCCTCCTATTCCTCCCCCTGTCTCTCCCTTCCCTGTCTCTCCCTCCTATGAGTTGAGCCAGTCAGGGTTCTGGTGCTGAGAGTGAGGTCCTCTTTCCATTAGTCACTCATACGTAGAGCCATTCTTGCTATTTATATGGCTCTGTTCACACAGAATGGACGAATCTTCCACAAGGCTAAAGAGAATACATCAGCTTAGACAGCCTAAAGATATGCAGAATGTGTCATGCCTCATCTTTCTATCAGGTCCGTGGGCAGAGTAAGAGGACTACGTCAATAGAGCAATCAGCATACCAGAGACCGAGTCAATGGACCACATTATTGCAGATGAAAATAACAATAGCGCGTCTTTATACAGGGGGGAACCGGTACCGAGTCAACGTGAGAGGGCACATTGTCCCATAATGACAAAGTGAAAACGTGTTTTCAGAAATTGTAGCACATTTATTGTAAATGAAATACCTACTTTACATAGGTATTCACACCCCTGGCTTTGAGTCGTATTGGGTGTGTCTGTATCAGCTTTGTACATCTGGATTTTCTCCCATTCTTCCTTGCAGATTTTCTCAAGCTCTGTTAAGTTAGATGGGGAGTGGCAATGAACAGCAATCTTCAAGTCTTTCCACAGATTTTCAATGGGATTCAAGTCCAGGCTTTGGCTGGGCCACTCAAGGACTTTCACATTCTTGTTCTGAAGCCGTTCCAGCGTTGCTTTGGCGATATGCTTTGGCTACATTGTCCTGTTGGAATGTAAATCTTCGCCCCCCAGTCTAAGGTCATTTGCACTCTGAAGCAGGTTCTCATCAAAGATTTGCCTGTATTTGGCTCCATTCATTGTTCCCTCTATCCTTACCAGTATCCCAGTCCCTGCTGCTGAAAACCATCCCCATAGCATGATGCTGCCACCACCATGCTTCACTGTAGGGATGGTGTTAGACGGGTGATGAGCTGTGCCTGGTTGCTGCCACCACCATGCTTCATGGTTGGGATGGTGTTAGACGGGTGATGAGCACCGCCTGGTTTTCTCCAGATATAGCGCTTTTTTTTAATTAATTTTTATTTCACCTTTATTTAACCAGGTAAGCCAGTTGAGAACAAGTTCTCATTTACAACTGCGACCTGGCCAAGATAAAGCATAGCAGTGCGATAAAAACAACAACACAGAGTTACATATGGGGTTCCCTCTATCCTTACCAGTATCCCAGTCCCTGCTGCTGAAAACCATCCCCATAGCATGATGCTGCCACCACCATGCTTCACTGTAGGGATGGTGTTAAAAGTAAAAAAATAATAAAAAATAAAAAATATTATAAATATATTTACAAAAAAAAAAAAAAAAAAAAATCTCATCAGATCACAGAATCTTTTGCCTTATGATCGCAGAGTCTTTTACGTGCCTTTTTGGAAACTCCAGGCGTGCTGTCATGTGCCTTTTTCTCAGGAGTGGCTTTCGTCTGGTCACTCTCCCATAATGCCCAGATTAGTGAAGTGCTGTAGAGACTGTTGTCCTTCTGGCAGGTTCTCCCCAGGAACTCTGTAGTTCTGTCAGAGTGGTCACTGGGTTCTTGGTCACCTCCCTGACCAAGGTCCTTCTTGGACGGCCAGCCCTAGACAGAGTCTGGGTAGTTCCATATTTTTTTATATTTCCCGATGATGGAGGCCACTGCGCTCTTGGAAACTTTCAACACTAGACATTGTTTTATATCCTTCCCCAGATACATGCCTCATCACAATTCTATCTCAGAGATCTACGGACAGTTCCTTAGACTTCATGATGTAGTTTCTGCTCTGACGTGCACTGTCAACTGTGGGACCTTATATAGACAGGTGTATTTCTTTCTAAATCATGTCCAAATAATTGAATTGGCCACAGGTGGAATCCAATCAAGTTGTAGTGACATGATCAAAGGAAATTGGATGCACCTGAGCTCAATTTGGAGTGTCATAGCAAACGGGGGTGAATCATTATGTAAATTAGATACACTATATATGCAAAAGTATGTGGACACCCCTTCAAATTAGTGGATTTGGCTATTTCAGCCACACACGCTGCTGACAGCTGTATAAAATCGAGCACACAGTCATGCAATCTCAAATGACAAACATTAGCAGTAGAATGGCCTGTACTGAAGAGCTCAGTGACTTTCAATGTGGCACTGTCATGGGATGCCATCTGTTATTGTGAAGTCGAAGCGTCTAGGAGCAATAACAGCTCAGCCGTGAAGTGGTAGGCCACACAAGCTCATAGAACGGGACCGCCGAGTGCTGAAGCGCATAGTGCGTAAAAATAGTCTGTCCTCGGTTGCAACACTCACTATCGAGTTCCAAACTGCCTCTGGAAGCAACTTCAGCACAATAACTGTTCATCGGGGAGCTTCATGAAATGGGTTTCCATGGCCGAGCAGCCGCACACAAGGCTAAGATCACCATGCGCAATGCCAAGCATTGGCTGGAGTGGTGTAAAGCTCGCCGCCATTGGACTCTGGAGCAGTGGAAACTCGTTCTGTGGAGTGATGAATCACGCTTCACCATCTGGCAGTCTGACGGACTAATCTGGGTTTGGCGGATGCCAGGACAACGCTACCTGCCCCAACTCATAGTGCCAACTGTAAAGTTTGGTGGAGGAGGAATAATGGTCTGGGGCTGGTTCTCATGGCTCAGGCCCCTTAGTTCCAGTGAAGGGAAATCTTAACGCTACAGCAATGACATTCTAGATGATTCTGTGCTTCCAACTTTGTGGCAACAGTTTGGGGAAGGCCCTTTCCTGTTTCAGCATGACAATCTACACATAATGACGAAGTGAAAACATGTTTTTAGAAATGTACAGAAATACAACACAAAAAGTATTATAACAATAATAATGATTTATTATTATTATTATTAACAATAATTTATAACATTTTTGACATGCGTTTTTCTGGATTTTTTTGTTGTTATTCTGTCTTTCACTGTTCAAATAAACCTACCATTAAAATGATAGACTGATCATTTCTTTGTCAGTGGGCAAACGTACAAAATCAGCAAGGGATCAAATACTTTTTTCCCTCACTGTATATATATACATACATACATACACATACATACATATAAATACATATGCACACATATATATATATATATATATACATATCCTTTAAAAAATATATATTTCCCTTTATTACTTTCCAACCCCACCACCCCTTCCCTAATTGGAGTAAACTAGTGAACAACAATGCTTAGGCCTCGACTTCCAGCTTATTCATACTATATAAATGTTATGGACAGTCAATTTTACAATAATTAATTATATTTTGCTTGTTTTTACTCATGAACTTCCTCTACCCTCAACCTCTCCGATCATTTTCATGATGTCCATCCGGTTTGCTTCTATATGCCGTATCTTTCTAACTGTGCTCTTTCACAAAAGCTCTAAATCTATAAAAATATTAATGCGAATAGACCGCTGATTGGCCAGCTCATCCTCCTCAGGGGGATGACATCATCCTCCATGAGGAAATAGCAAGCATTTTTGAATTGGTCTTTTGAGATACAAGTTTGAGGTGGGGTTTTTTACAGTGTTTTTGCTCCAATTTATGCTTTAGCCACATATACGAATTTAGGACGAGTCAACAACATTATTTGGATATGAGTTAACAGAATATGAACTGTTAAAAGTGAGATTTTCACCATAGGCCAACGGCCACTGACGTTTGATTTTGTAAATAAAAAACATCTGTCTAAAGAATTAGCTATGTCCTGCTCCTTCCCTGACTTTCACAAAAGCTCTCAACCTATAACCTATATACTTATTATGGACACAGTATGCTTTACATTAGTTATCTTGTTGTTATTAGTTGTTGTTAGTTGTTATTAGTCCCATCCTTCAGCTCCATTCAACACCTCCCATCTATCTCTTAACACCATCCATATTGGATTTCCATTTGCGATTCCATTTTCAACTGTACTGTGATGTTTTACAAAACTTCTGAACCCTTCTATTCTCATTTTTCTACAGATTGTAAATTAAAAATAAACATTTTTTCTAAAAGTATTATTATATTATTGATTGATTGACTATGACTTTTCAGATCACCCAGTAATGCTATCTGCAAGGTTATCTCCAGGTAAATATTGCAATCCTTTAGCCATTCCTGGACCTGTGTCCAAAAACAAGCTACAAATGGACAGTACCAAAACAAATGATCTAATGATTCTGTCTCTTCGCAGCAAAATCTGCAGAGGTAAGGGAAATGGTATCCCCCATATAAATAACATTCTATTAGTAGCAAGAATTTTGTATAAACATTTAAATTGAAAAAGTTTTGAATCCTGTGTTGTTTTGAGTATCAGTTCATAAACACTATGCCATGGAATCGGTACGTCAAAAATCTCTTCCCAACTATTTTGCAATCTATATGCGACGGCTGTCAATCCTTTGGTCCTTAAGTGAAACTGATATACTTTTTTATTTATCACAATTTTCTTTAACCAATTATGTTCTTTAATGCGGCCGACAGACAAGTTCCTTACTTTCTCCCCCTTCCACTTTCCTCTTCCATTTTTGTGGTAATGCTGCAATTATTTGGTTGTAATTTTGGGTAGAGCAGACATTTCCATATGTTTTTGTTAGCTGCATGTGCGACATAACTCCACCAATCCTACCTATGATATCATGTACGAAGATTATACCTTAAAAAAAAAAAAAATGTAACCACAATATTTGTTGCATTATTTTTTCTGTCGTTTCTGGAGGATTCAATTGAAATTGCAACCAACTTTCCATGGCTTGTTTTAGAAATAGTGATATTTGGGAGATTATTTCCTTTTCAAATAACTGAAAGTGAGAGGTTGTAATCTGAATAAAGGGAAAAATGACATTCTTGAACATGGGGTGAGACAATCTTACTAATTTGCTAGAGAACCAGTTTGGATTTAAGTATAACTTTTGTATGACTGAAGCTTTTAGTGATAGGTCTAATGCTTTAATATTTAATAATTTCTGTCCTCTGAATTAATATTAATTATATAAATAGGCCCGTTTAATTGTGTCTGGCTTGCTTTTCCAAATAAAATGGAATATTTAATTTTAAAAAACTGTTCGCTAGGCGTAGGCAAGACCATAAGCAAACAGGTAAACTGGGATAATACTAAAGAGTTAATCAGGGTGATTTTTCCCCACAAATTGACAGGTATTTACCTTTCCATGGCAGCAAGATCTTATCTATTTTTGCTAACTTTCTATTAAAATGTATTGGAGCGTGATCATTTGTTTCATTTGGGATATGTATTCCAAGTATATCCACATCACCATCAGACCATTTTATTGGTAAACTACATGGTAATGTAAAAATTGTATTTTTTAGTGATTCAATACGTAATATAGTACATTTATCATAATTTGGTTGTAATCCAGAGAGGTTAGAAAAAGTATCTAGGTCCTCTATGAGGCTGTGGAGGGATTATCTTTTTGTTTTCTCATGATTTGGTTGGGTCTAATTGTGTTGCTGTCCTGGACCAGCTTGCTTAGGGGACTCTTCTCCAGGTTAATCTCTATGTAGGTGATGTCTTTGTTATGGAAGATTTGGGAATCACTTCCTTTTAGGTGGTTGTAGAATTTAACGGCTCTTTTCTGGATTTTGATAATTAGTGGGTATCGGCCTAATTCTGCTCTGCATGCATTATTTCATATTTTACGTTTTACACTGAAGATATTTTTGAAGAATTCTGCATGCAGAGTCTCAATTTGTGTTTGTCCCATTTTGTGAATTCTTGTTTGGTGAGCGGACCCCAGACCTCACAACCATAAAGGGCAATTGGTTCTATAACTGATTCAAGTATTTTTAGCCAGAATTTTATGTTCCTTTTTATGGCATAGAAGGCCCTTCTTGCCTTGTCTCTCAGATCGTTCACAGCTTTGTGGAAGTTACCTGTTGCGCTGATGTTTAGGCCGAGGTATGTATAGTTTTTTGTGTGTTCGAGGGCAACGGTGTCTTGATGGATTTTGTATTTGTGGTCCTGGCAACTGGACCTTTTTTGGAACACCATTATTTTTGTCTTACTGAGATTTACTGTCAGGGCCCAGGTCTGACAGAATCTATGCATAAGATCTAGATGCTGCTGTAGGCCCTCCTTGGTTGGTGACAGAAGCACCAGATCATCAGCAAACAGTAGACACTTGACTTCAGATTCTAGTAGGGTGAGGCCGGGTGCTGCAGACTGTTCTAGTGCCCTCGCCAATTCGTTGATATACAGCAACAGTGTGTGAAAACCTTGTGAAGACTTACAGAAAACATTTGACCTGTGTCATTACCAACAAAGGGTATATAACAAAGTATTGAGAAACTTTTGTTATTGACCAAATACTTATTTTCCACCATAATTTGCAAATAAATTCATTAAAAATCCTACAATGTGATTTTCTGGAATAAAAATTCTCAATTTGTCTGTCATAGTTGACGTGTACCTATGATGAAAATTACAGGCCTCTCTCATCTTTTTAAGTGGGAGACCTTGCACAATTGGTGGCTGACTAAATACTTTTTTTCCCCACTGTATATGTTGAAGAGGGTGGGGCTTAAGCTGCATCCCTGTCTCACCCCACGGCCCTGTGGAAAGAAATGTGTGTGTTCTTTGCCAATTTTAACTGCACACTTGTTGTTTGCGTACATGGATTTTAAAATGTTGTATGTTTTTCCCCCAACACCACTTTCCATCAATTTGCATAGCAGACCCTCATGCCAAATTGAGTCAAAAGCTTTTTTGAAATCAACAAAGCATGAAAAGACTTTGCCTTTGTTTTGGTTTGTTTGTTTGTTTGTCAATTAGGGTGTGCAGGGTAAATACGTGGTCTGTCGTACAGTAATTTGGTAAAAAGCCAATTTGACATTTGCTCTGTACATTGTTTTCACTGAGGAAATGCACGAGTCTGCTGTTAATTAATGCAGAGGATTTTCCCAAGGTTGCTGTTGATGCATATCCCACAGTAGTTATTGGTTAGTTCTCTCTCTCTCTCTCTCTCTCTCTCTCTCTCTCTCTCTCTCTCTCTCTCTCTCTCTCTCTCTCTCTCTCTCTCTCTCTCTCTCTCTCTCTCTCTCTCTCTCTCTCTCTCTCTCTCTCAACTCGTTTCTCTCAACTATTTTCTCTCTCTCCCAGCTGCAGGATACATATACACACAGGTCTCTCTGTGGTACTTCAAAACACAGCAGCATCCCAGCACCACATCCCTACTAGCCTGAGAACAGGGGAGAGATAGAGTGTTACATACACAACGGACAGGCGAGAGATAGAGTGTTACACAACGGACAGGGACATTTGTCAGAAAGAATTCACCATGACTGTGTTAAAAAGCTTTTCCACAAAACGTTGTCAGGAAATATAGTGACAAATCACACAAAAGAAACAGCATTAATTTACTGACACACCTTGCTTTAATATTGACTGAAATGACAGATTGTAAAATGTATTATACATTTAGATTATCTAAATTGAGCTAATATCCAACAGTCTACAGAGCAGATGACTGATAACCATAACACTGGTCAAGGCCTCTGCAGCACAGCCAAAGAGAAATCTATGGCACAGCTCTCATGTTTAGCTTGGCTAACAGGAAGAAGGGTGATATTTAGCATGGCTAACAGGAAGAAGGGTGATATTTAGCTTGGCTAACAGGAAGAAGAGTAATGTTTAGCTCGGCCAACAGGAAGAAGGGTGATATTTAGCATGGCTAACAGGAAGAAGGGTGATATTTAGCTCGGCCAACAGGAAGAAGGGTGATATTTAGCATGGCTAACAGGAAGAAGGGTGATATTTAGCTTGGCTAACAGGAAGAAGAGTAATGTTTAGCTTGGCTAACAGGAAGAAGAGTCAGAGAGTGAACTGCTCGCCCCCCTATAGTTATATACAGTTTTATAGGCTTGCTACAGTTTGTTTGAGGTCCACCCACACACCTCTAGTCCGCACGGACACACGCACACACAAACACACAAACAGACTCTCTCTTCCTGTCTTTGTCTGTCTGTCCAAGGCCTTCTCTGCAGCTCTGAGACCTTCTGATGCTGCAGGGCTGAGAGGCAGACTTCTATTCAAATAAGTGGAAAAGGAAAGATGGAAATATGGCTGCCTTTTTACAGGCTCCGAACCAACTGTGCTTTTGTGTGTGTTTTTCGCGTTAAATTTGTAAGTTATTTTGTACGTAATGTTTCTGCCACCGTCTCTTATAACCGAAAAGAGGTTCTGGATATCAGGACAGCGATTACTCACCTTGTACTGGAGGAAGATTTTTTCTTTAGCGAAGGATTTACTTCAGACACCCGACAAGGCTAAAGTCCCGTCTTTCGCATGAAGAAGAGACGGAGATATCGTGGACGTAGGTTGGGGTGCCTTGTAAGGATCCGACATACAATCATTGGATAACAAAATAGACTAACTAAGATCACAGATATCCTACCAACGGGACATTAAAAACTGTAATATCTTATGTTTCACCGAGTCGTGGCTGAACGACGACATGGATAACATACAACTGACGAGATATACGCTACATCGGCAGGATAGAACGGCTGACTCCGGTAAGACAAGGGGTGGCGGTCTGTGTATATTTGTAAATCACAGCTGGTGCACGAAATCTAATATTAAGGAAGTCTCTAGGTTTTGCTCGCCTGAGGTAGAGTATCTTATGATAAGCTGTAGACCACACTATCTACCAAGAGGGTTTTCATCTATATTTTTCGTAGCTGTCTATTTACCACCACAAACCGATGCTGGCACTAAGATTGCACTCAATGAGCTGTATAAGGCCATAAGTAAACAGGAAAACGCTCATCCAGAGGCGGCGCTCCTAGTGGTGGGGGACTTTAATGCAGGGAAACTTAACTCATTTCTACCAGCATTTTAAATATGCAACCAGAGGGAAAACAACTCTAGATCACCTTTACTCCACACACAGAGACGTGTACAAAGCTCTCCCTCGCCCTCCATTTGGCAAATCTGACCATAACTCTATCCTCCTGATTTCTGCTTATAAGCAAAAACTAAAGCAGCTATCTATCAAGAGAGTTTTCTTCTATATTATTCATCTGTTTACCACCACAAACCGATGCTGGCACTAAGACCGCTCTCAATGAACTGTATAAGGCCATAAGCAAACAGGAAAATCCTTCTAGTGGCCGGGGACTTTAATGCAGAGAAACGTACATCCGTTTTACCTCATTTCTACCAGCACGTTAAATGTGCAACCAGAGGAAAATAAACTCTAGACCATCTTTACTCCACACACAGAGACGCGTACAAAGCTTTCCCTCGTAATGCCCCGTGGTTGTGCTGAATGCTGTCTTCCACTCGTCCCCATATACAAATTGGAAATGTAATCAAAGCCTATTGAATGCTAACTTGTTTTTAACTAGGACAGAGGAATTTATAACTGAATTTTTCCGAAATAACATAGGTACAGCAAATCCCCTTATTGTATGGGACACTTTAAATGTGCCTTTAGAGGCCATGCAATTCAGTACTCATCTCGAAAACTAAATCAATTTAGGTCAAAAAGGAAATAGAAGGTCTAACAGAACAGATAGATAGCAATAAACTGTAACATAGAGGCTCAGAATAAATTAGAGGAAAAACTAAAATAAATTGAGAAACTGATTCAAGAAAGATCAAGTGTAATATATTATAAAAATAATGCAAACTGGATGGAATATGGGGAAAAAAGCACCAAATTATTAAATTAAATTACAGAGGAGGAACTTCTGGATGCAATTAAAGACTTTAAGTCCAGAAAAACTCCAGGGTTGGATGGCATACCAGTTGAGGTATACCAAACCTTTTTTGATGTACTCAGAGGACCGTTATTAGCATGTTTTAACCACTCCTATGTAAATGGTAGATTATCAGGCATTCAATAAGAAGGTCAGATTTCATTATTACTGAAACAGGATACAAGTGGGAAATATAAAGATCCAGTCCATTAAAAAAATTGGAGGCCCCTTACACATCAGTGTTGTGATGCAAAAATTATAGCAAAATGTATAGCGCATAGAATTAAAAAGGTATTGTCGGACATTATTCATTCTAATCAGACAGGTTCTTTTACATGGACGATATTTGGAGATAACATAAGGCAAGTACTGGAAATAATAGAACACTATGAAAAATCTGGGAAACCAGGCCTGCTATTCATAGCAGACGTTGAAAAGGCATTTTATAAAGTACGACTGGAGTTTATATATAAATGCCTGGAGCATTTCCATTTTGGAGAATCTCTTATAAAATGGGTTAAAATCATGTATAGTAACCCTAGGTGTAAAATAGTAAATAATGGCTATTTCTCAGAAAGTTTTAAACTGTCAAGAGGAGTAAAACAAGGTTGTCCACTATCAGCATATCTATTTATTATGGCCATCGAAATGTTAGCTATTAAAATCAGATCCAAACATGATATCAAGGGATTAGAATTCCAGGGCTTAAAAACAAAGATGTCATTGTACGCTGATGATTCATGTTTTCTTTTAAATCCACAACTTGAATCCCTCCACAGCCTCATAGAGGATCTAGATACATGTTCTAACCTCTCTGGATTACAACCAAATTATGATAAATGTACTATATTACATATTGGATAACTAAAAAATACAATTTTTACATTACCATGTACAGTGGGGAAAAAAAGTATTTAGTCAGCCACCAATTGTGCAAGTTCTCCCACTTAAAAAGATGAGAGAGACCTGTAATTTTCATCATAGGTACACGTCAACTGTGAAAGACAAATTGAGATTTTTTCTTCTCCAGAAAATCACATTGTAGGATTTTTAATGAATTTATTTACAAATTATGGTGGAAAATAAGTATTTGGTCACCTACAAACAAGCAAGATATTTTGGCTCTCACAGACCTGTAACTTCTTCTTTAAGAGGCTCCTCTGTCCTCCACTCGTTACCTGTATTAATGGCACCTGTTTGAACTTGTTATCAGTATAAAAGACACCTGTCCACAACCTCAAACAGTCACACTCCAAACTCCACTATGGCCAAGACCAAAGAGCTGTCAAAGGACACCAGAAACTAAATTGTAGACCTGCACCAGGCTGGGAAGACTGAATCTGCAATAGGTAAGCAGCTTGGTTTGAAGAAATCAACTGTGGGAGCAATTATTAGGAAATGGAAGACATACAAGACCACTGATAATCTCCCTCGATCTGGGGCTCCACGCAAGATCTCACCCCGTGGGGTCAAAATGATCACAAGAACGGTGAGCAAAAATCCCAGAACCACACGGGGGGGACCTAGTGAATGACCTGCAGAGAGCTGGGACCAAAGTAACAAAGCCTACCATCAGTAACACACTACGCCGCCAGGGACTCAAATCCTGCAGTGCCAGACGTGTCCCCCTGCTTAAGCCAGTACATGTCCAGGCCCGTCTGAAGTTTGCTAGAGTGCATTTGGATGATCCAGAAGAGGATTGGGAGAATGGTCAGATGAAACCAAAATATAACTTTTTGGTAAAAACTCAACTCGTCGTGTTTGGAGGACAAAGAATGCTGAGTTGCATCCAAAGAACACCATACCTACTGTGAAGCATG
The DNA here is from genome assembly GCA_031479575.1 of Coregonus ussuriensis. Lineage (NCBI taxonomy): Eukaryota > Metazoa > Chordata > Actinopteri > Salmoniformes > Salmonidae > Coregonus > Coregonus ussuriensis. The sequence continues at coordinate 7,740,730 of CM062498.1, read as the reverse complement.
GGGGTGGAAACATCATGCTTTGGGGCTGTTTTTCTGCAAAGGGACCAGGACGACTGATCCGTGTAAAGGAAAGAATGAATGGGGCCATGTATCGTGAGATTTTGAGTGAAAACCTCCCATCAGCAAGGGCATTGAAGATGAAACGTGGCAACGAAGGAGTGGCTTCGTAAGAAGCTTTTCAAGGTCCTGGAGTGGCCTAGCCAGTCTCCAGATCTCAACCCCATAGAAAATCTTTGGAGGGAGTTGAAAGTCCGTGTTGCCCAGCGACAGCCCCAAAACATCACTGCTCTAGAGGAGATCTGCATGGAGGAATGGGCCAAAATACCAGCAACAGTGTTTGAAAACCTTGTGAAGACTTACAGAAAACGTTTGACCTGTGTCATTGCCAACAAAGGGTATATAACAAAGTATTGAGAAACTTTTGTTATTGACCAAATACTTATTTTCCACCATAATTTGCAAATAAATTCATTAAAAATCATACAATGTGATTTTCTGGATTTTTTTTCTCATTTTGTCTCTCATAGTTGACGTGTACCTATGATGAAAATTACAGGCCTCTCTCATCTTTTTAAGTGGGAGAACTTGCACAATTGGTGGCTGACTAAATACTTTTTTCCCCACTGTAGTTTACCAATAAAATGGTCTGATGGTGATGTGGATATACTCGGAATACATATCCCAAATGAAATAAATGACCTCACTCCAATACATTTTAATAGAAAGCTAGCAAAAATTGATACGATCTTGCTACCATGGAAAGGTAAATACCTGTCTATTTGTGGAAAAATCACCCTGATTAACTCTTTAGTATTATCCCAGTTTACCTATTTGCTTATGGTCTTGCCTACGCCTAGCGTTTTTTAAATTATATGAGAAGAAGATATTCCATTTTATTTGGAACGGCAAGACAGTGTCACGATTTAACTAGATATGAACCCAAATGCAGACAACTACACCGAGCCAGAGAAGGTTTAACAGGTTTATTTACAATGTGCAATTGTCCAGGTTTCCAAAAATAGGGGAAGAGCAAGTCCATGTTTACAGGGAGGGTAACAGATCCAGGTTCTGAGCAGGAGTGGTACCGTAACGTCCTTGTGTCCGTGGTGAGTCCAAAAGGGAGGTCCGGTAGTGGAAAGCAGGGTGGTGGTGGCAGGAGTGAAGTGGAGGCAGGAGTCAGGTTCCAATAAACTGTGGCACAGGAGAAAAGTAAATAGAACAGGCCAAAAACACAAAGAGCGAAAACAAGCAGGTTGAGTTAACAGCAAGACTAACATGGTCGTCTTGACTATGATCTGACGATGAGTGGCAAGTTTGACCGGGTCTTTAAGGCTGAGGTGATTATGGTGAATGAGCTGCAGCTGGAACCCTGACTCCCGCACACCAGACTTCACTCCTGCAATCAAGGACAGACAGAGGGGAGGGGAAGAGCAGAGAGAGAGCTACCTAGCAGCAGTAGGCCTAACAGTACCCCCCCCTCTACGGACGCCACCCGGCGGCCGACAGGTTTTATCAGGATGTAACCTATGAAACTCACGGACCAGAGCAGGATGCACAATGAAGCTCCTGGGAACCCAGGAACGTTCCTCAGGACCATAACCCTCCCAATCCACCAGGTACTGGAAACCACGACCCCGGCGGCGAATATCCAGAAGTCGCCGGACAGTGTAGACAGGACCCCCATCCACGATCCTGGGGGGAGGAGGGGGACGAGAGGGCGGGCACAGAGGGCTAACCGACACAGGCTTAATCTGGGACACATGAAAAGTGGAATGAACCCGTAGGGAGGCAGGAAGCTGTAGTTTAACCGTACAGGGGTTAACAATAGACAGTATCTTGAACGGTCCTATAAAACGCGGCGCCATCTTCTTAGATTCCACTTTCAATGGAAGATCACGTGACTTAAGCCATACCTCCTGACCAGGAGAGTAACCGGGAGCCTGGGACCGGTGACGGTTGGCTTGCCTCTGCATGTATGACGAAGCTCGGGACAGAGCTACCCTGGCCTTCCTCCAGACCTTGAAGCAGCAGCGCATGTGGGACTGCACCGAGGGTACCGCCAGTTCCCTCTCTTGAGAAGGGAACAGGGGAGGTTGATAACCCAGAGCACACAGAAAGGGAGACAAACCAGAGGAAGCGTTAGTCAAGGTGTTATGAGCATATTCCACCCAGGGGAGCATGGAGCTCCATGACCCAGGGTTAGACCCTGTGACACAGCGGAGAGTGGTCTCCATCTCCTGGTTCGCTCTCTCGGCTTGCCCGTTGGTCTGGGGGTAATATCCAGAGG